>BCLF01000059.1:406896-427611 GCA_001602275.1 Zoysia japonica | reverse complement strand
GGTTCTGAGCATTGTGCTGGCCGTGGTAAAGGTGCGCGGTCTCGCTGATGGCGCCGTGCTTTGGATGGGCTGCTCGGTGGCGCCTCCAGGCGTTTGGTTACGCTGGTACCTGGCAAGGCTCAATGGGCAGGGAATCGGCAAGCAGGGATCGCTCAGGTGGCTGCCAATTGGGACCCTTGCAGCCAATGTTCTTGCGGCTGGCATCATGGCAGCGCTTGCCGTAACGTCCAAGGCGGTATGGCAATTTTTTTCCATATTCATTTGCACCATTTCCCATCATTTCAGACTTTTCATAAATCATTCTGTATCATTTTCCATCATTTTAGATTTTTTCATAAAGCATCCTGTGCGTCGTCTCATCAGGTGCATACAGAGCGATGGACCACTATTCTTGGTGGCGTACAGCTCGGTTTCCTTGGCTGCTTGAGCACGGTCTCTACTTTTGCTGCTGAAGTTTACACCATGAGAAGAAGCGGGCAGATCGTGAAGGCCTTCGTTTACGCTGCGTCTACGTTCTTGCTTTCTTTTGTGCTGGGCACTCTGGTTTACTCGGTGCCAGTTTGGGTAAAGCATTAGGATGACCTTTTGAAACTTCCAGAATTTACATTGCTTGTACTCTCTCAGTTTTTTAAATAGTGTCATCACTTTAAATTTCAACTTTAACTATTTGTTTTATTTAAAAAAATAGTTTTAAATGTGTAAAATTTTAAACATGTTTTAAATACATTTGATAATAAAAAAATTATTACAAAATATATAAAATTTATTATATTTTTTTAATAAAATAAATAGTAAAAAGATTTAAAATTAACGGTGACATCAATTTAAATTTAAAAACAGAGTGAGTATTATACGTGCAGCGAGTTTTGAGAGCAGGATCGAAGGGTAAACATCGGATGGAGGTGGGCCACGTTGGGTCGACCCAGTGGCTGATCCATGCGACCCCACCACCAATACAATGAAAATTGGCAGAAAGTTCAAAAAACGAATCGGCAGGTCATCCTTAGCAATCATGACATTGGTAATCTCATCTGAGAATCAGCGCAAGAATTCAAGAACAAAAAAGCAAGAAGATTTAGCCGACCATTCCAGAGGAGATGACGACCAAGTGCTTCGTGACCTTCATGGAGACGAGGCAGACGAACTCCAGCATGGCCATCAAGTCAATCCAGCACCGCTTGGCGTCGCAGCACGGAGCTCGCCGCCCGAACACGGACTCGAACAGATCGATCGGGGGAGCGACTCATCGGTGCACAGGTTCGCGAATCAGGCGAGCTCGTCGGCCGCTGCATCTTGCACAGCCCGTGCACCCTTTGGTTGATGCAGAACTCCTTCTCCTCATCCCAGGGTACGACCACCTCCGATGGAAGAACTGCCCGCGATGTTCATTTGCTAGTTTGCAAAATGATTTTGCTGCCAGAGTGGTGTGGGGCAGCAACCAAGAGGCACAGGTGTCCGCATTTGATAAGAGCACTGGTCAGGAAATAAGGTTGGTGGATGATTCTGCCTTGTATGGATTTTATGAGGGATGTGTTGATAGAAGATTATTTCTGTTTGTTGATGTGGTAGACAAACTTAATCCGGTGGTTGTTAGTAACTGTTGATGTGGTAGACAAACTTAATCCGGTGGTTGTTAGTAACTCAGGCATAACAGATTTAAATGAGTTAGTTGCTAGTAATGGTGTTGAGGAAAGTGCACCTAATATAGCTTCACATGTTGACACACTTGTTGATCGGGATGCTCTTGAGATTATTCCGATTCTTGAAGACCAGATTGGCTCTGTAGTACTTGTGGTTTCCGAAGATAATGTGTATGCACATATGGGACTTAAAGCTGAGGATGAGATAGTAGAGAAAGAAAAGGATAGGCTTGCTGCTGAAGGGGTAGATGAAGGTGTAGCTGCAGGTGATAGTTCTGCTGCACCCACTCATGCCGTTACAAATGTTGATCTTCAAGATGCAGCTATACCTGTCAATGATAGAATTCCGGGTGAGGTTGCTATCTCTTATGACAAGGAGGATCCTCCAATGGAAGTTGGCAGCTCGAATGCAACCATGAATGAGTTTAGGGTAGCTGTGAGGCAACATGCTATAAAGGGCCAATTTGAGTTGGGAACACAAAGTTCTGATACAGAGAGGTTTAAAGGTTATTGCACAGCTGAGGGGTGTTCATGGGCTATTGTAGCAAGGTTAATGCATGATGAAAAGTCTGTCAGGGTACTAACTTTTAACTTTCATGTTACTAACTCGTAATTTTCATGTCACTAACAATTTTCAGTTTCATGATACTAACTCTTAACTTTTTAGGTTTAATGTTACTAACAATTTTCAGTTTCATATTACTAACACTTTTCTTATGTGCTGCAGGTTACTATGAATAATTTGATCATTTGTGTGCTTCAACTGGCAGAATAAAGACTAGGATGACAACATACCATTGGATAGCTGAGAAGGCAGTCCCATTTTTGAAGAAGGATTCAAATATAGGTGCAAAAAAGCTACAAGAAGCGCTAGAAGATAAATATAATGTGAAGTTAGGATACTCAACTCTATGGCTTGGTCGACAAAAGGCAGCAGAAAAATTATTTGGATCATGGGAAGAAAGTTTTGCGGACTTGTACAGGTTCAAGGCAGAGGTTGAGTTGAGAATGCCTGGAAGTGTTGTTGAGATAGATGTACAAGAGGAGGAGGATGGTGTCTATTTCCATAGATTCTTTTGTTGCTTCAAGCCTAGCATTGATGGTTTTCTAAATGGTTGTAGGCCATATTTGAGCATTGACTCAACTGCACTTAATGGTAGGTGGAATGGGCACCTTGCTTCAGCCACAGGTATACATGGACATAACTGGATGTATCCCTTCGCTTTTGGGTTCTTTCAATCAGAGACTGTTGACAATTGAACTTGGTTTATGGAACAATTGTATAAGGCGATAGGTCTTCTACCTTGTTTGGCAATCAGCTCTGATGCTTCTAAAGGACTTGCTGCAGTTGTGAAGAAGGTGTTCCCTTGGGCTTACTTGCCTGATAGATATGAGTATCATATGAATAAGGTTTATGAGGCAGATTCTGGGGTTAAAGCATATCTCAAAAAGCATCGCAAGGCACTTTGGTCACGGAGTGAATTCTCAGAAGATATAAAATGTGATTTCATCACCAATAATCTTGCAGAATCATGGAATAAATGGGTGAAGGGTATTAAGGACCTACCAATTTTTGAGCTTGCAGACACTCTAAGAACAAAGTTCATGGTACTGTATGCAAAGAGAAGAAAGATAGGCGAGAAACTTCAAGGACTTATGCTCCCTGCTGTTGTTAAACAACTCAATATGATGACTAGGTGCCTCACACATTTGAAAGTTGTTGAAGGGAATAGGGAGACAGCACAAGTGACTGAAATAACTGCTGATCATGAGATACATAGGCACGTGGTGCATCTTGGCAATCACACATGCTCATGTAGAGAGTGGCAAGTGTCAGGAAAACCACGCCCACACACATTGGCACTTATAATGACAATTAGAAATCACAAAATGGATGATTATTTGCATCTTTACTATTCGGTATATCATTTTAAGGTAGCATATGAAGGTGTTATTCATCCAATAACCGATAAGTCCCAATGGCCGAAAGTCAATCTTGGGTTTAAGTTGCTGCCTCCTTTGCAAAAATGATCCGTTGGGTGATAATGGAAGAACCGCATAAAAGGATGCTTGGAAAAAGGAGGAAGCTCTAGAAAAGATGTCAAATGCAAGTGGCTCTTTGCAAAAGGTGTGGAGAAAGAGGCCATAGAGAAACCTCGTCGAGGTGCAGCTATAATGGTACAAAGAAAAGGTAAAAAAATATCATAATCTGCCATTTTCTAAATTTTAAACTGCTGGTCTAAATTGTTCTTCATGTATAGGAAGAGTCGTGCCAAGCAAGGAAGACCATTAGGATCGGGAAAAGCAGCAGCACACACTTCTACACCCAAAAGGAAAAAAGCTGCAGCAAATGAGTCAACGATCAGTCCTGGACCTGTCACAAGGAGGTAAGAAATAACATTTTATTTAAGATACTAATTATATTGTTTGATCTATTATCTTATTTATTACAGCCAGTTAGCATTATCAATCCATGTCGAAGGAGGCACATCTCAAGAAATGAACACACCTGTGAGGGAAAATAGTATTAGCCCTGGACCGGTGACAAGAAGGTAAGAAAAAATCATTTCATTGAAGTCAACTGAGTACATGACATTGGACATATTATCAATTTATTGAAGGTAATTGGCATTATCAATTTCTGGTGAAGGTGGAAGTCAGGAAATAACCACTCCTTTGAAACGTGCCACAAGGACAGCTAAGAAGATTACTCCAAGAAAAGGGAAAAGGTGATTCTAGATGCTTTACTCTATGCTTTTGTTGCTCCAGAATCTGGCTGGATGTTTTTGTAATCCTAATTAATTAGAGATGTCCTCATCTGAATGATATTTGGGCACTTGCACTAGTTTCGAACTTACTGAACCTGTATGAATTATTAGCTTCAAACTTGCACTTGTTGATGGTATTAAACCTGGTTCGTATTCATGTGAATGATGGTGCCTTATTCATGTGGATGATGGTGTTGATATGTTGTTGCTGTATGGATTATTAACAAGTATTAGAGATATGCTGTTGATTTTTTTCATGAAGATTGTAGACGTGCTGTAAAAATAGGAGGGGGAATTGAGTGCTGTAAAAATAGAGGGAACAATGAGTTAACGTGCTGTAAAATCAGAGGGAGAAATGAGTTAATATGTATCCAAGGGTATTTTGATCAGATCAAGTGCTAAATGAGGAGAAACTAAAAAGAAACATAGAAATGGCCTGTTTTAGAGGGGAAAACGTATTTAAGGTTAAAAATTGAAAGGTTAATGAATTGACTACTAAGAATCGAAAGGTTCACTTATTTGATGGTAAGGATTGAAAATTCTCGCTATCCACTGGGTTGATCCATCTTAATTCAATTTTTTAGTGGGTGGTCCACTAGTGTAATTACACTTCATTTCATATTTTGGGTAGTGGGTCGGTGGGTCAACCCACTTAAATCTGCATCCCGAGGTAAACAGATCACATGGCACAGGACCAAGAGCTTACTGGTACAGGGCTACCAAGCAAAAGGAGTATTCCCTCTGTTTTTTTTCTTGACGCTAACAGCGTTTTTGAATTAATCAGCATCAATTAAATAAGAACAGAGGTATTAAATTGCATGCACTAATCAGTTGACCTCAAAAGCTAAAAGGTTAAGCGGATGAAGAAAAGTGAGGCAATTCACTTATACTCAAGAGTATATCCTACTCCTGAGATCTTTCATACTCCAACAAGAGGGAGTATATCCTACTGCTGAGATCTTTCGATGATGTTGGGAGGGCTGAATTTCGCTCTCCCAATGTCTTCATCGAAGAATTGAGCCACGAATGTTTGCAAAATAGACCTAGAGCCATTTATACACTCTTGTTCTATATATGTTCAGTTAAGAAATATACACGTCACAAGTAGAATGTGGTGCATAGACCAACTTTCGTCGTTCATGATGTATGTAAACAAAATGAGTGTAAACCCGGTATCTGAGTTAAGCAGTGAAGTATTCTCATTGATTTCATGGTTTAAATTACTTAGGAACATATTCAATTTGCTGTGAAGTTCACGTGGACATGCTCGTGGTATTGGACCTTCATATGCACTGAGTATGTTTTCAGCTTGCACAGTAGGGTCAGCAACCATTGTAGAAGAATGAGGGGATCTTGAGCTTGTGCCATCCTCATCAGCAAGCTGTCAAAACCAGTACGAATCAGGCTTCTATCTCTCCCGATCCATCTGAACAAATAATCCTATAACTTCCTGTTTATGCATGTGATGGCATGGAGCAGACATCATTCCACTACACAATACAGCACTCCTTTCTGTTGGGCTGAACACCTGCTTCGCATCAGCCATATAATATATGTTGAATACATGTCAAGTAAGCTAGTGACCATTACATCTCGATCAAAACCTGTTCTTAGCAACATCCCATGGATCTGCTGCCCATGTTTCAGTGAACACGTAGCTGCATATGCACTTGGCCAACTAGCAAAGATGAACTGATCTGGCCCCAAATTTTCATTTTGAATATATGAAACATACTCAGTGCTTCTGTGGCTTCCTCTGGCGAACATATCGCACCCTGAGAGCATTCCAACAAATGGCATTCCAATTCACAACCTCTACTGCTGTCTGTGCCCAGACAGTCTGAAGCCTCAGTGGTTTGCAGTTGCAAATCACTATTTCCTTCTTTTGTTTTCAGAGCTCTCAGCTCTTAATTCTCTAAATTCACTCTTGATTCTCTTGTAAAGTGATTCTATGGCTGAAAGTAATTCTCTAAAATAAACTTTTAGAATCAAGACAGAGAATCAATTCACAAAAAATCAGAAGAGCTGTTTTTTTCATCTCCCAGCCCCTTAGTTCATTTCAGAGAATCACTGCACAGAATCAAAACAGCAAAAAACAACGTTTGACAGAGCTTCTCAGATTCTAACTGAGAATCAGAAGCTGAAAGCTCTGCCAAAAGGGCCCTTAATTTGACAATATGCTTCACCCTTTCAGTTTGCAGTTCATGGTTTGATGCAAGTAGTCGCATTCCAGACCATTTCAAATCGCAGCCAAGTAATCCCACATGTATATGCGAAAACAGGACACAGCTCATGTTTATCTGTTCAAGTTATCCCTTTTTCAGAGACCTGCTTGAAAGTTCTCTTTAAAACAAATCAAGGTAGACATATTTGACTGCCATTCAAGATAGAGAATTACATTGCTGCAGTAGCTCCAAATATTTCCAAAATAATGAAGAAAAATAAGAATCTAAATAGTTCCTGATAGAGAGGGAATATAAGGACAAAGATAAGAGCCAAGCAAAATGATCATATATCAACTCTAAGGAAAATTATTATCCACACTTCCACAGTTGCACCAAGTCTGCCTGACTACCACTGTACTGGCTGAGATCCTAAGACACGACACCATATCAAAACACACAACAGGTCATGTGCAGTCTGCTAAAAGGCATTGTAGACTGGTCTCTATGTTAACAAACTACATCAATGACAGCTCCATGCACCTTTGAGCACTGTTGCTGGTGGAAACGAAGACAGAGCTGAGAGCTTGATCACAGTGCTTCAAGAATCAAAGATTAATGAAACAGGACATTCCAGACTGACTTGTGCAACAACCAGGGCAGACAGCTAGATCAGAATATAGAATGTGAGTCTTCAACAGTCCACAAAGAATCGAATCAACAAATTTCATCTGCAAATACGATGTCGAATATGGATTGAACTGCATAAGGGAAAACAGAACGCAACTTTCAGCTGTGTAACTGGACACCGAGAATAGCAGAAGTGAAAGAATTACTATATTAAAGATCCTATTTCTTATTCTTTTTATGCATTACTTACCTTCATCTTTTGGTATGTTTGGCTGGTCTACCAAGAGTTGATGTAGGGCAGTGATGTCACTGGAACTGCAAATGAAGAGCATCATGGTTGGTCAGGTTAATGTTGTACAATGGAAATTTATGAAATAATTTAAGAAAATTAGAAAAGAATATTCAGATATTGAAGCCCAAGAAAGGAAGAATTACATGTGAAAAATAAACTTAGGAATTAAATGCAAGTAAATGATGAACCACTGAACTTGCCTGCTCTTCCATGTTAACAATGATATGATTGATGATTTTAGTGCAAACCTGGAAATGGCAATGAAGATAAGTTTAGAGGGCAATAAAAAAAAGCATATTGTTCAATGGAGAAACTAAGATAAGGCGCATGCTAGAACAATGGCAGGACACGTGTCTATGGCACCTGAATGTATGACTACAAGTTTGGAAGTAGCTCTTTAAATAACAAATTAATTACAGCTACGATTAGCTGACAAAAAGGAATGATATGATTTATGAAAAAGTCCTCATTGTAATATGAGCAAATATAAGCTACACCTGCTTAATATGAGTGCGAGTGTAGCATGTTCCTATTTCAGTTCTTACTCTGCCTCGAGCATGTCGCATAAAGCTCGGAGCCCGTCCAAGCATTGTGCAATAGTCGGCAAGATTCCCACTTGTAACTGCATCTGTTTCGCTGTGAGTGCCGACCCACTTCTCACCATCTGATTAGTATCACGCAGAGTCTGGTTTGAAGCTTTGGAAATGCCATTCAACTTCTCCCTGAGCATTTTGCAGCATTATCGCCAAATGAACTCAAATCAGAATTTTCCTTTCGCTCAAAGTGGCCAGTTACACAAAACTAAAAGTGACTGCAACATCAGCAATGAAGCTTACAGTGTCTCCCTCATAGCAACAAAGACTTTCTCCAGAATCTCCATCTGCTGCCCAACAAGATCCTCTTTAATGCCAGGAACACAACGCAAGATACCATAATTCTTATCCTCTCCAAGCAGCTTTTATCACATATCAGAAAAAATAAGTTCACCAGATATATGAAGACACCACACCTCATGTTATCGAGTGTTAAATATTTCTACTCAAATGTCAACGACAAAGAAACTTGCTTGCAATTGCAAAATATACAGATTACCCAAAAAAATACCATTGCCATCTCTTGACAACACTAAATTTGCTATTGTAATATAAAAAAATTGCTGCAGAACAATTATTAAAAAGAAAACATTCTCCGATTCCATTGTGATTGAGATGAGACAGTGCAAGCAATGATCCAAGAATGTACCGGAAGACGAGTAATGACGGTAGTTGCAATGGAAAACTCTGAGATGAGGCGTGAGTTAATATCGTTCCACCGATCCATCTCCTCCCGCACCTTCCTCATGCGCTGCTGCACCTTCCGCACCACCGCCTCCATCAAATCGTTTGCTTGTTAGACTTCCTCTTGCACTGCCCACCCTTGCCTGCTAGAAGTATATGTCTCCAATAACACTGAATTAGCTTCAGTGATATACCTTAAGACAGAGGCGGATCCACCAATAGGGCGAGGTAGGGCGGCCGCCCTACCAAACCTGACTGCGCACGGAGCAGAGCGGATAGTGGCGGGCGGGGCGGAATGGCGGCGCGCGGAGGATGGGTGACGGCGATCCGCGGGCTGGGGCGCGGAGCGAGTCCGCCCGTGCGGAGCGGCGGCGCTGGACGGGACGGGGCGGCATGAGACTTTCGGATACGGAGTATTTGACAGTGAAACTGTGTGATTTGCAAAATTGACACTCATAACCTATAGATACATAGTTTTATATGTTACTCTTTTCATTCCAAAATATAAATATTTTTAAATTTAATCAAAGTCAAATTTTTATCACTTTAATCATTAATAATAAAAAATTAATGATGCTTTATAAAAATTATATTTTTTATTCATCATAAAATGTTTTATAAAAATATATTTTTATATTAAAAATTACATAATTTTAAGATATTATTAGTTAAAGTTAGAATACTATTACTTTATCAAACTTACAAATGCTCATATTTTAGAACGGATGTAGTATTTTACAGATCAACAACAACAATAACAACAAAGCTTTTAGTCTCAAACAAGTTAGGATAGGTTAGAGATGAAACCCCGAGAGACGATTAAAAAGAAGCAACAACCGGCAATTACGGTTCAGGCACGTGAATTGCTAGCTTATACGAACTTCTATCAAAGCTAACTTTTTAACGATATCCTAATCCTTTAGATCTCTCTTCCCAGATTCTTCCCAAGTTAAGTTTGGTCTACCTCTGCCTCTCTTCACACCGTTTGGCCGACTTACCATCCCGCTACGAACCGGTGCCTCCTGCGGTCTTCGTGGAATATGTTCAAACCACCTCAAATGATGCTGCACAAGTTTCTTCTCAACTGGTGTCACTCCTAATCTCTCTCGTACGTCAACGTTCCGGACACGATCTCTCCTCGTGTGGTCACACATCCATCTCAACATACGTATTTTAGCTACGTGTAGCTGTTGGACATGTCGTCTTTTCGTAGGTCAACACTCTGCTCCATAAAGCATGGCAGGATGAATTGCAGTCCTATAGAATTTACCCTTGAGTTTTTGAGGCACCCTACTATCACATAGAACTCCAGAAGCTTGACGCCACTTCAGCTCTCTAGATTTAATTCTATGACTTACATCCTCATCAATATCCCCATCTTTTTACAACATTGAACCCAAATAACAGAAAGTGTCCTTCTTAGGTACCACCTGACCATCAAGTCTAATATCTCTCTCCTCGACTGCGGTAGCACTGAAATCACACCTCATATACTCTGTTTTAGACCTACTAAGTCTAAAACCCTTTGCTTTAAAGTATGTCTCTATGATTCTAACTTCTTGTTCACCCCTATCCCGCTCTCATCCATGAGCATCACATCATCCGCAAAGAGCATACACTAAGAAATGTCCTTATGTAAGTCTCGGGGGATCTCATCCATCACCAAAGTAAAAAGATAAGAGCTCAGAGCCGACCTTTGGTGCAGTCCTATATTAATTGAAAACTCATCGGTGTCTCCATCACTTGTTCGGATATTTGTCACAACAAGTATTTTACACATATAGCAATATAATTAAGAAGGTAATATTTTAAGTCTTAGATTTACAAATTTACGAGCAACATGGAACGTTGAGTTATTGAGTCCGATGGCTTTGAGCAGTAGCTGTAGTAGTCACTCGCTCCATCGTTCAATCCCAAAAAATGCATCTAACGGCTCATGCCTATTCTCACCCCTTCTGAAAGCTAAGATTTTTGTATAAATTTCACATAAATCAGTTTAATTTAAAAAGAAAAATAAGAAAAATTTCCCTGTTTTCAAAGGGTCTCAATTTTTTAGACACATGGCTATTCTTTGTTACGAGCAGCACAACTTTAGTTTTGAACTAAAATTCTTTCTCTTTTTCAAAAATCCAAAAAATGACATTCTAAAGCTCAGAAAATGATGCAGATTGGAGAAGTCAAAGATTAGATAATAAATAACCCATTTTGACAGAAAACACTCAAAAGATCTGTTGTACAAAGTAGGACAACAACTAAGTTAAGATGGAAGATTTTGTCCCATCAATATATGAATATTTAAATTATAATAGATATTTTTAAAGATAATATCTTTATGTAAAAGTTTTTTATATCTTTTAGTGTAGCTATATATAAAAGTATTGCTTTCTACTTTTTTCTTTCTTATAAATAGGGATCTACTCCTTATCTAACTTCTCGGATAGTTTCAAACTTAGTCTTTTTATTAAAATTCATTGTAAAATATAATTCGTAAATGGTGTACAACAATTATAATATGTTTTATGTTTTGTATTAGCTTTAAAAGTTCTCGAGAGTATTTAACTAAATCTATAATCAAATTTTATGTAATAAAATAATACATATTTAGAATATACATGTGTAATAATATATTATGTAATAAAAATAGAAGCATATAGAAAAAAATAATAATATGTTTAATTGTTGTTGTCATACCAGTATTATTAAGCTGGATTCGCTAATGACTTTTAGACATCATCCTTAGCTGATCCTTCTTTTCATATATGCTTTGCAAAGTGAGAAAAGCGGAGGCAAATCTGGTCACACCTGGCCTAACAATATCTTTCTTCTTTGTAAATTTTCTCATCAAAGGTAATGTCTTATAGTGTGCATAAATAAAGATGATTAGTACTCTTTCCTGATCAAGCACGTTATTGAACCTTTTCATCTTTTCAATATCTTCAAGCATCAGATTATTGTGTGTGTTGCACATAAACTCCAAAATAAGTTAGGCCTCTTGATATACATCAAAGCCTTTGCTGCCATGTTGTTTGAAGCATTGTCTGTGACTATTTGGACAACATTATCAGCCCTAACTTTGAATACAACTCTCCGCATACTCAAAAATGAATTCTCTAGTGTGTAACTCAGATAAGGCCTCCTTTGACTCCATAACAGTTGTTCCAATACTGCAGTTCACACATAAGTTCATAATGCTTCTTCTTTTTTGATCAGTTCACACATTAGAGCAACCTGTTTTAGCCTATTCTTGTTCTTGAACTTTGAGTATCTTCTTTGTATCTTCCACTTCCTCATGCAGCAGCTTCTCTCGTAGCTCATGTTGATAAGGCTTCTTGGCACCAGGGCCAAAGCGACCAACAGCTTCTAGCACTTGATCAAACTCTTCACAATTGATGGCACTGAAAGCTACTCCTGAAATTAAAGCAATTAGAGGTTAAAAAATTAATTTTCAGCAAACACAATGAACTAGAGTCAAGAGGCATAGTGATTTTTTTACCTCGTACATACAACCATTTTGCAATGTATCTCTTCAACTCGTGCAACCTTTCTTTCATTACATGCTCACTGATTTTTTGCTGCTGAAGCTGCTTCTTATTTAAACCCATTGAACTAGAGTCAAGAGGCTTAGTGAAATTATCCATAGGACCCACTATTTTTGGTCTAGAGCTTCCAATCTCATCAAGCTCCATGTTATCTTCGTTGTCTGATGGAACATCAATACAAACAGAATCAACTACCTCTTTTTGCTTCTCTTGTCTAGCCTTTTTAACTTTTCTGAAATCTTCAATAGCCTTCAAGCACTTCTCCTTGTCCTCTTTTGTAGCAGTGGGGCATGCTCGAACTTGTCCTTTCTTCCCAACAATATGAAGCTTCAATCTATAAATCCCAGCCCTCACAATATGCGGACAAAGCTTGCATTTTATCACATTCAAGTCATTTGAATCAACTAGAACACCATAGTCCCACCCTATACCATCAGAATTCCTCTGAAGAGGTTGCTCATTTATAGTGGCAGAGGGATTAGATGCAGCAGATGACATCCTAGAAAGTGCAAAATACATTATGGATATTCACAAATTCAAGGAATTGCTGCAGCTTTGAGGGATGGGGGGTGGCTGGAAACAATACCTGCAGCTTTGCGTTCCTCTTTATGGAGTACCTGGATCTGTTCTGAAGGACAAATTGTAGGGATTGAAGCCCTGGAGCCTTGAGCCTTGAGATCTAGAACCTTGAGAGCGTGCTGCTCTAGATCTGGATCCTGGAGACCTGAACAGTGTGCTGACCTCGAGCGGCGAGGAAGAGGGCAGAGGGAGGGCGCGCCGACCTGCACTAAAGGAGGACAGAGGGAGGGTGTGCCGGCCTGGACTGAAGGAGGACAGAGGGAGGGCAGGGTATGCTGGCAAGGAGAGCAGGAGCATAGAGGAGGGCCGGCCAGCCAGCAGGACGAGGAGGATGTGCGCTCTGGCTGGGTAGCGGCTGTGGGGATATGTGAGGAAAGGAAATAAGCAGAACCTGGCCTTTCTCTCCTAACATAAACGTTTGTAGACGTCGTTTATCCCATCTTTTTGGTGTGACCTTTTCTATCCGTTATTTTGATGTCTCTTTTTCTATCTGTTCGTTTCGTGTCACGGTATCTCCAAATTACTGTCAACCCTTTTACCTCCTCTCCCCGTCTCTCGTGAAATTTTTTTTACCGCCGCCATCGCATCCTTCCCTGCCGCTGCCGCCCCGCCCACGCACTGGCCTCCACCGCCACTCCCCGGGCTCCGCCGCCTCTCCGGCGGCCACGCCCCAGGNNNTGACCGCCCCTCACCCCACGCGCCGCCCCAGCTGAGCTCCTCGCCCCGCGCGCCTTGCCGCGCGTCGCCAACAGAGATCCGGCGCCACACATCAGTGGTCGGGCTCCGTCGCACGGAGGAGCGAATCGGGAGGCCCGGGCAGGAGATTCATGTTCACCAACTCCACAAGAATAGTACCTCAAGGCCGGTTCCTTGCTCGGTTCCTTCCCTCCGGGACAGGTGCAGGTGCGTCCTCTTGTTCCAAATCTGTATGTTGATGAGTAAATCGTTCCTATGATTGCTTTTGGCCAGGATCTTGTGACCCAGTTCCAGAGCGCCACGGATGAAGGTAGGTGGCTGCTTCGCTTGGTTCTTGCCAATTTTTTCCTGTATATTTCTGTAGCAGCTATTACAAGCAGGTGCTTTAGTTGTGAGGTAATATCCGATCTTACCTTTCCCGTATGACAGAAAAGCAATTTCTTTGATGAAGTGTACGAATAATTCTTTGATAAAGATCCATAAATTCTTAAATTATCCCTGTTATATTACCTGTATCGTCACTCAACCATTTCCAAAATGGCCATTACAGGCTGTTGCATCATGTTTTTTTTATCGAAAGAAGCATATATCACTTTATTTTTCTGTATCAAATTTGAGTTGAATCGTTTTGCCCTGCCCGTGGCGTAGCACCGGCATCGGTGCTATTCCCCCAAAAAAACCTCCCGCCCAAGTGGCCAGGTCCCGCGCAAAGGCAGCCCCAAACTCCCCGCCCAAAACTTCCATTTCCTAAATGGCCATCTAAACAGTGCCGCCTAATACTGTCTAATAGTGTCTCGTTTAGGCCGTTTTAGCCATTTAAATGATAATTTGACCGTTTAAACAGTCAACCCATTTAGAGGTCCGTTTATATCCTAAACTACACGCTGATCCGGCGTCTACCGTTCAGACGCATTTAGATGGCCGTCTAATCCCGTTTAGGAAAACACGGCTATAAACATATTGACCCAATCGAACCTACAAAGTGAAGTTGACAACAAAAGTTCTCACCGTTCCAACTCGAGCCATCACCGAGCCCTAGCCTTGAGAGAGGGGCAAATGGGCGAAGCGGTCGAGCGGAGTAGATGGCGACGGGCAGACTAGGCGTCCAAGAATGAGGGGAGCAGGGTAGGGTCGCTACAGGCGGCGGATCCAAGCTTCCACGCGGCAGGATGCGGCCGACCACCTTTGCGGATGCTCTGCTTACCCGCCGCCACCCTTTGTTCAGCTGCTCTGCTTCGTAGCGAGAGGGAGAAGGAAGAACGGAGAGAGATGGGCCCCGTTCCGTGCTTTGGAAAATAGTGATCATTTTCACGTGGCTGAAAATAAAAAGAATCAAAACAATAATATCTAACAATTCTATTATAATAAAGTGTGCAATGTTGAAAGTCATATTTTACATAAATCTGTCCTACAAGTTCTACTTAAAAAAGAGATTTATCATCACCTTGTGTCAATTACATTACCAAGGCTTGTCATGGGTCCGATTAGCTTCCGTGTATGGCGGAAATAAATTGATATCCGACCACCCAACCCCGCTGTCCTCTTCTCTTATTCACCCCTGTCACGACCGCTTCCCTCCTGACTCCGGTGCCTCCGCGCCACCAAGCTAAATCATCAGGACGTGATGCCCTCGCCGCCGCCTTCGACCACAACCATGTTAAATCCTTGGGACGCGACATCAATATCTATAGCCGGAGATGGAGTAGGAGGAAACGATGGGTACAAACCCATTAGCAATAAGGATTCTACGGTGGGAGCTTCGGCGTCAGAAGATTCCCGCATTGTCATGACTAAGCTAATTGTATAGATAAAAAATCACTCTGAAAGACGGTATTAATATAAATAGACCTTGAAAAAAGTCACCTCTCTTCAGAGTCCAGTAATAGAAAAAAAAAATCACTGCTGCGAGTTGCTAGTTATAGTTTGAATTCAAGCTGATATTCGCTTTCTTACCTGCTCCGGTTCATGATCGCACAGGGATGTACTCCCTCCGTTCCTTAACTGATGTCGCTGAGGATTTCTAAATTCAACTTTGACCATTTGTTTTATTAAAAAATTTTGATAAATTTTATATATTTTGATATAATTTGATATATCATTAAAGTTATTTGAATCACAACTAAAAATTTTACATATTCGAACAAATTTTTTGAATAAGACGAATAGTCAAAGTTAATTATAAAAGTCAAAGGTGACATTAATTTAAAAACAGTGGGAGTAAGAGGCTGGTTACGGTTTACTGAAAGTGGTACAAAACCGGAGAGGGAGAATTGTATACTCCTTCTGTCTCAAAATATAAGTATTTCTGTCTTTGGTTAAAGTTAATCATCTTTAACTTTGATCATTAATAATGAAAAATTAATAGAATTTTATAGCATATAAATTATATTATTAGATTTATCATAAAATAAAATTTTATATTATGTAACTTTTAATATTTTTTTTTAATTTTCTAGATATTGTCAGTCAAAGTTAAAGAAAATTGACTTTGACTCTAACGAGAAATGCTTATATTTTAGAACAGAAGTAGTACGAGGCTAATGCCTCCTGGTCATATAAATAGATTATTTTACCGTGGCTAAGCCAACTCTGAGTCGTTGGTTTGCCTGGGTTTCTGTCAAACTGCTGTGAACACTCCTAGCTGGCATGAACGCATCAATTGGTGGTGAACGGGTATGCTACGCTACTATAAAATAGTTTTATCTATCATTTTCAACCAGGAAATCTAAGAAGCGTGCGGTCGTGTATTGTAATTACCATTAACCAAACAGGCGGAGCGATAGGCGTTATTAGAGCAACACGGTCCAACATAATAATGCGGCAGCGTAGAGAAAATAGTTGATCACAACAACCACCTCTTCCAGCCGTCAACTCCTCTTTATCCAACCGAACAACATCGCAGCGGTGCCTCAGCTTATACATGTATAGAGGTGGAACATTGATCCGTGTATCTTTGTAAAAAAAAAATTAAGAATTTTGAATATACAGTGATTGTATTATCAAAACAAATAAGAAATGTACTCCCTTCATCTTTAAATTTATGTCGCCATTGATTTTAAATATCAACTTGACTATTTATCTTATTAAAAAATTAGTTCAAATATGTACAATTTTAAGTTCTGATTCAAATAACTCTAATACTAAATCAAATTATAACAAAATATATAATATTTATAATTTTTTTTGAACAAAACGAATAATCAAAGTTGATATTAGAAGTCAACGACGATATCAATTTAAGAATGAAAGGAGTATAGGATGGCTAATATTTCTCAAAAATCTATTATTTTTTTAATGTCAACAGGGGGAGAGATTTCCCTGCCTGATTTCCATTAGAATGGAGAGGCTTGGGCAAGCCAAAGTATCAAGTACAAAGCTTGAATATTGGTCCGATGTGCACCTTAATATAATGAAATGGAGGGAATACTGAGTTTGATCATACTCTAATCCAGACATACATTTATTGTTACAATAACCCAAATACATATCGAGTGTATGACTTATATAAAAAAGAATTTAATTAAACCAAACATCACATAATACAAAATGCACAAAATTTGATCAAATCTAAAGGCGGAAGAACAGCACATCACTTGATGGAAGAATAATCCTTTACGGATTAGTTGAACCTGTTGCAGACCCTACGGATCTCCCCCTGCGTGCCTGTCAGCACGTTCACCTCGCTGAACTTGACGAGCGCGTACGGGAACACCGAGTGGAACAGGCCGGGGTCGTTGGCGAGCAGGTCCACGATCCAGCGCGTGGAGCCGTCGTTGTAGAGGTTCTGGTCGACGGGGAGCACGCCACGGCGGCGCTGGATGTTCTTGTAGTAGTTGTTGTCCACCCGCAGGGCGCTCCACTGGTCGTCGAGGAACACCATGTTGTTGTCCGAGGACGCCGTGTTCGGGCACACGTACGTCTTGTAGATGAACGCGTAGGAGGGGTCCAGCGACGGGTCCGTGGTGCCGGTCCTGCCGCCGTAGTTGTACAGCCTGCTCTTAATCACGCCGCAGTGCGTGGCGCCCAGCGTGTGCCCACCCAGCAGCAGGACCGTGTCGAACGAGCTCAGCCCCAGCTTACCGAAGTACGCGACCGCCTGCGCCGCCGTGTAATCGATCGCCGGGAGGTTGACGTCGGAGGCTCGAGACTGGCGGCGGTCCCTCCGCCCCGTGCGCACGGAGTACGCCGGCCCGCCGGCCAGTGCGACGGCGTCACGGGCGGCCAGGATCTGGATGTCGGAGCAGGAAACGACGCCGGGGCACCTGCGCTCCAGCTCCGCCTTGATGGCCGCGATGACATCGTAGCCCTTGACGCTCAGGTTCGGCGGCGCCGTCTTCTCTGTGCCGGGGCCGTCGATCAGAAGACCGCCGTCGCACCCCTGCAATCAATACACGTCACGTTAATCCATGGCAAGCCTAGGACTGTTGCAATAACGTGTGTAGGGAATGGACTTCCTGTCATGGCATACGTACATTGACGGCGCACTCGTGGAACTGCATGCGGAGGAGGTAGGCGACGATGGGAGCCTCGCGTGCGAAGTGAGCCTTCACAATGCTCTGCACCACGGCCTCCACGTCGCTGGAGTTGCACTTGCCCTTGTAGAACCCGTACTGCAGCTGCGCGGCGCCGGCGCCGGCGAGCGTCAGCACTGAGAGCGCCACCATTAGCGCGGCCACCCCCATGCGCGCTGATGATGCCATTGATCCTTTATACTAGCTTATTAACTGCTAAAGTCTGAGATCAATCTAGGGGGTGAGAAGGAAATGGCGCCATGCCATGCCTATTTATGGGTGATATGATTGTTGAGAGCTCGACGACATAGGATCATCGGGCAGTTCTTCTGCCAGCTGCCCAGCTTAGTTGTTTACCGTTTGCATGTTAGTATTGGAGATCACGTACGCACGCAGTCTCGTTTCTTTCTTTGTTTTATCGAAAGAGAAAAGTGTGATGTTCGTGCTAGCTGTGACCGAAGGAATTGAGAAACAGTATGGGTTACCTTGGTTTCTGTTGAATTGACTTTGCAAGAATTCAGAGTTTAATTGAAAGGTTTCTCAATGTTAGTTGTGGGCTTGCACTAACCTGATCGAGCACCGGAAGGTGATATGCTAATGTTGTCTGAAACTATTCGAAAGTTGCGTGCAAGCCATATTTCCTAACACTAACATTTTTCTTTATGTTTTGATCACCTCAGTCCAGTAAAGGTTGCATACTGCATTATATATATTTTTTCCTAATATTAATTAATCGGTAAAAGTGAACGGTGGTGTAATGACATATATACACACCTTAAGAGCAAGGAAATCAGATCGCATACTGCATTGTATATGTTTTTGCTACAAACCCTTAATATTGTACTTTCTCTGTTTCAAAATATCAGCATTTTTAGGTTTAATCAAAGTCATCACTTTGACTATTAATAATAAAGAATTAATGATAGTTTATCATATAAAAATTATATTTTTTAGATTTATTGTGAAATAAGCTTTTATAAAAATTATTTTTTATATTAAAAATTATGTAATTTTTTAGATATTGTTAGTTAAAATTAGAATAATTTGATTTTATTCAAACTTAAAAATGCTTGTATTTTGGAACGAAGGTAGTATGATGTTATTTACAATCGGAAAACAACCAGGTCAGTACCATGTTCGCTGAGGAAGGACTAGGACGACATGCCACTAATTTATACACAGCTGTTGCACCCCATGTAACCTCAGAGCGATCCAATCTGTATAATCAAGCAAAAGTCGTATACTTTTATATGCGTTTAGAACATAGCTGCTGGACACGGTTTTAGAAGCGACTGAAGAAAAAGAACAGTGGAATCCTTCTGAAACGGATTTGTATCCGGAAGAACAAAGTAAAATTTGTGTTATTAAGAAATTTTGCTATTTTTTTCTTTCCATAGTACTGCAGGTGAGCTTCGTTAATGTTTTGAAACAGCATATTGAAGTATACTGGATGAATGTAAACATTTTGAAAAAACATACTTAATGATTTTGTTTTTATCAAATCCACCATATTGAGAAAAGAGAATCAATATTTTTATTAAATTGGAATTTAGAGCTTTATTTCAAATAACGCATTGTTCAAACAAATTTGTAATGGGCTTATGCTTAGAAAAGGATTGTTTTTTTTTTTTGCTGAGGGGTGTATTTTTCTTGCGTTTCCCACCCTTCATAACAGGAAGAAGGCACATGGTAGTGCTTTATTCCTCCAACCTTCATGCTGGCATGAATCACAGGAGTTGATGGTCCTGTTTGTGTCCACTTATAAGCGGTTTATCGGTGGAAATAAATGAAGATCACACCCAAAAGTTTTGCTTATTTTCATGATAATTTGATTTCCTGATAAATGGCTTCATAGATTTGAACTATAATAATTGAAAAGCAAGAACAAGCAAAATCTTCGTGGTGAGAATAATTGGATTTTTAAATAAGCGCTTGTCCCATAAATAGAAACAAATACAGCAATAATTACCGCATCCTTCACATATGGAATTATTTTTCTTGCTGTACTGTTCATCACTACCGAGTCACTGCCACATAGGCCTATCGGCATTGACGGAGAAATATTGCAGGGACGCCGGCACACACAATCTCAAACATTGAGCTAAGAATAATTGACTTTCATAGGCTCGCTCCATGGATTGAGATCCTCTACCTTAAGGTCCAGATAGATCATGCTTGTGACACTCTCAAAATTAAATTAAAGCTTTTCTCTCATCTTAAAAGGGAAATTCACATTAAAATGAAATATTTTAAATATGGGAAATTTCAAAAAAAATATATAAATAATAATAAAATAAAATATGTCAAAGTGCTTAAATTCTTTTGAAGTTAACTTATTTGAATTACTCTGAATTTATTTGAATTTGTGTGAATCTTTTTGAATTAAATTGATTTTGAAGTTTGGAAATTGAATTTCATTTACTTTCCCGCCAAGCCCATTGGGCTACTATTTTTTTTTCCTCCACTACCCCAGCCCGGCCCACAATACTTGGATTCAAAAAAAAAGGGGAAAGAAAAGGCCAGGTGTCACTGGGCCGTGCCGGCCCAGCAGCACCTCGGGCCCAGCCCAGGCCGCCGTCGCCCCCCCCCTTGTCCTCCACGCACGGGCACGCTGACCGTCT
>BCLF01000059.1:387708-398856 GCA_001602275.1 Zoysia japonica | reverse complement strand
GTTTGCTGCCCGCACTGCTGGCCAGCCAGAGGGCTAAGGGCAACGTACGTCAGATGCCAGCTGCGGTGTCGGCTCTTCCTAATTAGGCCTTGTTCAGTTACTACCTCACCTAAATGGATTAGAGGGGGAATGAATCCAATTACTTTTCTAGGTGAAGATTCAATCCCTTCATTCCACTCCATTCCATCTCTGTTATCACAAAACGGAACAGAGCCTTAACTGGAAATGATGGGCACCTGGACGATGAACCAAGCGCTTAATTAGCTCTCTGAACATTTTTGAAAAAAACGAGGGAGTAAGAAAACAACATGCTTTACACAGTGCGCTAGCTGCATCGTCAGCGCCGGGTGAGTGATGATTCTATGCATCCTTGGTGAAAACTCGCGGTAATCTAGGCAGGAATTAATCCTGACCTATTTGACCTCGAAGGAGCTACGGTGCCGCAGAATATGAGAGTCGTAAACTCACAAGCCAGTCAGTCACAATCACAAACAGTTACTGTGTGCAATGTATGAGGGGACATTGGAAGTGTCGGCCCGCGTCGCAAATCCGATCGAGCACATGCGCGACTTTGATGGCCACATCTCTTCGATGAACGTGGAATCCTTTACGCAGGCATTTTGAATCCACGGAATTTTTTATTTCACTCCATATACGGTTCGTGGAATTTGTTCTATTAATAAAAGAACCAAATAATTTCCTAGCTAGCTATATAGTTGCATCTGCTAGCTTAGGTCCTGCATGTGGTTTTATCGTTCTCATGATCTATCTGGCTCTGCATATGCAGCATGATCGACTGTATCATTCCTCCTTTTTCGGATCTTATGCTTCGTGCGTACATGGGTTCAATGATTAGAGGAGTTTGAATATAGTTGCGCATGAAATTAGGTTTGTGACTGAAAAGCGCACCGGGAAGGAGCATCGTTAAAGCGAAGAGAAAGTAGGTCAACGCGAGAGGATCGATCGGTATCTATGCAGAAGGTAGGTGAATATTGTTCCATATGCCATTGCTTTTAAACTATTTCTTGATACTGTAGTTCACTCCGGCGATCTTGCGTGTAGTGATGATAGCTCTAGTGCTCTACTCTTGTGTTGCTATCTAGCACTACTCTGAAGTAATCTGAACGTTTACAAACCTAATGTTTTTCGCAAGCCACAGCCTAACACGCATGATAAGCAAGAATCCGCTACTCCACTGTGCTTCAGGGCCATTGGCAGATACTCCCTCCGTTTTTAAATTGTTATTGTTAGTGACTTCTAAGCATTGCCTGGATCATTCAAAAAAAACATTATCTTCAACCATTTATCTTATTTAAAAATAAATTCAAATATGTAAAATTATATGTCAAATGTGTAAAAATAACATTTGACATATCTTCTCTTATTCTATTTAAGAATCAACTGCGTAAAACTTTACCAAAAGGACCTATGTGTCCAAGAGTACGTACGTATAAATGACATCCGTAACAACAATACAGAAAGTCAGAAATGCTATGAAGTACTATAGGTACAGAGAATCATCACCGAGCTTGGATTAGGGCAACATATAGGAAGGAGTATGTGTTACAGGCTTAGGACATCCATAATGTATAGTCCATAAGAGTGGTCAATGTGTAAATGAGTTTTAATTCTTTATAGGATCCGTAATGTGTAAAGTAACAGCTAAAATCCAATATAAAAATAAAAAAAATCATGTGCAACACCAAGAAGAAAGTGAAAAAGGGAGAACAACTGGTTTTCTATTCCTTATCTTATCATATCACTGTAGATAACTTTAATTGTTCTTTTCTTATTTATAACTTACACAATAATTATGGTACATTTTAAAAAATATTTTATAACTTATGTACCACTTTCAAACTATATTCTGAATGCCCTTACAGCAAGCTGGTGTAGCTACTCATATCTCTGGCCAGCCCAAGGCAGCTGAGCTGCCTGAAGCATCGGCCGGCTAGCCGGCACGTGTGGCACTGTGGCGGCACGGCTACGCTAGTGCAGGCGCACAGTCAGAACCCTACTTCTACGTACTGCCAGCCGCACAGGATCCGAACGACGCTGCACGACTCTCCACGAAATCTCACTGACTTTGCTGTAATAGCTGCGCCCACTGGTCAGCGATCTCGATACAGCCAGCTTCTTCTCTGGCAGTGTCCCCCTAGCTAGTCCATCCTTGACCTATTTAGCTTACTCCATTCTGCGTGCGGCTCTGCGGTCCATGTCCATGACTCTTCCTCTCTGAGTCTCTTTGCTTGACACTATCACTCATCAGTAGGTCAGAGAGAGAGAGAGAGAGAGAGAGACTCCCATCGCCCCGCGGCTCTGTTATATGCAGCATAAACGCCGTGCTGTACAGCCCAAGAGTATACTACTTGCTCTCTTTCTACGATTCAAGCTTTGGTGGCAGCTCTGCTAGCGCCACCGCGTACATAGAGCTCCGCAGCTAGCATATCGACCGGAGATCGAGATGCAGCCGGCCCGCCCCGCCGCCGCGCTGCTCGCCGCCGCCGTCGTTTTTCTGGCTCTGGCATTGGCCACGAGCTGCCAGGGGCAGCTGGTGAACAACTTCTACGCCGGGAAGTGCGGCAACTCCAGCGTGGAGACCATCATCCACGACGCCGTCCAGGCCCGCATGGCCTGGGACAGGAGGATCGTCGCCGGCCTCCTCCACATGCTGTTCCACGACTGCTTCGTCGCCGTACGCATCCAGCACTAGCCTCTCCGATTGCTTCAGTTAACGGTGTCACTTGGTTTGATTAATTGGTTCTTTGATTGATTGGTAAATTTAAGGGCTGCGACGCGTCGCTTCTTCTCGACGGGCCCAATACGGAGAAGACGGCGATACAGAACAACGGCCTCTTCGGCTACGACCTCATCGACGACATCAAAAGGGAGCTCGAGGCGGAATGCCCGGCCGTTGTCTCCTGCGCCGACATCATCGTGGCTGCAACAAGGGACTCCGTTGGTATGGTAAGAGCTTAGCGACGATACCACATTTGTGCAGCTTGTGCTACCCCAGATAGCTTTTGCTTGTCGCACATTGCAGATCATTGCTCACAAGTAGACGCGCTACTAAGCCAGTGATGACTGTAGTTTTAGTCACTAGGGATACGTCGCATAATTTCTCTATATAACTGCTGTTAATTTAAAACGAATTATTAATGTATCACTGTGTTCAATAATTTTAGGCCGGAGGGCCGAAATACCAAGTGCAGTTGGGAAGAAGGGACGGCAGGGTATCCCAGGCTTGGATGGCGGGTGCACTGCCGGCCCCCAACGTCGACATTCCCACGGCCATCGACATGTTCTCCAAGAAGGGTTTCAACAGCTTCGACATGGCCATCCTCATGGGTACGCCACCGTCTACGCTACGCTCTCATTTCTTTATCAGGCGACTTGTAAACAAAAGCTGTGAATCACTATTACTGGTTTTACTAACCAGTAGCCAGTATAGTTGCTAAGCTCTTAACGACGTTGCCACTTGCCATGACCCATGTGCCCTCTTCGGTTAATTCAAGATTCCTTTTACTAATCTAGCCTCGTTTGACCTAGAACAACCTGTGTCTAGAACACAGATATTAGCGCGTCGATCCACCACACATGGAATGTCACGTACATCTGGGTTGGCTCATAAAATAACTGTTTAGTATATTTTGATATGTGTTAACAGATCAATTAGTTGCCAAGTCAAATGGTTAGATCAAACGGTTATACTAGTACCACATCGTCAGGCTCGGCATCAGTATAATATATGTGTCTGTGTTTCCTTTCTGTATCGATTCTTCAATCTCCCATGATCAGATCACCCAGCACCTTAACAAGTTTCTTTATACAAAGTGATCAGTTTGATCTTCCGATCCAGATCTTGTATCTTAGTTTAACACACCGGTACAGCCTCCAGGTCGTCCATATACAACCGTTCTCAAATACATATGATTTTGATATGAAACGTTAAGCACTAGTGCGTTCCTCAACGACGACTTATCTGTAATCTGTTTTATTTCATGCAGGAGCACACACTGTAGGGGTGACGCACTGCTCAGTGATCCATGACCGGCTGTATAACCACAATGGAACAGGCTTGCCGGACCCTTCCATGGACCCTACGTATGTGTGGATCCTGAGCACGTTCGCTTGCCCCAAGAACCCCACCTTCGACAACATCGTCTTCCTCGACGACCCGTCCAGCATCCTCATCGTGGACAAGAGCTACTACACCCAGATCACAAACCGTCGTGGCGTGCTCGCCGTCGACCAGGCGCTAGGAGACCACAGCGCCACGGGCTGGATGGTCAATTTCCTACACAGCACGGACTTCTTCCCCTCCATGTTCAGCTACGCGCTCAACAAGCTCGCCGCGCTCGATGTCAAGACCGGCACCAACGGCGAGATCAGGAAGAACTGCAGGAGGAGCAACTGATCCAACAATTCGATCTGTTACAACTAGTATACAGAACTGGTTACTGCTACTATAGCTTATCTAGATAGATGGGCAGCTGATCCACAAAGAAAGAAGAGGTGATACAACACAACACATGGGGACAGATAGATCAACCGACGATTGGGCATCAGCTAGCATATCCATTCTTTTGCGGTGTGTCAACGATTGCATATGGTTTTACAGTAGTTGATTGGAGTAAAGATTTACATTTTACTACCGTAGTAGTACAGAAATATTAGCTTTTTTTCGTGTTACTTTTGATTCTTTTGTACGTGGCTGGTACAAAAATAAATCTTCCATGATGTAATCATACATGCACTACTTGTTTTCCCAGAGCATACTTGGCATTTCCTCTCATCGTAAGAAGAAAAGTGTCAGTGTTCTGACACCGGTACAGTAAAATTTACATAATTGAAGGGGGTACAGTGCGCTCTTCATTTTCAAAATGGCCTAGTCTACGAAAGACTCAAGGGTTAGCCTGGTTCGGACCGTTGTCGAGGCGTAATACCCTACGTCCAGGATCGAGAGAGATCGAATCGTATAAACTCAAGAACACGAGTACAATAGCGGAGGGGCCTCACACACGGAGAGGAGCCCCTGCGCTTGTGGGTGGTGTGTATGCGATAGAACTGAATGACTCAACTTGTGGACTAGCGTTCCCGGTGCCCCCTTTATATAGGGCCGGACCGAGGTTACATGGATTGACGCCTACAGAAACGAGTGACCCCTGACAGGTGGGGCCACAGTTTTCTGTGGATTTGATTCTCTGGCGCCCGCTGGTGCTGGTGCAGATGGTCAGCGTCCTTCTGTCTGCCACGGGGGGACAAAAGTAGCTTTACTGCTTGGCTTTACCGGCCCTCGGATTGCTTTGCGTGCTTCTGAAATACTTTATTGTCCCAGCCTGGTTGCTTTACCGTCTTTTGAGCTGCTTTTTCTCTTGCTGTACATCGTCAGGAATCTCTGTGCTCGTCAGTCTTGACTATTGGAGCGGTGACTGACCCTCGGATGGGCGGCCAAGTCTTGTCGTCATCCAGTCCTGGCCTTCGGGGGTCAGGACCGCGGTAGCGGTTCTGGTGCAGGTGCTGGAAGCGGTCGGCTCGGGCTCCCCGACCCCTAGGGGCCAGGTTGTCGTCCTGGTAGCTGATTTGCTTAAGTCCTTCATGGGCTGTAGATGGACTGTGGGCCGTAGTTCACAGATGGGCCTGGGCCTTCACGTAGAGATCGGATCCGTAAGTACCCGGGTATACTGTCCCGACAGCAGCCCCCAAGCCCTGCGCCGTTTGCAATCCTTGTTGCGGCGGTGCTGGGCTGGTCTTCGATATTGATTGATGCTTGATCCTAAGGGAGCACGCGAGCGCGCCCGTAGGGTGTAGCCCCCGAGCTTCCGAGCGATCCGAAGGGTCGGTCGCGAGGCTAAGTCTTCATCTGGTCTTCGGTTTTTAGTCGTTGATCCTACGGGTGCGCGCGAGCGCTCTCGTAGGGCGTAGCCCCCGAGCCCGCGGGCGACCCAAAGGGTCGGTCGGGCGGTAAACCTTCGTCTTCGTCGTCGGTCGCCGATGGTTGATCCTATGGGTGCGCGCGAGCGCACCCGTAGGGCGTAGCCCCCGAGCGATCTGAAGTGTCGGTCGTGCGGCTAAATCTTCGTCTTCATTGTGTAGAAATCCTACGGGCACGCGCGAGCGCGCCCATAGGGTGTAGCCCCTGAGCCTCGGGCGATCCGAAGGGTCAGCCGTGAGATATGTCTTTGAATTGATAGCTCCCGACCTTCGAGGTCGATTCGAAACTGATTTCGTTATTAGCCGAGCATCGGGACAGATGGCTAGATTGAGCCGGTCGAGTTGGCCTTGTCTTATGATCAGCATCGTGCCTAGGTCGAACTGGGCAGGCCAATCATTTTCCATGATCAGCCCCCGAGTAAGTATCGGGCCGATTGGTTTATTGTCCGACCTTTCGTTTGCCTTGATCCGTGAGATGACTCACGATGTTAGTAACGGATGTCAGTAACGGCTCCGACGATCGCACGATTTCGCTGCCTCCACGTGGACCGCAGATATAATGTCTGGGAATAATAATCGCCAATCAATCCGGACGGTCGGATCGAATGATCGAACGGTTTAGAAAGTGCGACGGTTCATGCAGGCGCGTCCTGTCGAAAGGACGTTCGTCAGGCATTAACTGCCCTAGCAAGAGTGCGCAGTTACCGCCCCCGTCGGTGGAGGTTTCAAAAGTTTGCGGTGGGCCCACTTTGTCGGTGAGTGGGTATCGAGATTCGTGGGTGCCCGACGGTTCGGGCGCCCATCATGACGCGCTGTCACATCGACGCGGCGGTTTTGAATAAAAGGCTTTCACTGATCTCCCATTCGTTCACCCATTTCGAAATCCTGAGACGCACGTTGCCTTCGTCTTCCCCGCGCCCTGCCGCCTTCTTCTCTCACCGTCGTTCTCGCTTTCGTCTTCGTTGTGATGGCCGGCTCTCCTTGGAAGAGATCCATCTTCACCGAGAGGCCCTCGAGAACTACATCAAGGCCGGCATACTCCCGTCGAGGGAGGTTGCGCGATGGTGGCCGATGATCGAGGAGTGTGCGCTGGCGCCAGGGCCCAATGAGGTGATCTCCTTCATCGATTTCCACGAGCATGGGCTAGCGCTACCCAGCTCCAACTTCTTCCGCGGTCTTCTGGCTTACTATGGCGTCCGCCTCCAGCACCTCAACCCGAATAGGGTGCTGCAAATCTCCGCCTTCGTCGTGCTCTGCGAGGCGTTCCTCAGCGTCAACCCGCACTTCAACTTGTGGAGGTATTTTTTCCGTGTCTCGCAACAGAAGGAGGGCAACGTTATCTGGAGCGTTGGAGGCACCGGGATTTGCCGCCGCAATAACCGGGCGTCGGAGTACTTTGACGTACTGTTGAAGAAATCGTTGAAGGGGTGGCACGGGGGTTGGTTCTACCTCGACAATGCTGCCCCCGGCTTGCCGCCGTTCAGTGATGAGCTCGTCCAGGTCTTGGACACGTGAGGCGCGAGGCTCACTGCCGTAGAAGAAGAACTGGACCCGCTGCTCTGACGGATCGAGGAGCTCCAGGAGGAGGGCTTGAACGGCACCAAACTTGTCGCAACCTTCGTCAAGTGCCGTGTTCACCTTCTTCGCCTGTGTCCCCGACTCTTGTGCGATTACACCGACTGGTTTGACGGCATGGGCGAGATGATCCGGTTCGAGCTGTCGGCAGGCAGCCTGCTCATGCGGCTGGGCCGGATCCTGGAGGGTGACGTGGTGGCTGAGCTGACCGACGGACCGGCCTCTCTAGACGCAGGGCACCAGGCAGGAAGACTGGTGAGTCGCATCATCTTTCTTTCGTTGAGCATCGAGATAGTGTAGCATAGTTGCCGTAGTCTTAGGCTTGTGTTTGTCCATGATTCTCGTAGGAGGATATTCCGTCGTCGCCGGCGCCGACTCCTGTCGTGGTCGCTGCTGCAGATGTGGTTGTAGGTCCGGCTGCTCTAGGCGCCGGGCTGGCTGTCCAAGGTGCGGGGCATGTTGCCCTAGGCGCTGAGCCGGTGGCCCCGAGCGCCGGGCCGGCTGCTTCGAGCGCAGCCGTCGGATCAACGTCGTTGGTTGGGTCAGGGTGGTCTCCCCCTGCCCCTACTGTTGCTGCTGCTGCTGCCCCAGTCGTAGCGGGGCCTTCTGTCGTCGTCACGCTGGACGACTCAGACTCCTCGAATGACGTGCCGCTGAATGAGCGCATTCACCGCTGGAGGGAGCGGGGTGATACAGCCGAGCCCTCTTCGAAGAGGGCGAGGATGGAGGTGGTCGAGACTTCCGTCGACCCACATGCACCCCCTGCCGCAGTTGCTGCGGGGCCTAGGATTGGACCGTCGGCGCCGAGCCAGAGCCTCCCGTTCTTGGTCCGAGTGTCGCAAGCGTAAGTCCCTGCATTTCTAGTTAGCTTATGGTGATCTGTCTTACCATCGTTTATGTCGTGATCGTGTTTGTTTGTTTGTGCAGTTCCTCGTCTTCGATTGCTGCGACGCGGGCCCATGCGGCGGCTTCTGCGTCTGAGAGGGAGACTATAACCATTGGGTCGACGTAGACTGCTACGCACTCTTTGTCGTCGCCAGCGCGAAGTGCGGCGGTTGATGAGCCCGCAGCTGGTGGAGCCGCACCGCCACCACCACCGCCCGAGCCAATCCCTGAGGAGAGGGAAGAAGCGGGTGAAGAGAGCACTTCCCCCCTCCGGATGCAGAGGCCGGGGAGAGTGAGGTCCAGCCCCCGAGCACAGATGCCGAGGAAGTTCAGGTGCAGCCCCCGAGCGTCGATGCCGGGGCAGATGGAGCTCAGCCCCCGAGCACAAGTGCCGGGAGGTTCAAGAGCTGTGGTCGTCTCCCGCCGCAGGGGCGAAGGAGCCGACGCCGCCATCGTCGCCAGTGTCTGTCGCCTATGAGCCGGAGGTACAAGTGCAGGCGCAGTCCTCGGCCCAGGCGCTTCCCCAAGCCGCCGAGGAATCACAGGCGCTGGTTTTGGGGGAGCCAGCGGGATAGCTTATTGCTGCCGTCGTGGAGGAGCTGAGGGAGCCGGTGTAGCCCCAGGCGGCGGAGGGGACGAGGGAGCCATCGCCGCCTATTGTCGCTGAACAACAACCAGCATCTCTTCCCGCTCTCGTTGCTCTGGTCGAGGCGGTCAGGGAGGCTTGGGCGCACCTCGACGGCCAGGCATCAATGGCGAGCCGATTTGTTGCCGAGGCTATCCCGCACCTTCGCATTGCATTGGAGTCTCTGACTGAGTGCCAAGATATCTTCGAGGATCCCTATGCACGACAGTGTCGAGTAAGTTAAAATTTCTATTGAGTTGGTTTTTTATGAACCTTAGTTGGTTGTGGTGTTGAGTGGAGGGCCTTTCGCAGGAGACCCTTCGTCGGTCGGCGGGCCACCCCTTGCAAGACACCCTCCAGGGGTTCACGCGCTGCGCGAGGAACTGTCGAAGGCCCGTGCTGATCTTGATGAGACCAGGAGGGTCGCTGCCGAGCAGCGCCCCGCTGCTGAGGCGGCCGAACTCAACTCCCAGATCTCCTTCGAGCAGGGCATCGAGACCCAGAGGGAGATCGCTTAGGTGCGCGTGGAGAAGTCCAAGCTCTCGGAGGTGCTCGCGTCCGCCAAGTTCACGGTCGTGAGTAAGTATTCTTTCCTTCGCGTCTTTTAGTTCTCTTGGTTGGTTGGAGCGTTAAAGTTCGCTGCATTGCAGAGTTCAAGTAGCAGATCGATCGGCATGCTGCGAAGATGGAGGAGCTGCAGAACCGGACATGCGTTGCCGAGGGAGCCCGTGAGTCGGTCGAAGGCGCCCTTGCTCGATCCGAGGAGCTCTGTCGCCTTGCCTGATAAGTCGAGACGCCTCAAGCGTGCACGTCGCAGTGGCCGAAGATGAAGTCAAAAAGCTCTCGGCGGAGTTGGCAGGGCTGAGGGAGTCTTCAACCGCCACCGTGGTGCGGGAGCAGGAGGCCCACGAGGCAGCAATGGCCTAGCTTCGGCGGGAGTTGGCGGAGGAACGCGCTGCAGCCGAAGCTGCGAGGAAAGCTCGGGATGCTATGTACTTTGCTCGTCAACTGTGATACCCTAAAAATTCAAACCAAAAGAATGAACCTTTTGACGATTTTCTATTTTTTTACCCCCCTTCTTTTATTTTATTTAAAAGAAAATTTCACATAATAAGTGAACCCCAAAAAGGAAAATTTACAATTAAAATTTGTATCCTTGCAAGTGCTTGAGATGGATTTCCATTTTCGAATTTTATTCGAGTGTTATTTGAATTGAAGTTTGTTTTGCTTTCAATTTACTCCAAAACCCCACTACACGGGACGCCATCCCTTGGCCCAACTACCGCAACACTTTTTCTTCTCCCCCCCCCCCTCACCAGCCGGGCCACACGTCTCTGGCCCACTTAGCGCGCACGGCCTCTCGGCCCCGCTAAACGGCTGGCCCGCTCGGTGGAGCTTCTTCCGCCCCGAGCCGTTGCCGCCGCTGTGTCTGGAGCGCGCCTCTCCAGCGAGTCGCGCCGTGCCGCACCACCGCACGTGGATGCCACCTGTCGCACTAAGCGCGACGTCACCCCAACGGCCCATTCGGCACAGCACCGCCTTGCAACGTCGCCTCGCACTGCGTGGGCTCGACATCACCGCATCCGTCGCGTTGCCGTCGCTCGATGGAGACCGGCCGAATGACGGAGCTCCGCCCATGCCGCCTGCTACTGCGCGTCACACACAGTCCCCGCTCGACGTCACGCTCTCGCCGCGCACAGGAGAACCGTGCCCATCTGCAGTAATGGCCGCCACCTACCCTTGGCCGACCTCGCCACGCTTCGCTTGACCGGGCCTGCTTCTCGCCGCCTATAAATGGCCTCCCTCGGCTCCCTCCCGACCTCGCCGCGCTCCTGCCGCTGAGCACAGGTTACCACCGCCGCTCATCGCCGCCTAATTTTGCTTTTCCTCCCCCACACCGGCAAGCTCGCCGCAAGGCGATTCCTCGCCGCCGGTTGCCAAGCCGCCGGCCCAGCCTCACCTACACCGCCCCTAGCCCACCACCGACGCACCCGACCCCACGTCTCGATCCCTCCGGCTCTTCCGGAGCCCGGCACCCGGCGCTGCCGCGGGAAGCATCTCACGCCTGCCGTCGGCGGCCATTGGCTACGCGTCTGCCGCACGAGCCACACCATGACGGCCACCGCCCG
>BCLF01000059.1:346522-386995 GCA_001602275.1 Zoysia japonica | reverse complement strand
AGGCCGCCTGGCCTACGGGCCGAAAGGCCAGGCCGGCCATGCGCATGCCCGCGCTGGCAGGTGGGCCCCTGGCCCCCCTGGCAGCCAGCCGCCGCCCACTCACACTGATGTGAGTCACACAGCCAAAATCGCTATGGCCACCCAACCAGTGCACACAGAAAATTATTTCTGAGCCATTTTAAGTCCAAATAAGTTCCCAAAAATTCCTAGAAAATCCCCACTTTACAAATACACCCTTATACATCTGAAACCCCACTTAGCAAAGCCCTTTTGCCACCACAAATTTCACATTAGTCCTCCAATTTTTAGAAAATTTCAAAAAAGACCCTCACATTTTATTTTTACCACCATTTCCACATACCACATCCGTTCCCTGAGATTTTTGCACACTTAGAATCGTAAACGCGAGCCCAACCTTTTGAAACCACCCCCCACGCTGAGTCTTCTTGTTTATTTTTGAAGTTTTGTCAACTTTGTTTTGTAATCATTTTCCCCGCTATAGATTTATTTGGTCTTTTCTCGTGCAGACGACGAAGCGCTCGTAGACGAAGAAGCCGATGACCCGGAATATGAGAAAGAGCCCAAGGATGCTTTCGAAGGCAAGTCCTAATCTCTTGATCATTTTGTTCCTAGTTTCGCAACGCACCTATAGAACCTGTATGCTTGCATGTTCGTAGCTATATGTTCAAAACGTTGTGTAATTATGAACCTATTTGTTATACACGTATTTATATTTATATCAGTAACTTGATCTTCATAGGTATAAATACCACCTTGATACCGGGTTGTCGATCGAACCTTGTTAACCGTAGAAATTCTGTCATTAAATACTTTAATGCACAGAAAGTTGCCTTGAATTAGAATGCTTAGGAACACTCACGTGAAGCTATGCTTCATCATTCAGTATACATAATCATCATTTATCAAACGAGTTATAAGAGTTTGGAGGTGTGTGTCAAACAAGGTGAGATGGGGAATAGTGAAATCTAGTGATAAGTGATGGGAAGGGATAATGTTTTTGGTCGTGGGGCGGGCTCCTAGAGCTGTGTGCTGTGTGTAGGCGTCGGACTGGTCCACCTGCCGTGGACGAGCGCCGCCCCTGCCATATAAGGACCGGTTCATCGGACCTCAACGTAGTGATTTCGTGCAACCACAGAACCTGTCTAGACGAGACTCACTCCACCCTCTTGGTCGTCCACTTTGACCCCTAAGGCGGTCGAGTGGTACACAAGTCGCAAGAGTAGATGTGAGATATTCACGGTCCGATCTTCGATTACAGCAATAGCCCGTGCCATGGGATCGTACTGCCCATCGGTATAGCCCCTTGATTTTCATAATTACCCGTCTGTGTGAGGGTCACAGAGAGTAGACGTGGATGACCTAAACCCACGATCTGGCTACAGGAATGTGCTATCGCGTCATCGGTGGCCGGAAAAACCCCGAGCGATGACCCTTGTTTGTATCTTGAGGCGGACTTTGTGGACACCTTGATGGGCGTTGGAGTGAACGTTATGCGACTCTGTTGATCAAGAGGAGCATACCCTGAGGGTACAGTGTACAACCTCTGTAGAGTGTATTAATCCATTCAGAGTGACCGTTGTCACGGTATTGAGACACTACAGCTTGGGCTCGCAATGATTGGTTTTGACCACTTCTGTGTTGGTGTGAGTGGGTGTAGGTGCCCATGTTTTAGAAAATGTCTGGCTGGGATAGTGGAGGCCCATCCAGTTAAAACTTGAGAACTGGCGGGAAAGGTGACTACTCCTCCAGGTCCAACCACTAAAATATTGATAGAGTAGGGACACTTCAATCTCTGTTTTGAAAACTCTCTGTAGAGAAGCCTGCATAAAAATACTTTTGCTAAAAAGAAACCATAGCCTCTCCTTGTCGGCCTTGTAAGCACATATACAGCTAAGTACGGGGTTAGAACTTGCTGAGTACTTTTGTGCTCACCTTTGCTGACGTCGCTCAGATGAAGAAGAAGATGGTGCTGGCCTCGATGGTGATGAGTAGGACCATTCTGCGCGCAAGTTTGCCTATGGATTTTGCTTCTTGCCTTTCCCTTTATGTAATGATTGTACAAGGATGTCTGGAACACCTCGTTGGCTTGTAATCTAAGACTTGATTGTAAGACTCTATTTGAGATAATATATGTAATATTATTGGTACGGTGCTCACAGGATATCCTAGAAATGGGGAATGACATCAACTCATGGGGGTCTTCCCCCTTAGTGTTGTGCTTGATGCAGATGCGGTTGGTGAGTTTCGGACGTTGCGCGGGGGAGTTCGTTCCCTGCTGCACCAAGTCTTCACCGACGCTCGCGAGGCCTCTGTCGCCATGGATCACGCAGTCCGAGTGCTGCATCTACTCCCAGGGCTCATCAGCTCCGAGCTGGTGGTGACGCTGCAGGATGGAGCGGCGCTGACCCTGGCGCACACCAGTCGCATTATCCCAACGTCGACCTCGGGCAAATCTTCGAAGGATTCGCTGTTGGGACATCAAAGGTGGAGATGCTGAGGCTGCACGACGAAGTGAAGCCCCAAGCTGAGGCTGCACGAGGAAGTGAAGCCCCAAGCTCGGGCACTTGCCTCCTTGCTAGTAGTGTATATGTCGTTTTAGTAACTACTTGTAAATAATTTCTTGCAAAACAATGTGAACTTTCATGTTCGTTGTTATGTGAATCGATGTTTCCGACCCCTTCAGTGCTGTCGATAGTGTTTCACACTTAGCATTTTTTGTAATCCGTTGGGCGTTGATTGAGCGACTGGATCGGATATAGCTCGTAGGGTCGAGTGTCGGGCTTGATATAGCCATAGAGCGTCACCAACATCGAGTCATCAATCTTTAGCCACGAGGAAAGACTTAAACGAAAGTGCTCATAGTCCACTTCAGCACATCCGAGGGTCACCCATGAGCTGGGCACGGGTCGGAGGGTTGTTCCCCGAAGAAATGAGAGAAAGGCGCTGAGCCTTGGCGGAAAGCGAGGCACGGAGCCTTAGCAAAAGACAAGGCCCGGAGCCTTGAAAAGAGAACGAAAGGGACGGACGATCCGACCCTAGGACAGGGACACTGAGAGTAGCCCTCGGGCGGCAAAGGGTGGCCGGGCAGGCCACGCTTTGCCATCCAAAGTAGTTAAGTAAATGAAAACGAGACGTGCACAAAAAACTTAGCTGATTTTATTATGCGTAGAAACGACACAAGTCTCGATATTCCTGGCATAGGCTAGCTCCCTGCCGCCTTGGGTTGCAGTTTGTAAGCGCCGGGCCTTAGGACTCGTTTGATTACATAGGGTCCCTCCCAGGGTAGAGACAACTTGTGATGGTCGGTCTTGCGCTGCACCCTCTTGAGCACAAGGTCTCCTATGTTGAAGACCCGACCCTTGACGCGCTGAGCGTGTAGTCATCGCAGGCTCTGCTGATACTTTGCCGATCGTATGATGGCGACATCTCGCGCTTCGTTCAGCTAATCCAGGGCGTCTTGCCGTGCAGCTTCCGACCTTTCTTCGTCATAGGCTTGGACCCTCGGAGAGTCGTAGTCGAGGTTGGTCGACAGCACTGCTTCTGCTCCGAAAGTCATGAAGAAGGGGGGTGAACCCTGTGGTTCTATTGGGGGTCGTTCGCAAACCCCACAACACGGACGGGAGCTCTTTGACCTGTTGGCCAGCCCCCTGCCTGACGGAATCGTAGATCCGAGGCTTCAATCCTTGGAGCACCATCCCATTGGCGCGCTCAACCTGACCGTTGGTCCTCAGATGGGCCACGGAAGTGAAGTCGAGCCGGATGTGGTACTCTTCACAGAATTCCTGAAAAACATGGCCGGTAAACTGTGTACCGTTGTCGGTGATGATGGAGTGCAGGACCTCGAACCTGAAGATGATGTCGCGAATGAACTCGATGGCCCGGCCGAAGCTGATGCAGGGGACCAGCTTGGCCTCGATCCACTTGGTGAACTTGTCAACTTTGTCGAAGTGGTGGGTGAGGCCCCGGGTGCTGGTCGAAAAGGCCCAAGGATATCGAGCCCTCAAACCGCAAAGGGCCATGTGATCTAAATCGTCTGGAGCTCCTGGGCCGGCAGATGCGTCTGTCGGGCGTAGAACTGACAGCCTCTACAGAAGTGGACGAGCTTCTCGGCGTCGGAGACCGACGTAGGCCAGTAGAACCCCTGGCGGAAAACTTTCCCGACTAGGGTCCTCGGGGCGGCGTGATGTCCGCAAATGCCCGAGTGAATGTCGTCGAGGAGATGGAGACCCTCCGCCTGAGGGATGCAGCACTGAATAATGCCGCTGGGGCTCCGCATTAGTGTTTGTTGTCGATGATGACGTAGGCTTACGGCGGAAGATGTCGACCGAAAGAGTGTCGTCTTGGAGAAAGGCGAAGATGTCCTGTGAGCAGTCGGGGACGATGGCCATAACCTCCACCCCAGGGGTCGGAGTTTGCTCGCTGACCACCGCTTCGACCTGGGGGTCGGCGGCATCATCCTTGAGCTTGATCGTTGGCTTGGAGAGGACCTCGAGGAAGACGTCGTCGAGGACCGGATCTCGCCTCAAGGCCATTCGAGCCAAGGTGTCGGCTGCTTCATTGTCGCGACATAGAACGTGATGGAGCTCGAGCCCGTTGAACTTGTCTTCGAGCTTGCGAACTTCCTGGCAGTAAGCCTTCATCTTAGGATCTCGGCAGCTTGATATCTTCATGACCTGGTTCACAACGAGCTCGGAGTCGCCCTTGACGTAGAGCCGTCGGACGCCAAGCGTTGTAGCCATTCGGAGGCCATGCAGCAGAGCTTCATACTCAACGGCATTGTTAGAGGCGGGGAAATGAATTTCCAAGATGTACCAGAACTTGTCTCCCTTGGAGAGATGAGGACAATGCCAGCCGCCGAGCCTCTCAGTCTGCAGGAACCATCGAAAAACATGGTCCGGTGCTCGAAGTCGGTGGGGGTCGGCGGCTCTTGAGCTTCGGTCCACTCAGCGATGAAGTTGGTGAGGGTCTGTGATTTGATGGCTTGCCGAGGCACGTAGCTGATGTCGTGGCCCATGAGCTCCATAGCCCATGTGGTGATGTGCCTGACCACGTCCTTGCCGTTGATGATCTCTCCAAGCAGGAAGCTTGTCACCACGCGGATAGAGTGGCTATCGAAGTAGTGGCGGAGCTTGCGGCTGGTGATGAGGACAGCATAGAGCAGCTTCTCCACATGAGTGTAGCGTGTCTTGGCATCGGCCAATACCTCACTAATGAAGTAAATGAGCCGCTGGACCTTCAAGGCGCGACCTTCCTCTGACCGCTCGACGACAAGGACGGTACTGACAACCTTCGTAGCTGTTGAGATGTAGAGGAGCAGTGGCTCCCCAGAGGTCGGAGAGGTTAGGAACGACGGGGTAGATAGCATGGTCTTGAGTTGTTCAAACGCCTCTTGAGCCTCGGCGATCCAGGTGAAGCGGTCGGACTTTCGAAGGAGTCGGTAAAAAGGCATAGCCTTCTCACCTCGTTGGGAAATGAAACGGCTGAGTGCCACCAGGCACCCAGTGAGCTTCTGGACCTCTTTGACGCTGCTGATAGGCCCGAGGTTGCGGATGGCAGCGATCTTCTCGGGGTTGGCTTTGATGCCGCACTCGGAGATGACGAACCTGAGAAGCTTGCCAGAGGGGACGCCGAAGACACACTTCTCGGGGTTGAGCTTGATGCGAAACTTTCAGAGGTTGGCAAAGGTCTCATCCAGGTCCTCGATAAGATTGGCACCTTGCAGAGTCTTGATGACGATGTCATCGATGTAGACCTCCAGATTTCGACCTAGGTGGTCGTGGAAGCACTTCTACATGCAGCGCTGATATGTGACGCTAGCGTTGTTGAGCCCGATCGGCATAGTGACATAGCAGAATGAGCCGAGCGGTGTGATAAAAGACGTAGCTGACTGATTGGAGCTGCGCATGGATATCTGATGGTACCCGGAGTACGCATCAAGAACACTAAGCATTTCGTAGCTGGCGGTGGAGTCGACCACCTGATCTATGCGCGGCAAAGGAAATAGATCCTTTGGGCACACTTTGTTGAGACTCGTATAATCAACGCACATTCTTCATTTCTATTCTTCTTCTTAACCATTACAGGGTTGGCCAGCCACTTGGGGTGGTAGACCTCTTGGATGAACTTAGCATCTAATAGCTTAGTGATTTCCTCTCCAATGGCGCGACACTTCTTATCGTTGAAGCATCAGAGACGTTGCTTCACCGGTCGGGACTCAGGAAGGATGTTGAGAGAGTGCTCGGCGACCTTCTTCGGGATGCCCGGCATATCGGATGGCGCACAGGCAAAGACATCTCGATTTCGGACGAGGAAGTCGACAAGTGCGCTTTCTTATTTGTCGAAGAGCGCTATCTCGATCCTGGCCTTCTTGGTCGGATCGACGTTGTCGAAGACGATCTCCTTAGAGTCGTCGGCTAGTTCGAAGGACGTGGAGGTTGAAGGCTTGTAGTCGAGGGTCTCAGCCAGCACCTTGGACTTGCGAATCTCCTCAAGCTAAGCCGACCCTACGAGGGCGACAGCCAGCTCCTAGCTCTCCTGCTCGCAGGTGAGAGCGTGCTTGAAGCGGGACGTCACGGTGATGATGCCTTTGGGCCCCGGCATCTTGAGCTTGAGGTAGACGTAGCTGGGGATAGCCATGAACTCGGCGTACCAAGGTCGGCCAAGGATGGCGTGGTAGGCGTCGGGGAAGTTTACCACTTTGAAGGTGAGCTTCTCTGTTCTAAAGTTGTCTTGGTCGCCGAAGGGGACTGGCAAGGTGATCTGACCCAGGGGCATTGCACTACCCCCAGGGATGACTCCGTGGAAAGGAACATGGCTCCGATGGAGGTCGGACTCTGAGAGCTTCATGGCCTTGAAGGTGTCAATGTAGAGGATGTTGAGGGTGCTGCCGCCATCCATGAAGACTTTGGTCAGGCGCGTGGTGCCGATGATCGGGTCGAGCACCAGAGGCAGGCACCCCGGATGAGGGATGTAGTCGGGATGGTCGGATCTGTCGAAGGTGATCGGGGCCTCCGACCACTTGAGGTAACTGGGTACAGCAGGGTCGGTGAGATTGACCTCCCGCCATGTCCGCTTCTGGTGGCACTGTGACTCGTAAGCCACTTGCCCGTCGAAGATCAACAGGCAGTCCTCCAGCTCGGGGAAGGCATTGTCGGCATTGCCCTCGGCTTCCTTCACAGGAGGGTTAGGATTCTGAGGTTGGCGGGAGTCGGGTCAGAAATGACCTCTGTAGAACGCCCGCATCAGGTGGCAGTCCCGCAAGGTATGCTTGACGGGGGTCGTGTGGTTGGTGCAGGGCTTGTCGAGCATCTTTTCGAAGTGGTTGTTGTGGTTGATCGGCTTCTTTGCTTGGGGTCGGGGCTGTCGCTCGGTGACGCCCATGAACTCTTCATCGTGCCGGTGTTTCCTCTACTTCTTGTTGCTCGTGCCGCCCCCGACCGGTTGTCCCTGCGGTCGGAGCCTCGGTCGAAACGGTTGTCGTTCTTGCGGTTGGCCTTGGACTTGTCTTTATCCTTGGTCTGATCCCCGTTGAAGTTGGCCTGGACGGCCTCCTCCCAGATGGCGAACGTGTGGCGATATCGAGAAGAGCACACGCCGTCCAAGGGTTTTTACACCCCAGCTTGTGGATGAGCACCTTGGATGTCATGCCGCAGGTGAAGGCATTGATGACGTCGACGTCGCTCACGTCAAGCAGCTCGTTTCGCTTGCGCGAAAAACGTTGGATGTAGTCACGGAGCGATTCACCGGGGTTTTGCTTGCAGTTCTTCAAGTCCTAGGAGTTGCCCGAGCGTGTGTAGGTTTCTTCGAAGTTGCCGATGAAGGCCCGGTGGAGGTCGGACCAGTCGCGGATGCTACCCTCAAAAAGGTGCTCGAGCCACCCCCTGGCTGAGTCGGACAGGAAGAGTGGCACGTACTGGATAGCGAACAGATCGTTCGCGCCTCCAGCCCTGCATGCAAGACGATAGTCCTCGAGCTAGTGAGCAGGGTTGGTCTCACCGGTGTGTCTGACGATGTTGGTCGGAGTGCGGAATCTTTGCAAAAAAGGCTCTCCGGATCTAGGACCGGAGCGGTCGAGGCCTGACCTCGTCTGGACTGAGGCTCCGGATGTGGTCGTAGCTGCGCCGACGGCCGCGACGGTTAGGAGATCGTTCCCGCCTGAACTTGACGTAGCGCTCGCTCCTGGCTTGCTTTCTCGCGTTGATGGTGTGACGAGCATCACGATGTTCCCTGTGGCGCTGACGAACGTTGCCAGCCGGTGGATAAGGATCTCACACCTCGGCCCGACCGGGGTGGCTGTCGCGGGCTGGACTTCGTCGGTCGGCGCTTGGCCGGTGAGAGCTGTGTGCCTCGGAGTGCTATCGAAGTGATGGTTCAGGGTGTTGAAGCACGCCGTCGAGGTAGACGCATAGACGATCGTACGTTTCTTTGAGCATGGGGTTGTTGGGCGTGACGGACTCGTAGAGGACGTAAGCCGCCGCCTGGTTCTCGTACGGTGTGTCGAAGATGAGCATACCGCGGTCCATAATCTACTGATAAGTAAAACGAGCCCGGGCTCGGGTACCAGCAGCTCGTCACAGTGGCACCCTTACCCGGAGCATCATCCTTGGCGGCAGATTTACGCCGGAGGGCATCCTCGACGATGGAAAGAGCGCAACGATGCGTTGAAGGGTCATCGTCGAGAGCCTTGCCAGGAGTGGGGTTTTTCGCGGCCTTGGTAGGCTGCAACATGAAGCACTTCCGAGCCAGGTCATGGCCCAGCACGTCGTGAGGCAAAGCACGACGAAGCGAACGACGTTGAGGTGAGCGCCGCTTGCGTGGAGCCTGAAGACGAAGCTCGTCGCCGTTGTCAGCGACGAAATCCAGGCTCCCAAATCGGAAGGCCTGGCCGACAGCGAAAACGAAAATATTCCACGATCAACCATCACGAGCGATGGTAACCGCAAAACTCTCAAAATACAGATGAGAGATCGAAGCCTCTCCCACCAAGGCGAAAATCGAAGCCATCGAAAAGTGAAGCGAAAACGCACCATGAAAAACCCCCTTTCTGGAGCGCCAACTGTCGGTGTTCTAACCACCGGCACAGTAAAATTTACGTAATCGGAGGGGGTAATATGCGCTCTTCGTATTCGAAATGGCTTAGTCTATGAAAGAATCAAGGGTTAGCCTGGTTCGAGCCGCCGTTGAGGCGTAATACCCTACGTACAGGATCAAAAGAGATCGAATCATATGAACTCAAGAACATGAGTACAATGGCGGAGGGGCCTCACACGGAGAGGAGCCTCTATGCTTGTGGGTGGTATGTGTGCGATAGAACTGAATGACTCAACTTGTGGACTAGCGTCCCCGGTGCCCCTTTTATATAGGGTCGGACCGGGGTTACATGGCTTAGCGCCTACAGAAATGAGTGACCCTCTGACGGGCGGGGCCACGGTCTTCTGTGGGTTTGATCCTCTGGCGCTAGAGCAGACGGTCGGCGTCCTTCGTTCAGTAACTTTGCCGCTTGGCTTTACTGCCCGGCGGGCAACTTTACCTCCCGTCGGATTGCTTTACGTGCTTCTGGAATGCTTTATCGCCCCAGCCTGGTTGCTTTACCGTCTTTTGAGCTGCTTTTCTTCCTGCTGTACGTCGTCAGGAATCTCTGTGTTCGCCAGTCTTGACCGTTGGAGCGGTGGCCGGCCAAGTCTTGTCGTCGTCCAGTCCCGGCCTTCGGGGATCAGGATTGCGTTAGCGGCTCTGGTGTAGGTGCTGGAAGCTGTCGGCTCGGGCTCCCCAACCCCTAGGGCCGGGTTATTGTCCTGGTAGTTGATTTGCTTAAGTCTTTCGCAGACTGGAGATGGGCCGTGGGCCGTAGTTCGTAGATGGGCCTTTACTTAGAGACCGGATCTATAAGTACACGGGGTATACTATCCCGACTAAAAGAAAGGAATGAAATCAGTCCAATTTGCAGGGATCAAAAGTAGTATATTCGAATGCAGATCTCTCTCTCTCTCTCTCTCATTCTCATGAGATGGTAGCGTGATTGAGGCTGGAAATTAAAGCCAAGCCAAGCAAGTCAAATGAGAATCTTGGAGGGAGCGTCCGCCAGCTTATGACTGAGTGCATCCCGAGAGGGCTTTGCTCCCTTCCCCTGATGCCGACGGGGTCTCTAGCTTTGCGCGCCCCGGAATCTTAACCCTCACGGAAGGTCAGGCCAGTTTCTTATTCCGCGTATCTCGTCTCGTCCAAGCCACTTGCCTTAACCCGGCCGCCGCCGGTTTACCAAACACTGCTACACTGACATCAGTAACATTTCAGCTTTCCTTAATGCGTAATGGCGGCCGTTATATATTATGGTGTACTATGTTCACGCTTTTATAGCTAATTAATTTTAAGCTAATCTAGTAATCTCTCCTCGCTCTTGTGAGTAAAGATTTGTTATTATGCCCATTGAGGGCGTGCAATTATAAGGATGTTATGTTAATTACTCGTTTCTATGAGATGTTGGATCGAACGAAGACTCCCTCATTTAAGCTAGGGTTGCATTGCCACCAATTGAATGAGCAAGTGCAACATCTTGCATCATCTCTATGTATCGTGCACACCAGAAATCATGATTAATTAATTCTCTAAAGCAGTCATGCACTGCATCAATAGATAGTACTCCTCTGGTTTTAAATTATTGACACCGTTGATTTCTAACTTCAACTTTGACCATTTATCTTATTAAAAAATTGTTCAAATATGTAAAATTTTGTTATAATTTGATTTATCATTAGTGGAATTTAAATCACAACTAATAAATTTACATATTGAAATAAATTTTTTGAATAAGACGAAAGGTCAAAGTTGATATTAAAACTCAATTGTGTCAAATAATTTAAAATCGGAGGGAGTATATACGCGTAATCCCAATTGCATGCTAGGCTGGCTTTAGAAAAATTGAGACTTAATGGCATTATCTGCATAGAATGATCAATTCATCCAAGACAAGCTGAGTAATGTAGATCACAAAGAACAGAGTATTCAGGTTTGAGATGGCTTGGTTGACCCAGGAAGGCTTTAAGGAAGATATTATTCGTAGATGGCCTAAGAGGGGGAGGGAACAAGTACAAGACAACTGGAAGAGAGTTAAGCAGGAGATCAGGAAGTTTAGTAAGGGTAGAGGGGCTAATATTTCTAGTGAGATGAAGACAAAGCTAAGAAACAACAACTTATACAGGAGAGAGCTATTTTGGATAAGGAACTAGATCAGGAGAAAACTAATGAGACACACTGGGGAAGGAGATATGAACTAGAGGGCGCGTTAGAAGATGTATTTGCATATGAGGAAATTTTCTGGCAGCAACGAAGTAGAGATAATTGATTATTGCAGGGGGACGCTAATACAGCGTTCTTCCATAGCATAGCCAATGGACGTAAACGGAAATGTAATATCTCGGTATTAGAGACTGAGGAGGGTGAGCTTAGTGATCCAAAGAGACTGCGAGAAGACATTGAGAAGTATTATAAAGATTTGTTTGGAAGTGAGGAAAGAGGACTATGCTGGCTTGATGAGTGTGTGGGCAGAACAGGGACACTTGTCGGAGGTAGAAGCAGAGAGTTTGGTGCTACCTTTTACTGAAAAAGAAATAAGGAGTGCTCTTGACGAGATGAAATCTAACGCAGCGCCTGGTCTGGACGGAATCCCAGTAGGTTTCTATAAAGAATTTTGGGAGCAAGTGAAGCCTTCAATAGAGGAGATGTTTGCCTTACTGTATAGGGGGAAATGAACTTAAAAGAGTATCTCCTTGATTCCCAAGTTAAAAGAGGCAAATAACATCAAACAGTATTGCCCGATCTGCTTACTGGGAGTCGACTACAAGTGGTTTACGAAGGTCCTTGCGATGAGGTTGACTAGAGTGGCAGATACAGTGATTGATAAATCGCAAACAGCATTCATACCAGGTCAAAATATATTAGAGGGGGTGATAATTCTTCGTGAGACGCTTCATGAAATATCCCCACAAAAGAGAGGATCTATCGACCATAGGATCTTATCAGATGTCACTCGATCAAACGAGGACTAACAATACAACTCAAACACGATAAAATATACTACAAACTGTTACTTAAGTTTTATAAAACAAGATTTTTGAAAGCCTGAAAGCGTAACCTGAATTAGGGTCTCCTAGAGACTATGCATAAAATGCCATCGAGCCCATACGATGCATTTTTTAGCAACACACAAACAGCAACGTGGCAAACAGAGCTTCCAACGAACATAGCTACCCTCGAGGTTGCTTCTACCAGTTGGTCTAGAGGAGAGAGGGAGAAATCACCTGCACATAAAACCACAAAAAGGCAAGCCTTGAGCATTCAAATGCTTAGCAAGTTTTACCCGTCAACTTGGCCAACTATAGCCAACTCTAAGGATATGGTAAGGCTGACTCACATGGGATAGCTATTTGCAAAACCAGCGCTAATATAGTGAGTCAAACATAGTTGCCAAACAATTGCTATATTAAGCAAATCGTTCATATAATAATAATAATAATTATTATTATTATTATTATGTTTTTACTACGATGTCACTCAGTGAACAAGCGGTGCTCGTTACTATGAGGGACAGCGATTATAATCGATTTTGACCAACTGGGAAAACCCAAGTAGCACGACATATGCGCACTCCCCAGGAATCACGTACGGCAACCTTTCACGTCTATATTATAGGGTCGGTCTAGTTCTCACCCCTCCCGGGTACACGTCCTTCACGCGATACCATAGGGCTATCCGTGGTTAGCCCGTGTACCCTCCCAAGATCATCACTAGAAGAGAGGTGGGTTGTCGTCCAACCACTACGATAGTCGAGTTACATCGGTTTACTAGGTCCCATTTCCCCAGCATGCTCTTTGTACTGTTCAAACTTGTTCAACAGGGTCACACTCGAATCGGTCCTTAACCACACAAATAAGGCTACCACCATGAAGACCCAGCCTTCTCAAACCCTCTTATACGCTATCCCGCCAGGTCTCAGGTTAATTAGTGTGTGGGATAAACCTATGGCTCGCGAGTGACTTTCCATGCACTCAACTTGTATAGCTCGCGAGTGACTTCCATTCACTCGACTTCTATAGCTAGCTCACGAGTGACTAACCATTCACTCGACTTCTATAGCTCACGAGTGACTTTTCATTCGCTCGACTTCTACCGTGAATTAAAACTTAGGCTAGCTCTACATCGAGTTACCCATACCAACAGTACTCATCAAAGGTAATAAGGTACCTAGCATGCAATTCTAGGTTTTCAAATAACTCCTAAAACTTAATGCACCACACATTAACCTTACAATACACAGTGATAAAATAAAAATTTAAAATGGAGTTAATGCACCGAGGCTTGCTTACAATTAGCTTCCTTTACCAAAGGAACACCTTTAAGCTCTCCTGAGATGGGTCGGGTCCTATATGATATGATATGCAAGAAAATAAATTATGCTAGTTTTTAGATTTAAAAAGAAGTCACATGCGATGATAGCTTTTATATATTTCAAAAAAAGACTAGGGATGCAGTTATAAAACTTCTTTAAAATACGTTTCAAAACACAAAAAAATAATAAGGTTTATTCAAAAAATCAGAAAAGTTATAATCCAAATTTTTGGGAAATTTATCAGGATTTATTGAAGTCAAATAAATTTATAAAGATTTAAATACGGTTTAAACAAAAATTAAACCTTTACAAAATAATTTACAATGAAAATTAACTATAAAACTTCTATAGAATGGGTTTCGAAATTATAAAATATAATTTAAGTTTTGAATAAAATCAGAAAGGTTATAAACTAGATTTGGACAAATTTTTAGAATTTATTGAAATTAAATGAATTTATAAAAAATTAAATACCATTTAAAAATAATAAATTATTTATAAAATTATTTTTGATGAAAATAAATATTAAGATTTTTATAAACAGAGGGTTTGACTAAATAAAAAAAGAAAGTAAATTTTTCAATATTTTATCATGCCAAGAATAATGATAATGCATTAATGAATGGTTAAAAGATCTGAATTAATTAAATTAATTTTATGCATAAAATGAAAAATAGTTAGCTTCAAATGTAGTTCTAGTTAATAGGGGTCTAAAAAAAGTTATTTCATAATTTTTCGAGCTAAAATGAAGTTTCTACGGATTTTACAAGATTAAAGCATTTTCTGATCATTTAAAACAAATCATTTCGCAAATAATAAAAACCCAGCCGGGATGGGCCTGCTGCACTGGGCCGCAAGGGTCCCGGCCCATCCGGGGCAGGCCACATAGTGGGCTGCGAGGATCTGGCCCAAATCGGGTGGCCACACGCGAGGTTACAGGGTTTGGCCGCACTAGATCGGGCGTGGCCACGGGGGATCCTGGGAGCAGGTCGAGCTCCCAGGCGGCAGCCATGGCACGGTGTCCAGCCTGCCGGCGGCGCTCGCCGGCGCATCACACCTGACGGCTAGGTCGCCGGAACCTTTGAGCAGAAATAGTCAGCGCGACGTTGCGAACTCGGAGGAAGGGTCACCGGCCGAGATTTCTCATGGGAAAGAGGTCGTTGACGGCAGGCGGCGGTCAACGAGGTTCGGAGAGGTGGCAACGGCACTGCAGTCAACAAAATCGAACTTGGGAAGCACCTACAGGTTCTCTAGTACGCGGAGAAGGGCGGCACGGTGGTCGTCAACGTCGAGGAGTCCTGGAAGGTGGAGCTCAAGGGCGGCGTCGATGGGTTCAGGCGGCCGGTGGCGGTCGAGCACTGAAATTTCTGCACCAAGTCAAGGGAATCGGCCATTCCCTCTAGGAGGTGCGCCTGGGTGTGCTCTACCCAAAACGAAAAGAAAACGAGGAAATCTACCACCTGGGCATGTAAGATTTGGGGAAGAACGGCCGGCGGCTTCCGACGAACGCGATTTGGGGAAAGCTTCAAATTTGGTCGATCCAGAGCGGGGACGAGGCGAGCCGACGCACTGGGGAGCTTGGGCACCGGGGTGCGCAGCTGCTCGCGAGCTCAAGTGGCCGGAGAAGGCTTGGTTGGGGCAGTTCACGGCGGCGAGAGGTCGCGCGGCCGAGCTCGGGTGCGAGGGAGAGAAAATGAGAGAGAGGAGGCTCGGCCGGGGGAATGGAGATCCTACTCGGCGCATTAACCACGGGAGGGACACATCCACGGCGTCGTGGCGAGCATGCAACTAGGAGGGGCGCGGGCGATCGGCACCTGGAGGCAGCCGTGGCACCTGGAGTTAGGAGAAGACGCGTAGTGAGGATGACAGGCGGGTCCCGCTTCTTTTTTTCTTTTCTGATTCTCTGATTTCCTGCGCTGCATATTGTTTTGATCCGAAAACAATACTTCCCGAGCTCTATAAATTTTGAAACTTTGCACAGTAATAGAACATTTCAAAAGGAACAACTTTTATTTTTGGCCCAAGTTCAAATACGAAAAGAATTTTATTTTATCAAATTCGGAAATCGGCAACCTTTTAAAAGGAAAATTTTGGTTGAGGCCTTTTTAACCTTTAAATAAAAATTTAAAGAAATTTTCTAAATTCAAGACTTTGTAAAACCTTTCAAATGGAATATTTATTCACAAATTTGTTTGAAAATTTTTGAACTTGAAAGTTTGAAATTTAAATTTGCTTGTAAGGATCAAAATTAATTGAGCTCAGATTTCATAATTTCGGACTTGAACAACTTGGCTTCTTTATTCAAAACACGAAGTGTTACAGCAAAGAACTAAGCGGAAGGGGATAATTATGAAATTAGACTTTGAGAAGGCATATGACAAGGTACATTGGCCGTTCTGATGTAAATCCTTGAAAAAAAGAGGTTCCCCGAGAAATGGAGGAAGTGGATGTGTTCTTGCATCTCCGGAGGTAGAGTGGGGATCAATATAAATGGGGAACATGGTAAATTTTTCCGGACTTTTAAAGGACTAAGACAAGGTGACCCACTATCATCCTTGCTGTTTAATATAGTGGCAGATGCTTTGGGGGAGATATTGAAGAAAGCAAAAGCAGCTGGCCACATTAGAGGGCTTATGGGCTTATTCCTGAGTTGTTCCCAGGGGGGTTAACTCACCTACAATATGCGGATGATACAGTCATTTTTCTAGAGCTGGATACGGAAAGCATTATTAATGTCAAATTCCTGCTATATTGCTTTGAAAACATGTCGGGATTAAAAATTAATTACCATAAGAGTGAGGTGATTGTGGTAGGAGGAAATGAGCAAGAAAGACCGGAGGTAACTCAAATTTTGAAATGTAAAGAAGGATCTCTGCCGATGAAATACTTAGGCATTCCTGTGAGTAACAAACATCTATTCTCGCGGGATTTTAGATATGTTATTGAGAAGGTAGAAAAGCGAATCCCGACTTGGCAGGGGAGATTTTTATCTTCAGGAGGGAAGTCGATTTTGATCGAAAGTTGCCTGAGTGCAGTACCGAACTATTCAATGGGAGTATATCTGTTACCCAACCCAATTCATCAGAAGTTAGATTCTGCTGAGAGCAAAAATTTTCCGGGAAAGTGGAGCAAAGAAGAACTATCATATGGTTAAATGGGAGGTGCTAGCTAGACCGAAGAGTTTTGGGGGCTTGGGATTCACTAATACTAAAGTAATGAATGAGTGCTTGTTAGCTAAATGGATTGTTAGGTTGGAACAGGGACATGAAGATCCTTGCTGTGAGTTGTTGCGAAGGAAATACTTACGGAAAGGAGGATTCTTCAGTAGTTCGCATCAAAATGCATCTCAATTCTGGAGGGGTTTGCATGAGATCAAAGAGGTGTGTCTGAAGGGGTTGAGATACATATTCACAATGGACAGAAAGCGAGATTCTGGCTTGATGCATGGATAGGTAATTGCCCGCTAAAAATCGGTTCAACAATCTGTTTCACATCAACCATCAACAGCCGTGGGTAGTCGGGAAGGTGTTGGGAATGGATGGAATTAATTTATCATTCAGGGGTGAGCGTGAAGCTCAGGAGTGGGAGGAGTTAGAAGAGTTAATAAGTACAGTACACTTAGATGATGATGAAGACATAGTCAGTTTGGAGTTAGCAGCCAAGAAATTTAACACAGCATCGCTACGCAGACATAACACTTTCTCGGGGGGTTATAGATAGAGAAAAAGAGGGCTTGTGGAGTACTAAAGTTCCTCTGAAAGTTAAAAACTTCCTGTGGCTATTGTACCATAAAAGCATCCAGACTACGGACAATTTGAAAAGGAAACAGTGGAGGGGGGATGACAAGTGTAAATTTTGTGGCGAAACTGAAACCGCTGATCACTTAATGTTCCGGTGTCTGGTAGCAAGATATATGTGGTGTGTCATCAAAGAAAGTCTAGGGTGGGAACAGTTGCCGAAGAGTGTGGAGCATTTCAGATATGAGTTTCTGGGGGTAGGGGGAGCAAAAAAGAATGTTACGATTTTATATCTTTTTGGGGCGGTGAGCTGGTGCTTATGGCTAAATAGGAACGATTGAGTCTTCCGACAAAAAATTAACACAAACCCAGAGTGTGTAATTTACCGACTAATCTCATTTATGCAGAGGTGGCAAGTTCTCAGTCAAGGCACGGCAAGACAGGAGGTGGGACGACTCACTAAGAAGATTAGAAGGTGGATGATGAGATCGCAGCCGCCAGTAGGGGTTGGCTGATCATTTTGCGTTATTTGTCTGTATGGTCTGATGGGAGTTGTGTTAGTTGTAGCCTGTCTGGACTACTATCTAGAGCAGGCAGAGATCAAAGAGTAGTTTGTTGTGTGTCTTTTTGATCTGCTCTGGTTGATTGGTGATGTTTAATCTAAGAGCAGTGGCGCAACTTTGTAAAAGCCGGTATCTCCAGCAGAAGGATACTTGTTGTTCTCTATCGCTTTCAGTAAAGCGGGGCCAAATGCCTTTGGTCTAATGTAGATCACAACAGGTAATTAAAGAGGGTGGGGGGGGGGGGGGGGCGCTTTCGATCCTACATAGTTCTTGAATTATTGCTATCTTAAGCGCTAGATGACCCCTATCATTTAAAAGAGCTGACCCGGATGGAAAGATGGCCTGGCTTCGCCCCTGCTTGGGCTCGATGCTAGGTAACACCCAACAAGTAAACGATTTGTGCCCATTAAGGTCTCCTCTCGAGATGTTTAATCGTTGCAATAATATATCAACAAATTTTTGTAATTCAAAACTACTGAATTCGTGGAAGTTACCCTCTTTCACTTTTTTTCTTTGAGATTGTGGATTGTTACTCAGCCCTCTTCTGCATACAGACTGTTGGATTGTGGCCTTACCTGTGTTCGACCTTGAAGAAACCTTATCTATTTTCCAACAAGTAATTAAACAATTAAGGACAATTGTCTCAATATATAGGAGTAGAAAGAAAGATATAATGTCCTTATGAGGCTCTTCATTTTGTTTTTTGAACAATGGCACTCCACGTTATATTATATTTCTTATTGCTTGAATGTGCATGCGCGCACTATACATGCTTCCCCACTAGCTGGTTTTATGCGCTTACTTATATGCATATGGTTTGGTTCATAATATGTACTGTATTCGCAAAGGTGTTGAGATATAAGGAAAACTGTAGAGCACTTAAGGATAATGGTCACGATATCATGCGGGGATTAGTGCGAACCTGCTAGGTTAGGAATCATTTTCAAGAGGATTGATTTCTGAAATAGAATAAGTCATTTTAGATTAATAGTTTAATTTTTATTTATGAAAAAATTTATTAGGTTGAGAATCAAATCCGGTCTATATTCGCGGCCCGGTTTCATTCCATGTGGTAGGAGTTGTGTTTTTATTTCGAGTCATAGAATGAGGAAATGTAAAAATAGACTACGTCTGATTCCTATCTTAATGAAATTTTTCATAAATAAAAATTAAACTATTAACCTAGGATGACTAATTCTATACCGAGAATCAATCCTTTTGGGAATGATTCCAGCATTGATAGATGTTAGTCAATTAACACAGCCCAGACTGGAATGCTAAATTCTGAAGTCAATTCTACAAAAAAGGAAAAAAAACATTGTCCACAACACACATACATCTATACCATTCCCTTCGAGCACAGCTAGCTTAGCTAGAGGTCATTTTCAATTTCTTGGAAAGGAAAGGTAACGCAGAATACAATCGTGACCTCCACAATCATGCAAAGAGTAAACATCTTACTCGATCCAGCCCGCATTGCGACCCTGTCACGGCCAAATAACCTATAAAGAGTTGGGCCTGCCGCCATTTACTTCTCATCGTACTGATCTCACACTGCAAGAGAGCCAATATAAGCTAGGCTATAGTAGCAACCCAGCAAGCCAAGGAGATCGGTCAAAGGCGTCTGCAAGGAACATGGGAGCTGCGGCGCTGATGGTGGCGCTCGCGGTGCTGGCCCTGGCCACCGCTGGCAGTGCGCAGCTCCAAAACGGGAACTACAAGGGCAAATGCAACGCCAGCGACGTGGAGGCGGTTGTGTAGGGAATCGTGAAGGCCCGCTTCGCAAAAGAAGCCCCCATCGTCGCCTACCTCCTCCGAATGCAGGTCCACGAGTGCGCCGTCAATGTATGCCGCAGCATGGCGCACTCTGTTGGAAATAATCGCATTTTAGTGATGATTAAATTAATTTTAGTAATTAAAAAAAGATTAATATAACGAAATTTTGGATACTATATATGATGCATACTAGCACTACGATTCAAATTTGTCGAAACAATCGTGATATCTCCGGTGCTAGTGATAGATGCACATAAATATCGGGAAAAAAGAGAGGCACGTCATTCTTACAGTGAGCTTGTCGGCGTAAGTAGTTGCGCAAATAGTAGACGAAGCAGATCATCGATGTAGATGAAGCAGACGACCGAAGCGAAGATGAAGCAGTCGAACGGGTCGAGGAGAAGCAAACGAACAGCGAGCAGTCGCGGAGGCACTTCCCAAAAACTTTATGTCCCCTACCCTGGGCAGGGACACGAGAGAACGTGGGTTTCGGAGACCTGCTCTCTCCACACCGATGGCACGTCGACGACGGGTGGAGAATATAGAGCAGCACAGCACTCAAGTGACAGGAGAATGAAAGAGTGGTTATGTGTGTTGTGGACGACGTCTCGCCCCCTATTTGTGCACAAGAGCACTCACGTTTATGGTAATGTATAACACCTGCATATATAGTAACTAGCCTATCATTTATATGAATATGGTAAGTAGCCTACCATTTATACGAATATGGTAACCAGCTTGTCATCACAAGAATAATTGCTTACCAAAAATGATAAGCGTAATATTCTCCTTCCATATGTGAGTGGGCCTTTGGGATTTAAGTAAAGTTTATTTGAAAAACTTCCAAATCTTCTAACAATCCCCCACCAGATCCTAGAGGTACGCTTCAAATTCTCCCTATACTAAAGTACTGTTAATATACCAGTTTTTCAGTGACGACTGATTAAAGTTGAATATCCAACTAGAACCCCAAGCTACACTCATCTATAACTACGCAATGAACTAAGTCTTGAATTGACAGTTTGGTGTGAACAAGTTTCATCTGAAGCCTTACTAGTACTTGGCTGTCAAGTGTCAACCCCGCGGGTGAAGCTTATAAGTCATACTCCTGTCTCACTTCATGAGTCTCTTAAAGAATACCCAATTCTTATAAACTGTGACTAGCAGTTAGACTCACATAGGTGAGTTCTTATAAGAATATTCTGCAAGAAAGTATCTTGCTATAAAAGCCTCAGAACACATTAGGACGATAGTCCGCCTGCTTATAGAAATAGGAGTACTGCATCTCCAACGGAGTGGGTTAATAATAAGTTGTACTCTCGTGTCAAAAGGAACTGGGATCTCCGATCACATAGGTTAGGTTACCACAGTGGTTAACTCACATGAGTCTCAATCCCATCTACTTTGATGTATTATTAATCACAGTGCGCTATAATCCTTTAGTAAAGAGATCTGCCAGGTTTTTAGCTGTATAGATATATTCCATAGCTACTACTCCGGAGCTTCTCAATTTCCTGACAGACTTCAATCTGCACTTCACATATTTGTTGGACTTCATATTATCCTAACTATTGCTCACCTTCGTAATAACTGTTTGATTATCACAGTTCATGAGAATAGCTGGAATTGGTTTTTTGGTAAGTGCATCAACAATTCTCTCAACCACTCAGCTTCAGTACAAGCTGTGTCCAGAGCCGTAAGCTCTGCCTCCATGGTGGATTTAGTAAGAATCGTCTGTTTATAGGATCGTCATGAGACAGCACCGCCACCTAAGGTGAAAATATATCTACTAGTGGCCTTTAACTCATTGACGTCTGTAATCCAATTTGAATCACTATATCCTTCAAGTACACTAAGAAACTTTGAATAGTGAATTTCATAACTCATTGTACCTCTTAGATAACGCAACAGTCAATCAATACCGTGCCAATGATCATCTTCAGGATCAGATGTAAATCTACTCAATTTGCCCACAGTAAAGGAGATGTCAGGGCGAGTTGCGCTAGCTAGATACATTGAAAGTTGCCTAGAGGGGGGGTCAATAGGCAACGACCTGAAAAACGACACTTAAAAATAATTTGATCAGAAAAACAGAAGGCTGACTAGTCTGGTCAGTTGAACTTGTCCGGTAGCGGAGAAGTCCGGTCCTTGCGGATAAGTTCGCTGATCGTAGCAAAAAAAATCAAACTCAAAAACAAACAGAGACAAAAGACACAGGGATTTTTGACCAAGTTTAGCTCCACAAAAAAGTCTACGCCTCCGTTGAGGAGTCCACAAAGGACCGGGTTGCACTCAACCCTTAACCTTTCCAAGTGACCACAAAGATCAACTTGGTTTTCACTAGATCAAGATGGGTGATACAAACCTCCCGGATCTCACCATAACGTCCTTGATGGATTTCGGGCGATACCTAGCTGTCTAGGAGATGAATCTCCAAGAGTAATAAGCCATGCAAGTCCTGCAATGAAAAGATCAAGTGCTCAAAACGAATCAAGAGATGAAGGACTCACAGTCTCCTCTTTCTTCAATCAACACCCTAGGAGATTCAAAGAAGAACGAGTGGAGGAGGAGAGGTGAATCTCAGAGGGTCTCAGGGCGCAATTCGAAAAGATGTGAATGCATTTGGTAACTCTAAGATGTGGGGGAAAGGGAGATTATATAGATCAATCAAGGATGACCTTCCAAAAATACCAAGAGCGGACTAGTTCGGAGGTTCGAACAAGTCCGGACATCGGGCTCAACGGTAACATGATCATCTCTCTAGAGTCCGCAGAGGGCACGAACAAGTCCGCTAGCGGATTAGTTCGGCCAAGCGGACAAGTCCGGTCAGGCCACGATGTAACTGCTCTGGAGTCCGCTCGCCCAGCGGACAAGTCCGAAGGTCCGGACACGTCCGAAGAATAACGGGGTGCTCCAACTCTGAAGTCCACAGGCTTTGACGGACAAGTCCAGGCCCGGACTAGTCCGTAGGAGCGGACTAATTCGGCTCTGCGGGAGGGAAAACTCTCTGGAATCCGTAGCTAGGTCGGACATGTACGGTGCCGGACAAGTCCGGACACCCGGATAAGTCTGGAGTGACTGCGTGCTCACTCTCTGGAGTCTGGTCACTGGGCGGATAGGCCTGTTCCCGGACAAGCCCGGGAAACCGGACAAGTTCGGAGCCAGTGACGAAACACAAATGATTAGGATCAGGATGAAAAGAAAAGTTTGGGCACTTAACCAATTTCACGACAGAAAATGCTGAACCCCTCTTGATAGTACGGCGGTCCTATGACTAAAGAAAGATATAAATACCAAAAACACCGAGTCAAGGAGCCAACAATTTTCTCTTCCTTTTTGGGGTGGGGCGATAATCATTCGTAGACTTTGTCCCTGCACACATACTCACAAAATGCCATCAAATGCTTTCATTGTTTGTCACAATTCATCCCAAAATCCACAAAGGATCCTAGATGCACTTTCAATCTCCCCTTTTTGGGTGAATTGATGACAACCAATAAGAAGCTACAAAGATAATCAAATATTACAAGTTAAAGAACATATAAGCTCCCCCTAGATCTATGCACATCAACACATACTAAGATAGCAATAAAAGCTTATATGAATTTCAACTTGTAACCAAAAGCAATATGCAACGATATAGATAACGCACGAGCATCACATCACCACATAAACAAGTTATAGGGTACGAAAAATTGCAAATAAGGTTTTAAAAACACACAAGTTCAAGTGGTTCACACCAAAGATAAATGAAAGAAGATAGATAAATAGAGCTTCTCAATTTCTCCCCCTTTGGCATCAAGACACCAAAAAGGAAAGAAAAAAAAAGAGAGAGAAAGAATAGCAGCTACTCTTCGGCATCATCACGGTCAACAATTGGAAGGTGGATCTTTCTCTTCTTTGCAACAACCTTACGACGAGAGCTGCTTTCACCTAACATGCTGACAGCTGCACAGGGTAGCAGATTAGAGTGGAATGTGAGGATGATTGATCACAATTGATTGAACTTATTCAACTTGTTTTGTCTGGCAGCGGACTTGTCCGAAACAGCGGACTTGACCGCAAGCGGACTAGTCCGACCGCCGGACCTGTCCGGAGTTCGACAGTGCACATGGAGAACAAATTTTCACAATTTTTAGATCTGACCACAACTCCTAGCCATATTGCATACAAAGCACTTATAGCATCCTAGGAGTGACTTCACGGAAGGAATTTGAAAGTTATGAACGAGAACAACCACATTTCAAACTCAAACCCTAGAGAAGAGATTACCTTCGAACGAGGATGAAAAGGATGCGGACTTTCGAGGTTCTGGACTAGTCCAAGGGTGGAGAAGCTTTTCCACGGAATGGATTCACTTTTCACCGGTCAAAATGCCGGATCGCCACGGGAGTCACGAGCTGAGGTTTGGCGCAGGAGAGAGAATGTAGAATAGTTTTTGAGGAGGAAGAAGACTTCGGGGTTTAAATAGACCCCGACTTGTCCGGGTCCCCGGACCTGTCCGCTAGCGGACTAGTCCGAGACTGCGGATTAGTCTGGTCCTCGTAGTCTTGAGAATCAAGGAATGGATCTTTGATATTTTGAGAAAGTGAACCATTTGAAAATAATTTTCAGAACAACAAATATTATTATGCAAAGTGTTATCAGAGACAATCAATCAATCAACCATGATTACACTTTCTATAATGCATTTTTCTAAAACTATTGAGATATTCAAAAACAAAACATGCAAGATATTTTGCAAATCTTTTATTTTCAAACTCTATCCTATGTCACAACAGATGGGCAACACTTCAAGCCTCATTCTGAGAATCAAGAATATTTAGCTCATTTCTAAGTTCACAAAAGCGTCTCTCATCTTGAGGTTCGGTGAAAATGTCGGCTAGTTTCTTTTGTGTGGATACATGGAAAAATTCTATGTCCCCTTTGATAGAGTGGTCTCTTAGTAAGTGGTGCCGGATGTCTATGTGTTTGGTGCGAGAGTGCTCACATGGATTGTAAGCAAGCTTTATGACGCTCTCATTGTCACATAGGAGTGGAATACGGTTCAAATTGTAACCATAATCCTTTTGAGTTTGTCACATCCATAGAAGTTGTGCACAACAACTACCGGCTGCGATATACTTCGCTTCGGCTGTGGAAAGAGCAACAAAATTTTGTTTCTTAGATGTCCAAGACACTAGAGATCTTCCCAAGAACTGGCAAGTCTCCGATGTGCTTTTACGGTCCACTTTTCATCCGACATAACCCGCATCGAAATATCCAATGAGATAGAATTTTGAGCCTTTGGGGTACCATAGTCTTAGGTTTGGTGTATGAACTAGATATCTCAAAATTCTCTTCACGGCCACTAAGTGACATTCTTTCGAATCAGCTTAAAATCTTGCACACATACACAAACTAAGCATGATATCCGGCCTAGATGCACATAAGTAAAGGAGGGATCCAATTATGGAGCGATATATCTTTTGATCGACGGATTTGTCCTTCTTGTTGAGATCAAGATGACCACTGGTAGGCATAGGAGTCTTCATTGGCTTTGCATTTGCCATGTCAAATTTTTTGATCATATCTTGAGTGTACTTGGCTTGGCAAATGAAAGTCCCTTTTTTAATTGCTTCACTTGAAATCCTAAGAAGAATGTTAACTCTCCCATCATAGACATCTCAAACCATTTGGTCATAAGCTTGCTAAACTCATCACAAAGAGATTTGTTAGTAGAACCAAATATAATGTCATCGACATATATTTGGCACACAAAAATATCATTGGAGACTTTCTTTGTGAAGAGAGTAGAATCAGCCTTCACTATTTTAAAGCCTTTCTTGATGAGGAAGCATCTCAAGCACTCATACCAAGCTCTTGGCGCTTGCTTCAACCCGTAGAGAGCTTTGTGAAGCTTGTACACGTGATTTGAGTACTTTTCATCTTCAAAACCTGGTGGTTGCTCAACATATACTTCTTCCTTGATCGGACCGTTGAGAAAGGCGCTTTTCACATCCGTTTGGAACAGCTTGAAACCATGGTGACTAGCAAAAATAAGTAATATTCGAATTGACTTAAGTCTAGCTACAGGAGCATAAGTTTCATCGAAATCCAAACCTTTAACTTGAGAGTATCCTTTGACCACCAATCTCGTCTTGTTTCTTACCACAACATCGTCTTCATTTTGCTTGTTGCGGAAGACCCACTTGGTTCCAACAATGTTTTGCTTGGGTCGTTCCACGAGAGTCCAAACTTCATTTTTTATGAAGTTGTTGAGCTCTTTTTGCATCGCCATTACCCAGTCTGAATCATTTAGCGCTTCTTTCACCCTAAGAGGCTTAAGACAGGAGACAAATGAGTAACGTTCACAAAATTTAGGGACACGAGATCTAGTGATTACCCCCTTATCAAGGTCACCAAGAATTTGCTCGATGAGGTGATCTCGTTGTACTGTTTGATGTACTCGTGGATGTTGCACTTGTGGTCTTGTCTCTTCACTATCTTCTTCAATGTATTGATCATGGATGGGAAGCTTGTCGCTTTGATCAACTTAATTATTTGCTTCTTATTGCTCTTCCTCACTTGATTCTTCACCACCCGTCATGCCATGATCTTCTTGACTTGTGGGTGTAGATGACTCTTGATTTTCTTGTGGCTTGATATCACCAAGTGTCATCCTCTTGATAGCTGGCGGACAAGTCCAGAGAATAATGGGGTGCTCCAACTCTGGAGTCCGTATGCCTTGACGAACAAGTCCGGGCCCGGACTAGTTCGACTGTGCCGGAGGGACAACTCTCTGGAGTCCGCAGCTAGGCCGGACATGTCCGGTGCCGAAGAAGTCCGGAGTGACTGCATGCTCCCTCTTTAGAGTCCGGTCACTAGGCAGACAGGTCTATTACCGAACAAGTCCGAAGCCAATGACCAAACACATATGATTAGGATCAGGATGAAAAGAAAAAGTTTGATCACTTAACCAATTTCACGACAGAAAATGCTGAACCCCTCTTGATAATACGGCAGTCCTATGACTCAAGAAAGATATAAATACTAAAAACACTGGAGTCAAGGAGCCAACAATTTTCTCTTCCTTTTTGGGGGGGCGATAATCATTCATAGACTTTGTCCCTGCACACATACTCACAAAATGCCATCAAATGCTTCCATTGTTTGTCACAATTCATCCCAAAATCCACAAGGGGTCCTAGATGCACTTTCATACATCAGTGACCCAATGATTTGAGAATATCTCAATTGATCCTTTCCTAGTCCTTGGTTTTTTCGAAGTATTAAACTAGGATCATAAGGAGTTGGAGAAAGTTTGCTATACATGTAGCCAAAACGACTCAATACTTTTTCCACATAATGGGATTGTAACAGGATAATCATATTCTCTTCTTTGTTTAGTTTAATATTCAGAATCACATCCGCTTCACCCAAATTTTTCATGTCAAATTTCTGGGATAAGAATGATTCTACATCATTTATCTCATCGAGACCTGTCCCAAAAATAAGTATGTCATTGACATACAAACACAAGATTACTCCTTTACCCCACCATGGAGGTAATATACACAGGTATCAGATTCATTCACTGTGAACCCAGCAGAGGTTAAAGTTTTGTCGAACTTCTCATGCCACTGCTTGGGTGCTTGCTTTAAGCCGTACAAGGATTTAAGTAACCTACACACTTTTCCCTCTTGTCCTGTTACTATAAATCCATTAGGCTGATCCATATAGATCTTCTCATCTAGCTCTCCATTAAGAAAAGTTGTCTTCACATCCATCTGATGAACGAGAAGACCATGTGAGGCTGCCAAAGATAATAGTATCCGGATGGTAGTCATCCTGGCAACAGGTGAATAAGAATCAAAGAAATTCTCACCTTCTTTTTTAGTATACCCTTTAGCCACAAGCCTTGCCTTGTACTTTTCAATAGTACCATCAGGTCTTAGCTTCTTCTTAAACACCCATTTGCATCCCACAGGCTTACAACTAAGTGATCGGTCTATTACTTCCCACGTCCCAATGACAGTGATGGAGTCCATCTCACTACGGACTGCATCCTTCCAGTATTCTGCATCAGGCGATGCATATGCCTCTGAAATGGTTGTGAGAGTATCATCCACAAGGTACACAGTGAAGTCATCACCAAAGGATTTTGCAATCCTCTGTCTCTTGCTCTTTCGAAGAGCTTCTCCACTGTCATCCTTCTCATTTTCATGCAGGTGCTCAAATGACTTAATCACAGGTATGGGTTCAGCAGTCAAATCAAATGATGAACTAGATAGAGAATATGCATCTTTCAATGGAAAAATATTTTCAAAGAAAGTGACATCATGAGACTCCAAAATGAATCAACTAAAACATCAGGCGTTTCATATTTTATTACTAAGAACTTATATGCCGTGTTGTGGTGTGCATATCCTAAGAAAATGCAATCAACTGTTTTAGGTCTGAGCTTGCGCTTCTTATTTATTGGTATGCTAACCATGGTCAAACAGCCCCAAGTGCGCAAGTAATGAAGTGAAGGTTTTCTTCCCTTTCATCCTTCATACGGAGTGACTTCACTATTCTTAATAGGAACTCTATTCAGAACATGACAAGCTGTCAAAACAACCTCCCCCACCATGCCTTAGACATACCGAACATTCCTAACATCGCATTCACCAAGTCCATTAATGTTCGATTTGTCCTTTCAGCAACTTCATTAGATTAAGGTGAATAGGGAGGTGTTCGTTCATGAATTATTCCATTCTTCAAACAGAAAAGATCGAACTCATGGGAAAAGTATTCCCCACCACGATCAGACCTAACTCGTTTTAATTTTCATTCTAGTTGATTCTCCACCTCAGCTTTATGTCTTAAAACATTCTAACGCCTCATCTTTAGTCTTTAAAAGAAACATATAATAGTATCTACTCGCATCATCAATTAAGGTCATAAGTATCTTCTTTCTCCTTTTGTCAACACACCATTCATTTCACAGATATCAGAATGAATGAGTTCTAATAATATCGAGTTTCTCTCGTCTACAGCTTTGTGAGGCTTACGAGGTTGCTTTGCTTGCACACAAGCTTAATATTTAGAACCTTTGATAGTATGTAACTTTGTAATTAAACTCATGCTGGATAGCCATGACGTACAACCAAAATTAATGTGACACAAACGAGAATGTTATATATCAGCTTCAGAATTGTTTGAATCACACACATGGTTCACAACTTTATTTGAGAAATTTAAAAGGGAAAAGCGGAACAAGCCTCTGCTATCATAGCCTTTGCCAATGAATTTGTCAAATCTCGATATGACTACTTTATTCGACTCAAAGATCAGCTTGAATCCATCTCGACAGAGAAGAGATCCACAAACGAGGTTCTTGTTTATTGAAAGACCATTCTGCACATTCTTCAATCGCACGATCTTTTCCGAAGTAAACTTCAGATCGACCGAACCAACACCAAGAACAGAAGCATACGAGCCGTTTCCCATCATGACAGTTCAACCTCGCGTGGTCTGGTAAGATGAAAACATAGATATATTAGAATAAACGTGAATATTGGCTCCTGTGTCTGTCCACCAATCATTAGATTAATAAACAGAGAAAACAATAGGTAAGTTACTATACCCAGAGCCTCCACCGGAGTCACCAATGGTCACGTTGGCAGACTTCTGCCCCTTCTGATTGTTCTTGCCCTTGCGGTTACGACACTTTTTGGCAAAGTGTCCATTCTCACCGCACACAAAGCAGACAATCTCGTACATGTTCATCTTCTTCTTGAATTTAGTAGTCTGTATAGCTTTTCCTTTTTTCCTTCTTGTTTTTTCACCACTATGCTGCATCACATTGGCGCTGGACTATCCTTCAGGTGCTCTTAGTGGAGTATCTTTTGCTCGAGTTTTCTCTTCAGCATCAAGACCAGCCAACAAATCTTCAACAGAAATGTTTTTCCTTTTGTGTATCAGAGATGTGGTATAGTTCCTCCATGATGAAGGCAACTTGGCAATAATGCTCCTGCCACAAACTTGTCAGGTAATTGATATACAATCTGCTCGAGCTCCCTCACAATGAGTTGGAGTTCATGAGCCTGCTCCACGACAGAATGGTTATCCACCATTTTTGAAGTCGTGATACTGCTCCATGACATACAGTTCGCGTCCAGCATCTAAGGCCGAGAACTTATGTTCAAGTGCCTCCCACAATTCTATAGCACTCTTGATGTGCATGTACACATCGCACAACTGGTCAGAGAGAACACTAAAGACGCATCTCACAAAAAATCGTTGTAGCCATAGTAAACTCCTGCACCTCTTTCTCACTTGCAAGAGACAGTGCAAGAGGGTTACCCACGACCCAGAACACGCTCATAGCCGAGACTCACGGTTGGACTCTCATCTGCCATCTTTTGAAGTTCACACCGTTGAACTTCTCCGGTTTTATCGCATCAGCAAATCCAGTCATCGCTAAATACCTATAAGGTTTTTGGATTATTGGAAATAATCGTATTTTAGTGATGATTAAATTAATTCCAGTAATTAGGAAAAGATTAAATATAGCGAAATTTGGGATACTACATATGATGCATACTAGCACTACGATCCAAATTTACCGAAACAATCGTGATCCCTCCAGTGCTAGTGACAGAATGCACATAAATAACAAAAAAAGAGAGAGGTATGTCATTCTTACATTGGGATTGTCGGCGTAAATAGTTTTGTAAATAGCAGACGAAGCAGACCGTCGATGTAGATGCAGCAGGCGACCGGAGCGAAGATGAAGCAGTCGAACGGGTCGAGAGGAAGCAGATGAACAGCGAAAAGTCGCGGAGGCGCTTTTAAAAACCTTATACGGCCCCTACCTCGTGCAGGGACACGAGGGGACGTGGGTTTCGAAGACTTGCTCTCTCGACGCTGATGGCACGTTGGCGACCGGTGGAGAAGATAGAGCAGCACAGCACTCAAGGAAAAGGAGAATGAGAGAGTGATTGTGTATGTTCTGAACGACGTCTCACCCCGCTATTTATACACAAGAGTACCCACGTATATAATAAACAAGCTGTCATGTATAATACCTATATATATAGTAACTAACCTACCATTTATATGAATATAGTAACTAGCCTATCATTTATACGAATATGATAACCAATCTGTCATCACAAGAATAATTGTTTATCAAAAATAATAAGCGTAATATTCTACTTTGATATGTGAGTGGGCTTTTGAGATTTAAAGAAAGTTTATTTGAAAAACTTTCAAATCTTCTGACACTCTCAATGCACTAGTGCTCGCACGTTCCATGGATTTTAATGTGACACGCATAATTTCCTCCAGGCTTGTGATGGAAGTCTGCTGATCGACGGCCGGCACAGAGAAGACCGCGGCGCCGAACCTCAGTGTCAAGGGCTACGACCTCATCGCCGCCGTCAAGGCGGAGCTGGAGCGGAGGTGCCCGGCGTCGTGTCGTGCTCGGACATTCATATCCTGGCCACCAGGGACGCGGTCGCGCTGGCCGGTGGACCGGCGTACGCTGTCCGCACAGGGCAGAGGGAAAGCCGGCAGTCGCGGGCCTCGGGCGTCAAGCTCCCGGGGTCTGAGTACACGGCGGCGCAAGCGATCGCGTACTACGCCAGTCTCGGAATGAGCGCGAACGAAACGGTGCTGCTGCTGGGCGCGCACACGGTCGGTGCCACGCACTGCCGCGCGATCAAGAGCAGCCGTCTGTACGGGTACGGCGGTAAGGCCGGCGCGACGGACCCGGCCATGAACCCGACCGTCGCGTCCGCGTACAAGAGATTCGTGTGCCCCAGCGCGACGTCGTCGGACGGGATGACCGTGTTCCTCGACGACCAGTGGAGCGCGCTGCGGGTGGACAACAACTACTACAAGAACCTGCAGCGCGGCCGTGGCGTGCTCCTCGTCGATCAGAACCTCTACCGCGACAGCATCACGCGCGGGATCGTCGACCAGCTCGCGAGCAACGACGGGCTCTTTAGGTCTCTGTTCGGCAATGTGCTGGTGAAGCTCAGCGAGGTCGTGCTCACCGGTACGTCGCGGGGTGAAATCCGCAAGGTATGCAACAAGTTCAACTAACTGGTCTAACGTTCGTCACTTCATCGCCATGCTCCATGGTTTTTTTCATCATTTATGACGTTTTCTTTCCTGTTTTTACACTTTAAATTACCTTTTTGTTTCATTATGTAATTTTGTTATCGAAGCCGTGGTTGATAAATTCTTTTTGTAATAACATACATGATGAATGTATGCAGTAAGTTGATGATCAACTAATGAGAAAGTAAAGTTTTTTAATTCGTCATTATCGCTGTGCTTGCACTGATGAGTTGACGGAGCATTGCTCCTACAAACAAATCTTACTAAAATTCTAAAGATAGCTGATGGGCAGTAAGAGATTGGTCCATAATACAGTTGTTTTCTTGGTTCATGGGGACATGCTGTAATTCATTGCCACATCAGCTATTTGTAAAGTTTTTGTAAGATATGTTTGCAGACATAGTGCTACTCTCAGGAACGTGCATGGTTTGTTGACGTCCGAAGTTCTGATTCAAACAAAAGAAAGCGAGATGGAGATCGGCCAAATGAAACCTTCGGCAGAGCTTTACCTCTCCGGCACGCATTAGATGCTTGTATGTCATTAGCTTAAAAATATAAATTTAAAGGAAATAGGATATGTAGACTGATGTTGGTGATATCCTCGATAGGGCAGTAATAGATAATACGAATTAGAGTAGTAATAGACCAAAACCAAAATGAGCTGTAATAGATAAAAAAGAGGCAGTATTTGACATGGAATGAAACAAAGCCCCATATCCAGATGGATTCAAGTGTCCTTTATCAAAAATGATGGGATGTGACAAAAAACGATTTGATGAATCCAATTCATGCTTTTCTTGAGGGAACTCTAGATAAATCAACTATGGGGTGATAATTTTGCTGCCTAAAGTCAAAGAGGCAGTTAATGTGCACAAAAATCGCCTATTATTATGCACTCTCCATAGCGCTTATAAGATAATCACAAGTTCAAAGAACCAGAGTGGTTTCATACATGGAAGGAATATTATGTAAAGCATTAACACTACAGAAGTGGATTTTTTTTCCTTGACTCAATTCGACTTTCTTTCAGCAATTACCACTTGAGTCAGCACCCTTCAAGATTAACACCGCACAGAGGAATCATACTAAAAAAGAAGGAAACAAACACTCCATTTGCACTTTCGTGCATCCAACTCTAGAGCAGCATTTGCCCACAAGCTAGTGCTAGATAGCTAGAGGTGTGGTAACTACATTTTGGAACCCGTCTTTTAGGCCTATGCATATGCAATAAATACACCGGAATCATATAGGAACTTTTTAAAATTTAATTTAATATCAGAAGAAAAATGAACTGACATGTTCACCACGTCGCTCGGCATGCTATCTACTCCTACAAATTGCACTTTCCTTTTCTCCCTCTTTGAAATAGCGGAGATAAGGGCATTTGCCATTCAGGACAATAGGACTTGACAAATAGCAACTTTGTTGCAGTTGCTAGTGTCCTCTTTACAAACAAAAAGTGGAAATAAACTAAAACTAAACATTATCTGAGTTTACGGGGGCCAAAATTCACTTCATTTAACACTCGTCAGGATGTTGGATCATAAGCATCAAACAGCAGACGACAAAGAAGAGAATAGCTCATGCGCATCACTTCGGGTAAAGCATCCTAGCGTAGGCAACTAGCATTCATATTTTATAAAGAAAAAATCACTCAACAACAGCTAGCAGATCAGACTCCCGGCAGAAGCAGTGCTTCTCTTCAGTACCCAGGTCCACCTGCAGGTATGCAAAACAATCAGTGGTCACTTCACTCGGAATTAGAAGGGCCTAACTGGAACAGACACAATATCTAGAAACCAGGAATGATCATGTATAGAAAAGAAGGCTACATGATCTTTAAATTAGGAAGATCAATCAATTACCTCGTAAGCATTTATGTCCGAGAATAGAACCTGAAACAGTCACAAACATAACCAGATTAGAGCAACATTTTACTTGGGCAAAAATAGTGCACACGAGACAATTAGATAAACTCACTGTAACAAGAAGCAATATATTTTAAGTGTTTTCGCAATGATGGACACAGAAAACATTTTAAGTTGTGGGAGAAGTTAAAGCAACAATGCACAAATGTTTCAGAATCAAGTTTTTTTCAGGCATTTTGACATCCCTAGGCCTTGGGAGCCTGCTTTAACGCCTAAGCATTATGGTCTAACTAGAAATTGTGGTGTCCCACACTGCCATCACACTGGGGCGGTGGGGGGGGCGGGTTGGGGGTGGGGGTGGGAGTGGGCGGGCGGCTAAGCAATGACTAAACGACCCAAAGGCAATGCCTGAAGAAACATGTCCAGCTTACATGGCATGTCTGTTATCTAGGCAGATTGAAGTGGACAAATGGAGAACCGATAATGTGGTGTTTCCAGCTTGCATGTTAGCACAAATGAGTTTGCTTTAGACAGCAAAAATTTCTTCTACCTTGTTGTACTAGCTGCACGATTGTTAAAAAGGAAACATCTAATTTGCATAATGCATTAATGTGCATGCAGTGTACAATGAAACATTACCATCGGTGTTTGCGATCACAGGACAAATCAAGACGTTGAAAATAAGCACATTCAAAAATCAAAATGGAATAACATCATTCACCCCATTCAATAAGAAACTGATATTCCAAATGTTCTCCGGAGTATAGAAACTATCTTATCATTCATGAATTAAATGCTACTTGTTGGTAAACACGTTGTTGGGCATGTATCAATAAGGTCTCTGTAGAAAGGAATTTTACTCACCTTCTTTCCAGTTTCAACTTCACTGACATCAGCACCAACCGACAATATCTAGAATGAAAATTCAAGCTCTTAGATTCTACCCTGATGAAATTAGTGATTATAGTAGGGAATTAGAGTTCCTTAAGATTCTACCTCCCCCATCAAATATCTCTCAAATTTAACAGCAGATTTCGGTAGCAATACACCCCCAGCAGACTTCTGCAGGTATTAAAGAGAGAGTTTTGTTTGAACATCAGCTACATGAGAGTATCAGCTTTTCCAATGACTTTCAGAAATGGTATCTGAATACCAGTAACATAAGTTGAACAATACGAAATAGAAATTCATTTACAGAAAAGCAAACAAGGAACAGTTGCTTTTTTTTTTACATGAGGTAACACAATAGACAACCCGCAACATGTTGGGATCGAATTGCTGAACAAGAAGCTGCTATAGTTGAATGTCCCAGCTTTTATGGTTACATGTACATATGAATGCAGAGAACTAAATATAACGGTGCATTTATACTTGGAAAAAATGATGTGGGTGTCGGCTTCAGTGAAAAGATTACCACTTCCTGAATAAACAAGAGTCACAGCCACACAGGTGACTGGTGGTGTTTACATTTCAATACACTAGGCGAAAAATAATTGTGCATTAGGTCTAAGCTTAACAGAGATCAATTATGGGACAGTACAACTTTGTTAACCATACAATTGCTAATAAAAAAATTCTGAAGCTTAATATACTACCAAATTTGGCTCCCACTGCACAACCGAAACTAATCACATAGTACATCCTACATTTTCTGACAAAATAATCCATATATAGAGCGTTCCCTCACAAACTAGAATAGAAAAAAAAAAATAGCACGGGAGAAAGACGAGAGACCTCGGGAATCTGCTCCAGGCGAACGAGCACCCGATCGGCCTGCGGCGCCACCTGACCAGATAAAATCCAATCCCAACACAACGTCAGACATCACGAATCCAGAACCCTACCCCAAAACCCTGGAAATAGAAACCGAGCGCATCCACTTACCTTGGAAGGCTCGCACTTGAGCGCGGCTACACGCAGAACGGCGCGACGGCTTGTGACTACGGCGAGGGGCCTGCGGCTGCTGGCGCTTCCGGCGGCGCAGTGGAGGGCGAAGGGCGAGGCGGTGGCAAGGAGGGAGGGCGCCATCGGGGTCTACCGCTAGCGGTGGAGAGCGAGATTGGGAGGGGACGGGGACCGAAAGCTTCTGGACAGTGTAGGAAGGTGCTTCTTCGCTGGGCTGCTTCGTCGGCCTCCGCCGGGGGGCTGTGTCCCGCCCCTTATCTGCTCCGCTTCTTCGCGAGGACGGTATGGATGACTTCCTTCTCGAAGGTTCCGTGATTTTCTTATTGGGCCCTTAGTTTGTGTAGGCTGAAATTTCAGGTCCAATGGGCCCGTTCTGTAGGTTGCGTGGGCTGAAGATTTTAGGGTTTAACTGGGCCCACCATGTTGTCTCTGAATAGGAATGTGCGTGCTAAAAGCTGAAATTTTGTGAAGATTTTTCAGCTCTAGCTCCTTATGCTCCGTTTAAAATAGGAGTGGAGTATGAAATTTCAATGAAGGCTCTGTTTGGGGGGTTCAGATCCTCTACATTTGTGAAGAAAATTCAGACAACGCACAGTGTTGTGCATTAGAAAGTAATGTGAACCGTTAGATTTAAAATTGATGGTTGTGATTGATTGCTACAATGCACGAGAAACAGCAACAAAAGTACCATGATTACTGTTGGTACAGTAATTTTATTCAATTAATGCATGGAACTGTTGGCCCCCTTTCAAAATACTGTAGAAAAAGCTGCATTTCTCTCAATTTTATTCTTCAATGTAGAGGACCTTGATCCCTGTGTGGGACAGCTTAACTGTTAAGCGATTCTGTAGGAAACTTGAATCCTTGAGAAGCAACTCTCCCTAGAATCAGCTGTCCGTAGAAGTTGGGTGTTTGGAACCGATTCCTGATAGCTTCAAAAAAAGAGATAGTGATGTAGATGGATCTCCAGCTCCCTCGATTCCTCCCTCCACAGCTCCGACGAGCACAAGAGCATAGCAAGAACCACCAAAGGCCAAGCGGAGCCGTCGGCGCAGGCGAAGGCAAGGGCCGGGGCCGAGGGAGGCTCCAGTGGCCAGTGATGGAGGTGGAGGTGGTGGCCGGGGATGGAGGTGGAGGCGGCGACCGGTGCAGGGAAGGGCGTAGGCAGGGACGGCGACAGCAGCGGCGAGAGCAAGAGCTCCGTCGGGGTCGACGATGGTGAGTGCGTTGAGGACAAGGACGGCCTCGGAGGCGGAGCAGGGATGGCACAGACGTCACAGGCGGGTTGGAGGTGAGGGTGTCGGGGGCCAGGACGGCATTGGTGGCGAGGCGAGGGCGGCGGAGTGCGTCAGAGGCGGGAGCGTCGGAGGCAAAATTGAAAGTGCATCTAGGTTCCCTAGTGAGTTTTGGTGGACGATAACGAACCATTTAAAAAGCTAATGACTTTTGTTAAGTGTATTGACAGCTCAAAAAACTTAAAAAGAAGAAAAGAATGTTAAACGAAAAAAGAAGACCCCAATTTTTTTAGATCAAGTCACATAGCCTTTTCTCATGGAAGAATAATAGAATTTATCATTTCTTGAATCTAGATATGCCGTACTATCAATGGGACTCAAACTGAAGTCTCAAAGTGCAAAAAATACTCGATCTTTAACCTAACCCGAGACCCTTTATCGGAGTATCCGGCACATTGCCGGGTCTCCGATAATACTAGAATTTATTATTTTTTAAATCTAGGTATGCCGTACTATCAAGGGGACTCAAATTGAGGTCTCAAAGTGCAAAAAATGCTCAATTTTTAACCTAACCCGAGACCCTTTACCGGAGTATCCAGCACATTACCGAAGTATTCGGTAAGGCAGTCAGCCTCAATCAGAGAAGGCTCACCGGAGTATTCGGCAAAGTGCCGGAGACTCCGGTGGCCTAGCAGCTCGCACCTGAGAGGGCTCACCGGAGTATCTGATACAGTGCCAGAGACTCCGGTGGCTCTTGCTTTACCAACCTGAGAAGCCTCATCGAAGTATCCAGTAAGTTGCCGGAGATTCCGGTGGCCGAAGTGTCCGACAAAGTGCCGGAGTGTCCGCTCAATCAAAAGCCAGCCCAATGGCTACTTTTTGGAGCCCGGGTATTTATACCACCTCAGCCCCATTTGGATGGGCCAGCGACTCACACTTGAACAACACACTCTTGAGCTTCAAAAACACTCTCTCGCTCCCTTCTAAGGCCTAAGCTTACAAGATTTGAGCTAGGGATTCTGAGAGAAGTGCTTCCACTCCCATTGAGCATTTGCGGCATCGTGGAGCTTCGATTTGAGTTTGTTACTTTGAAGCTTTTGCTCCTAGATGGCTAGGCATGCCTGGGAGCTCCCAACTAGTGTGGTGACGCCCTGAAAAATTTGTTCACCCTTTTCGAAAGGGATTTGCTAGTGAAGAACTCAACCTCACCTTTGTGGTTGGTTGAGTGAGAGAAAGGATCAAGTGAGATCCGGTTCTTTGTGAACCTCTCAACGGAGATGTAGAGTTCCTTCATGGACTCGAACTTTGGTAAAAAATCTCGTGTCTCTTTGTATTCTTTTTATTCTTGCAAGTTCATATTGTTCTTATTGTTCATATTCATATATTTGCTTCGATCTACTTGCTCACTAGTTTTTAGCTTGTTTATCTGCTTAGATCTATTTGGTATATTATATTCTAGTCTTTTGATTCAAGTGAAATTTGCTAGATCTCGTTAAAACTTGCTTAGATTCAAATTTCGTCCAAGTGCCTTTTTGACCGGAGTGTCCGACAAGTTACCGGACAATCCGGTGACCGGAGTATCGGCACATTACCGAAGACTCTGGTGGTCTGACAGTTCGTTGAGTTTGATTTTTTAAGAATTATTTTAGGTTGCCTATTCACCCCCTCTAGGCAACTTTCAGAAATCCTTCTCATGTTCGGCTGAAGCAGGGTGGAGGTGGATTCGGCGTTGCTTTTGAATCGCGCTGTTAGAACCCTCGCTAGATTAATTCCAATGAAAGCGGCATGGAAGCGGTTCCAAACGGGGCGAAGCCATTTCTCTGAAAGAGAACCGATAGGTTCGTTTGGAACTGAGGAAGACATGCTTCCCTTGTGGATGAAAACAACGGAGGAATGGCTGTTTCATGAAAGAAATAATTCAGTCCAACCCTAAGGGCTCATTCGGTTCTGAGGGGGTTGAAGGGGGATTGAGAGGGATTGATTTCATTACTCTCTACGTGTGGATTTAATCCCACTCGTTACCCCTTCATTCCCCTCCATTCCTGTAACACCTTGCATTTCTCAAAAGACAAGGAGTAAAAAAATTTAGAAAGAATTCGAAAGTTCAAATTTGAAGTTACAAAAATGAAAGGAATCTACCAGTCATTCAAATTTGAATTTAAATTGAAATTAAAATGAATGTTCAAAATTTTAAAATAAAAGTGTTCAAATGTGGAAAACAAAATTTTGGACTCAATTGATCCTAGGTTGAAGGATGGTAAAAATTTAACGACTTTTATCCAACTTAAAAAGGACCGACCTGAAATTTCATTTCTAAACACCTAGCTGTTTTCAAAGTTCCGTAGAATCCGATCCTTTTCGAATTTCAACTTCACTGCAAAATAAACGTTGTTCCTCTTGAGGTATTCTATCATCCTGCAAAGTTTCAACTTGTTCAGAGCCAACAAAATAATTCTTATCAACCTCAGAACAGGGTTGACTGATCTGAAGGACCGCAGTTTCAGAAAATTTCTTATCAGTTAACCCTATTTGAATCTCAATATCTTCCATTCCTTTTTGAGACGACCAGTGCATGTTGGTTAGAGTGAAGATCACAAGTTTAGAAACTCTTTTACCAAGTTTTAAGATCTTCAGAGCTATGGAGATATTTCTTTCATATCTTAGAAGTCGGTTAATTGATCTGCTTCAGAGGATTTTCCCGTCTCCTTATCAGTTAGTCAATTTCTAAATACCATATCTTCTATGTCCTTTGGCAAAATCTTGTGCATGTGATCTATGTTGTAGATTCCATATTGAAGAGCAGTTCTACCAAGTTTTGTTCCAATCGGAGTTCGGGGATTATTTCTTTTACACCACAGAAAATGGTAGACTGCTCTGTTTTTCAGCAGTTTCAGAAACCTCCTTATCAGTTAATCCTATTAGAAATTCCATACCTTTCGTTTTCCTTGGCAAAAACCCGTGCATGTGATTTATTTTGGAGATCACATGTTGAAGAAACTTTCTACAATGTTTCAAGCAATTTTGGGCTTGTTTGCTATTTCTTTTTTGGTTCCCAAAATGCTTGAGCAGTAAGCTTGGCTAACCATTTCCTGTCACGTGGGACCCGCTCGTCAGCATCTTCTTCTTCCTCCTCCAACCTCCTGCTGCCACCGCGCCCGTACACGCGCCCTCGCCTCGCGCCTTCGCTCGTGCAAGCGGGACACGTGCCCTTATCATGTCCAAGACCCTGAGCTGTTCACTCCGTCCGTCATCTCCTTCCCACTCCTCTCCCGGCCAGGCATCGATGGCGCCGAGAGAGCTCGAGCTTCTCCACGACCGAGCCACCTCCACACCATTTCAAGCCCTCCCAAACTTCAGCACGCGCACCCCAAGTCCTCTCCAATCCCGCCCCAAGCCCTCCTGTCTTCCCCCTCGGAGGTCGAGTCGAATTCGAAGTTTTCCCCAAATCCAAAGCACCGCCGCCACAGGCCGTTCTTCTCTGAAATCCGGTGAGCTTTCTCCAATCCGGCTCGGATTTGGGTTCTCAATTACCTAGTTCACCTCTTGGGGCAATAAATCTACCGATCCCATGGGTGGTTGTGCAGGAATTTGAGGTATGGCCGTCGTCCGCCTTTGGAGCCGGCCCGGCTCGCCGGCGACGTCCACCTTCCGGCCATCCCCTTCATCGACAACCTCGACGCCGGCCTTCTCGTGGTTCCCCTGAAGTTCAAGGAAGAATCCATTGTCGGTTTCTAGCGCCGCCGTCATCGCCACACTTCTCCGGTGAGCGACACCACCTGCCGACCCCTCCTCCGAGCTCCCCTTGCCGCAGAAGCCCGCACTGGGCCGGCCGGACGTCGCGCCGGCACGAGCGCCGCTGCGCACCGGCGAGGCCGCCATGGCCGGCTGCCG
>BCLF01000059.1:312634-345908 GCA_001602275.1 Zoysia japonica | reverse complement strand
GCCATGGCCGGCTGCCGCGCGCCGCGCCCTGGCGTTCCGCGCTTGGGCCGTGCCCTGGCCAAGCGCGCTGGGCCGAGCGCATGCGCGCCCAGGCCGAGTGGCCTGCTCCATGTGGGCCAGGATTAGAACAGCCCGGCTGTTTTTCCCTTTGGCCGTGGGCTGCTCAGCCCACTTAAGCTGGAATTGTTACTTAATTTTCGAAATCCTTTGTTTAATGCCTAAAAATCTGAGAAAGGTTGTAAAAATTACAGAAAATGCATACCAACTCCAAAAATGACAAATAATATACCTCTGGAATCCTCTCAACATTTAGAATATTTTAGAGCTATCAAATGTACATTTTATGCAATAACATTATTTAGGTTAATTAATTGAAGTGCAATATACAATTGAGCATAGCATCATATCATGCATATTAAAAATGTGAAAAATGTATGATTAGGTTCTACTAAATAAAATAGGGCATGCTGTAATTAGTTACAATTTATTGGCTTATAGATTAATTATTAACAATTTATTAGACCTGGGTACTATTTAATTCATTAGAAATTTATAGTGTTACAGTAAATTATAAAATTGGTTCAGAAATTAGTTTATAGCCTTATTAATATTATGAGCAACTAATTTGTAATTTATGCGTTCAAGAACCATATTAACAACAAGTAGAAATAGTTTCCCTATTAGGACCAAGTAGAATACTAGAGGAAAACTCATTCTTTTATATAAAAATTTAACCTTACCATATAATCACAGATAGTGCATTAATTTAATAAACTCACTCCGCATGAAACCATTCGCATATAAACCCTTGTCATATGTATTCATAAGCACATCATCGCATGTGAACTTATCGCTGCATGCAATGACAAGTTAAAACATTAAAATGCTATTAAGTGCATTCCTGTTCACATCGCATATCATTTCATGCATTTAGGAAGCGGCGTGGAAGGCCAGCTGGTGGATCTGGTTGCTAAGGAGCCGTGTGTTGCTGCTGAAGATCTTCCTCTTTGATTGTGCTAATATTGCTAAAGTCCAGGCAAGCCCCGATGCATTAACCCTATTTCAATCTTTTTATTTTATTACTATGTATTGTATAGTTAATGTACTGTGCATTAAGTTGTAGGGGTTGTTTGGAACTCTAGAATGTCTGATAGTGACACTTACCCTATTGAGTATATATTAGTACAGGTAACTCGATGTATAGCTAGGCTATGAATTCTAGTAAACGGTAGAAGTCTAGTGAATGAGAAACCTCACTCACGAGTTATAGGTTTTTTTATCTCACACTTTAATAAACTTGAGACCTGGCGGGGATAGAGTATAGGAGGGTTTAAGAAGACAGGGCCTTCACGGTGGTAGCCCTGTCTGTGTCGGTTAAGTGCCGATTCGAGTGTGGCCTTGTTGAGTAAGTTTGAACGTATCGATTATATAATAGGGACATAGGACCTAGAAAACCGATGTAGCCAATGCCGTAGTGGTTGGACGATCTCACCTCTCTTTTGACGGCGGCGGAGGAGAGCCTTGTGTCTAACTACAAATGCATCCGGCGTGGTGATCGCACGGAGGACCCGGTGCTCGAGAGAGGTGCACCTGTTCAGACCGGCCCTATTGGTTGAGCGAAAAGTGGCCACGCACGGCTTCAAAAAGCGCGTATGTGTCGTGTACTTTGGGTTTTCTGAGCTAATGTAAATCGATTATAATCGTTGCCTCTTACAGTAACGAGTACCGCTTGTTCACTGCGTCATGTCGTAGTAACAACTGAACTAATAATAATAATATGAATTGCTTGTTTAGTTTATAATTAATTGCTTGGCAACCATGTTTGCTATAGTTATAGTGCAAATTAAATTTACATTCTTTGAACTTAATTTACCGCTAAAAGATGAAAGTAAGGATTCACTAATAGTGTTATGTTTTCTACAAATGGCTCTCTCATATGAGTCAGCCTTATCATATCGTTGGAGTCGACTGTAGTTGGTCTCGTTGACGGGTAAGACTTGCTGAGCATTTGAATGCTCAGGGCTTGATTCTCTGTGGTTTTGTGTGCAGGTGGTTTCTCTTTTCCTCCTTTAGACCAACTGGCAGAAGCAACTCTCGAGGGTGGCAATGTCTGTTAGGGGCTCTGTTCGCCTCACTGCTGTTGGGTGCTGCTAGAAGATGCATTGTATAGGTTTGATGTCATCTTGTGTATAGTTTTCAGGAGATCTTAGTTTAAATAAGGTTACTGCTTTTGCGCTTTTAAAACTTCTGTTTTATTAATTTAATAAACAGTTTGTAATATATTTTATCGTGTTTGAGTTATACTGTTAGTCCTCACTTTACCGAGCGACACCAATATGATTATATAAATCGTCTCATGTGTGTGGACGGTCTGTTTCAATTCCCTTCACAACCGAACCGTGCCTATGGAATGGATCGTGCCCGTGCGCCCTGCTCCCGCCGCGAATAGTGCCCCTACTCTCGTGCACGTCGCCCCTGATGGGGATTGCAACCAGGATGCTTGGACTCTCAGAGAGAGAATGAGGTTGAAACCGATGAGAACTAGAGGGCCGCATAGTGCTGATTTTTTTAAATCTCTATCTTGGTGGGTTAGACGCTTTAGTGAGTCACACATGAAAGTTGGATATTTCTACCATGATACTCTTTTATAATTACCATTCTTAAATGATTCCTACAGTCCATAAGTAAAATATTTCAATTTGTCTCCGATTAATCCTACAGTCTTCTCACTATAATTCTACATTTTTCTTATTCATGTTTCTATGCTTTTTTATTTCTATGCTACAAGCAGGCCTTTAAGGCCTCCTTTGGAACACGATATTTTTTTCTATTTTTTGATTTTTTTTTTCTACAAAATTTATATGTGATTTGTGTGATTATGTGTTCCAAAAGGAGCCTAATATTAATATAGGACGTTCCACTGACGGACTAGGATATAGCTAAACGAGCTTCAATTCAGATGACCCCAACCCATCATTTGAATTAAAGCTCTAAATTCAGAGAAGCTACAATGAATAAAATTAAGACATGTTTGTATGCATAGAATTGAGCTGAATTGAATTGAATTCTAAGCTGCAATCTGTTTGGCAGTTCAAAGGAATTAAAATGTCAATTCCAGTCCATTCCCGATTACCTATTCGGCGGCCCGGTCGAAATTCTGACCCAAATCGATGGAATCCTTAGAAATCCCCTCCTAACCGGAACTCTGCCTTCTTCGCTCGCCCCTCCCGGTCGTCTCGACCGCCGCCGCCACCACCGTCGCCCCGCGTGCATCCGCGCCTGCCCGCTCTGCTGTCTCGCGCGACTGCTCTCTCCACCTCCCGCTTCCTCGCTCAACCCCCTCACCTGCCTGCCCGCACCTCCCCGTCATCCTCGATGATACGGCTGCTGGCCGAGCTGGGTGTCGTCGGAATGACACCCGAGGAGGCTGCCACGATGGTCAAGGAGCGACGCAGAAGACAATGACGTGCTTAGCGAGGAGGAGTTCTGCGTTCTCCTGGTGCTTAGCGAGGATGAATTCTACGTACTGTTATTGAAGCTGGAAATTGTCCATTTGTTAGTTCATTCCGAAATCATTTTGAAGCATGTTCAAGCTCCTGAATCATTAAGCTTTTGATTGATTGGCAAGCAATAAGCACGTCTATTTTTCAGTTCATTCTAAATCATTCTGCGAAGCTTCTGATTTTAGTTCATTCTGAAATAAGTTTTTGTCACTCTGAGAAGCTTGCATAATTGTCATTCTGAGAACGTAATGTGTGAAGCTTGCATGATTTTGCATTGTGGAATCAGTTTTTGTCATTCTGAGAAAGCTTGCAATGTTGTCATTATGAGAAAGCAATGATTCCGCTTGCGAGCTCCAAACAGGATTTTGATTTGAATTCTAGATCCAATTCTTGGTATAGCCAAACAAAAATGTTGGGAAATGAATTAGTTTCCAAATGACTCAATTCCAAGCAAATCAATTCATGGAATCTGATTCATAGAATTGGATTCTTTTCCAGAGAGCCAAACAGGCCCTTAGTCTAATTTTGGACCATCTGTTAAAAAATGAAAAGCTTAGATCAAGGGCGACAGCCACAATAAATAACAATAAAAATACAGATACAAAACTGTTGTTACAATAAAAGGTACAGTACCAATTCAGAGAATTGTTGCCTTCTTACAAAATATCTACAGCTCTCTGAATTTTTTGCACTACAGAAGAGGACCTGGCATCAACCATCATCAGTGGCAGGCGTTGAACCCGTCACCAGACTCATCACTTGAGCAGTTCAAGTGATGTTCTCGGGAGGAAAAAAAAAAGGAAAATTACACGTGCCTACTGTTATCGCTTTCATCACTCTAGCAGACTCAGCGCGTCGTTGCTACTCGCTGGAAGTAGATAAGGAACGTCCACCACGCTGCAGGTGGCTTGCTTGACGCCAAGTTGTCATCGTTTCTTTCTCATCATAGCCAAACTAGCAGACTACTAGCAGGCAACCGGAGATGGTTAAACTAATCGCGTTAGGTTCCGAGGAGATCTAGAGCCATCACCAGGAGATCATAGAGGGTTTGCGTACGCAGCAAACAAACTAAACTACCTGCGCGCGGGGGCGGCGATATGCTTGGGTTGGGACAGGATAGGCGACGACTTGTGGACTGGCCTCGCAGCCGTCTTCGTCGTCTCCCCTGCCCACGTAATCGTATCAGTGGTGGAAGTTACAGCGAAGGATCACTGGTTTGGGGACCAAAACCCCCATCCATCTCAAAGATTCATTGTTACGGTTAGTTTAGCTATAGCTCGTGCTGGTGACGAGGATCCACCGATGATGCTTCCGTATCGACCGGCAGATTAGCTTTCGAGCAGATAGATGGTCAACCTAATTGAGAATGACTACGGGATATACTACAACGGAGTCGTAAAGACCGAGACAAAACACGGGACAGAATTAAGCGACCTAACTCAAGATCTTCTCCTCCATTATTTCCTTCTTAAATTTGTTTATCTTGTTGATCTGGGATTTGGATTGAGGACGTGCACAATCAGCTGGTTGAAATTAATCATCGACGGTGCGTACGTACGTGAGGAGTGGCGTGGCGTCGCAGGGACTGTGGACATGACTAACCAACTTTGTAACGTCGCCAGCAGCATGGAAGGCGTGGGCGAAGAAAGCGAGGATTGGAGCGGATTGTGGGAGACGAGACTTTCATGTCCCATTGAGAATGGCAAAATTTTACAGAAATTATACATAAATTTTATAAAAATCAGTTTAATTTTACAAAAAAACGTAAAAATAGAAGAAGAAAAAATCATGTTTCAAACGGGTCTTATTTTTTCCCTCGTGCAGATTTGGTCCACCATCCTACCGACCCACGAGTTCTAGTTACACAACTCTACAAAGCAATGCCAGAGCAACAGTTCTTCAGCAACAGAACTGTAAAAATTGCCGATACAAACATTTGGGATCGACTCAACCGAACTGAGCTGTCTACCAGAGCCCCAAAAAAATAAAAATAAAAAGAAAAGAAAAGGGAAAGGGAAATAAAGCAAGAAAAGGAAATTGCAGAGTCTCGAAGCACGCTGCTGCCTTCCCGCCGAGCCGAGAAGAAAACAAGTCAAGGCATCGGTGCTCCTCGCTAGCATCTGCGCGAGTAGTACACGTATACGTACACGCGCTTTCTTTCCCGTCTCTCTCCCGCAACGAAAGCTAATCGTTGCATGGACTGGACTGCGACGGCTCGCGATATTTATCGTCGTGGTTCCGTCTCCTTGAGACTGGTTCGTTCTCCACGAAAAGTTATGGAGGGAGGGAGAGACCAGAGCAGAGCCAAGGCTCGTGGGGTGTACAAGTACACAGAACACAATGCTATTCTGTTCGAGCCAGGGCCTGAGAATTCGGTGGCTCGGTGCGAGTTCAAAAATGGAGGCCTCCATTATAAAAAAAATAATAGCTTATCATGAAAATGAATTATCACTAACAGTGTCATATTAATATGTATAAAATGGCACAAAATTTGTTAAAAAAACTAGTATAAAATCAATATACGTAGGTCACTACTTCCTCCATCCCTAAATATAAGAATTTTTGTGTTTGGTTAAAATCAAATTTTATTAATTTTGATTAATAATATCTTTAAAAAAATAAGTTCTAATGTAAATAGTTACATACTATGAATGTTTGTTTCATGATGAATCTAGTAGCATAATTTATATATGATAAAATATTATTAATTGTTAAAGTTAAATAAGTTTGTCTCTGACTAAAACCATAAATACTTGTATCTTATTTTGTGATATTAAAACTCCAATCAAATTTGAAATTATATATAATTGAACAAACAAGTTCACTGAATTAGAATTTAGGAATTGGTGTTTGAGATATCCAACCTTGATTCAGCTAAAGAAGTAAACAATTAAACATGGAGTGAAACTGAAGTGCGAGAAGCTCGGCAACTGGTTCGCCTCAAGACATTAACGTGATTCAGGATTCAGCTGAAGGAGTGACGGGAAAGAACACCCAGCAAGACAGGCAACAGTGCCGGCCGTTGACTTCTTTCTTCAAAGCGCACAGGTCACAGCGCCATCGACTTTTATAGGCTCGGGGCTCCGGACATACCATGGTGCTGCACGGCGCCATGCACGCATCGACCCTCCACAACTCACGCTGCAGCTAACCCTTGCACGATCGCACACGATCGACGCAGGCACGCACTAAACTGCTCGACGAACGAACACAAGCACGACATTGAACTAATGACCCCAAGTCATTAGTATCCTAACAAACGCCACCGGGTGCTCTCCCGGCGGCAAAGCTCACTACGGCGGCGCCAAGCTCTCGGAGTCGGGGTGTACCGACGAAGCGAACTCGACTCCTAACTAGAAAACATGGGCGCGGCGTTGCCGCGCCATCTGTGGGCATTTGATTAGCCCTATTTACTGCAGTTTAAATTTGAAGACTCTTTTCAGAAAATGGAAAGAGACTCATTTTCTTAAAAAACACTAATATAGTTTCACATATGTAGTAATTGCTTATTATACATGAAAACACATACAGGGTTAGTATACCTTTGCAGAATGATGGCCCTTCTTTAGTATGCGTTGGTGATACTAAGGGTTAAGATACGTCGCATTCCCCGAATAAATAAAAATACATGTAATGCCATTAAATTCTTTAACTGAAGACATAACAATGAGCTATGCCAGTTCCTTTCAGATAAACGAAGGAATCCATTCATGACACCATTGCAAAAGAGGAGAAAATACATCCAAATATATGTAGCAATTCTACAAACCAGAGTATGTCAAACATTGTCCTGTTCCAAAACTTCTCTTATCGTGAAAAAGGCAACAACAAATAAATACATGGACCAATTGTACTAATGGCAATTCCAAAACCAGTGAAAGAGGAGAGCAGGACCGCAAGGACTGGGTTCATTCTCATATGTATATAATTATAATGCAATATAATTAGATTATGACGCACACGTCATTCGCATCAGATATATCAACGGGAAGAGTTTCATACCACACTGTAGAATATATGAGCAAACAAAATTACAATAGCAAATCTGGAATGGAGCATAAGCCCATAGATTGCTCTTCGACACTACACGAGCAAAAGAAAAACATTATTTTAACGAATTGCAAAAAATCAACCCTAAGCAAATAGGTACTTGAATTTAGTGTTTTTCTGCATAAAAACAGCACTCAAAGTAATGAAGTAAACTTCCACTACTTTAGTTGCACTGGAGAAAAAAAATACCATTGTGGACGACTGAACGATACCATAGAAGAAAGGAGGCCCAGTACGCAAGAGAAAGGCAAAGAAATTGACTGCAAATTTTATGTATCAAAACTGAAACACAGAAATGTGTAAAATTGCCCGAAGAAAGCAAAGAATCACAAACAAAGAGTATAGTCATGTCTGTATACCATGATACAAAAACTGTAAATAGATCATATGCCCAATGCGGTGCCATGAAAGAACTAATTTACAATCTTCTTTTTTTCAGCTGATGTGATTGGGTCAATATGAACAGAGTGTTGCGTTGTCGGAATAACACGAATGACGCCTAATGAATCTGCCATCCTCAAACTATTTTCACGGTTTTCAGGTACTGATAGTGAACACCTTATTTTTGCTTGAACTCTTTGATTCTGCTAATAGAGTAGACAGTTGTTCAGAAAAGTTAATAAGTTGATTGTAAATGAAAAGCATATGTAGCATTCATATGATCACACCATTGCAGAAAAATAATGCTTTCTGATGTAGTTGGCAGGTTATCTATCTGATCTCCTGGAGATGAAAGTCAGTAGTTCATGAAGGCGTGACCGAAAGAGAATGGGTGCTCTTTACCGGGAAAGAGTTGATGAGCTTTTTGAAAGAAAATGATCTTGCTACGTTTGGGTTATTGTGCTCAGATGGTGTCCTAGTATTTTGAAGGATCTCCCGATCACCTTTAGGGACGCAACTCCTTGCCTTGAAACTGTGTTGGCAAAGTCCTCGTCTGTGAACTCAGCGTTGATGTAGGCAAGCAATGCAAATCCCTGCCACTACGCAAATGTGGAAACGAGCTGCGTTGCCGTGCTGTGTGATTGACGGTTGAGGCAGAGGCGAGCAGGCGGGGAGGAGGACTCGCGCCACTGGGGTGGGGGGCGGGCCGGCATCAAGAATTCGGCAGTAGCGATGGCACATGGTGGCGGCAGCAGCGAAGGGGCGGAGGCAGCACGATTCCAGCGGAGCTTAATGCGAGGGGGCGACGCGGAGGTGCGAGGGGAGGGAGGGAGCTCGGCGGTGAGACGCCAGGCCGGTGTTGGCGGCGAGGGAGGAGGCGGTGCGACCAGGCCGAGAGGAGGATTTTTTTTTTCCCCTGTCCTCCGGCCAGGGGGGCCGATCCCGTCCAGGTAGGTGAGGGAGGTGGCGGCCGTGTGGGAGGGGCTACTGCTGGGGCGGGCGGGACAGGAGCAGCGACTGAGCAAAGTGGCAAGGCAACAAGGCAGGTCAAGCCACCGGGGTACACTCAAAGAGCCATGCACGTATCGCCTTTTGATTAAGCGATAACTGCGGTACTCCATGCAGGGGGTTAATCAGAGCCATGCAAGTGATGCAACGCATCGCCTTTTGAGTACCCACTCAACGATGAATAATCACTGGGATACTCCTCAGCAAAGTGCGGAGAGCTAGTAAAGATCAGGATTCACAAAACCACGGTAAACCGTTCGGTTTTCACAGTTTTCGATTTTACCGTTGCGATCAGTTTCACCGGACGATCCGTTTTTATTTTAAAAATTTTAAAAAATTTTATAATACCGAAAACCATTAAAACCGATAAGTTTCAAATTTTGAAATCTAAAATCGTAAAAACCGAAGAAACCGGTCGGCTAACCGTTGAAATCGCTCGGCTAGCCGGTGAAACCAAACGGTTACTGTAGCAATTCGTTCGAATTTTGAATTTTCGATTTGAAACGGTTTTCGATCAGTTTTTACAGTTTTCGCGATTTTCATCAAACCGGTCCTGACCGGGTTTTAGCCGTTCAAAAAGAAATCATAAACGTAATGATAGAGCATGTGCGCTGCTGAATTAGCAGCCGGCCAGGACAGCATCTGGTTCACAATGGGACAGCCGGGTCCTTTTCCACTGGGATGGGGAGGGGAGAGGCTCAAGCGAAGAGTTCTTGTTGCCTTGCGCGTAATCTGATCATGGACCACCACCACCAAGCTCCTAACCTCCCATGTGCTCCGCTTTTCTTTCTCGAGTACTCTCGCGGCGGCAGCGAATCACGTTCCGGGATCAAGTGCTTGGCTGTACCAGGGGCAAAACTACACGCACACCAGACTGACCTGCTGTCTCATCGGTCTCGCTCGCTCACTGACTGAGATCACGAACTGAACCAAGCATCTCTCGTGTGATATCAGTACTCAGACCAAACAAAAAAAGAAAAATCCAATCAATCAGTTCTATTGCACGGTGATCAAAACGCGACAGAAAAAAAATGTCAGAAATCATAATCAGAACGCAATGCTTGAGGAAATTTCCATTTCGTCTGATGATTGCTCGAGATTTGAGGGCGTTGCGTCCGCCTAAAAACCCCCCCGAATTCCTCAGGCTTCCCGCCGACATTCTCCAATTCGGAAGCAGTTTTGAAATCCGCACGGCATCTCTCCCATCTCGAATTCCATCCACCCTTCGCCCGCACCCAAGAAAAAAATAAAAACAAAATCCTCGAAAAGAAGTGCCGCCACCCGTGCCGTTCATCTCGTTTCGCTTCGTGAGGAGAAAAGGCGGTTTCGGAAGGCACGCATGCCCGCCGCCTGTAGTCGCCGCCGTCGCTGGGGGAAGCTGTGGTGCCATGGAAGCTTGGATAGGACGTCGCGTGATTACAAACTAGTATGCCCCCGTGAGCCACCTCAGGAACCCGTAGAACGACGCGTTGTTCTCCTCGGCCTCCCGCCGCCGCGGCGCCGGAGCCGCGCCGCCGTCCATGTCCCACCACCACTCCGCGGTCGCGGCGGCGGTCACGGTCCCGGCTTCGTACCGGCTGCTCCAGCGCCCGCTGGTCCACCGGTTGCTCCAGCGGTTGCTCCACCGGGTGCTGGAGCGCTCCGTGGACCTGAACGACGCCGTCGGGGTCACGCCCACGGACGACGGCTGAGCGCGCTCCACGGCCGCGAGCTGACGCTGCGGCTGGCTCGGCGTCGGCGGCTCGCTGGACCCGGCGGCCGCCCTCGGGCTCGGTTTCAGCACGACCTGGACTTCCTCCTCGACGAGGTACTCGGACTCCGAGCCGGGTAGGCTGGGCAGCGGGTACGCGCGGACGGCGGCGTCCGGGTTGGAGCGGCGGCTGCTGACGCTGCCGAGCTCGACGCGGAGGAGCTCGGGGAGCGGCGGGTGCGGCAGCGCGATGGAGGCGCGGCAGAGCGGGCAGGACGGGTTGCCGCGCAGCCACGGGTCCACGCACCGGGAGTGGAACGCGTGGCGGCACGCCGGTAGGAGGCGGAGCTCGTCGTCGTCGCGGAACGCGCTCTGGCACACGGCGCAGTCCCTCGACGATTTGGGCACCGCGGCGAGCGACGACGCCAGCGTGAACAGCGGCAGCTTCGAGATGAGCCTCTCTGCCTCGGCCTCCGCCGCCGCCGCCGCCTTCTCTCCTCCCTGGTCGACGGGCGCCACGGCCGCCGCGGGACGCGCCACTAGCGGGAGCGGCGGTGCCTGCCCGGACGACCCCGCCGGCCCGACGTGGCGGCAGATGCGTCGGATGAAGTAGTGGATGGCGACCGACGCGAGCAGCATCACCACCACGATGACGGCGATGATGAGGATGCTCGGCGAGATGCTCGCCACGCTCCCGCTCCGGCTTCCACCATCACTCCCCAGCGCGTCCCCTCTTCCGCCGCCAGCTCCACCACCGTCGTCCGCCATCCGCGGCACCACCGGCACCCTCCGTTCCGGCACCGTCTCCGGCGACGGCGGCGCCTGGACGGCAGTAGAAGCCATCAGCAGATCAACCACTTCTTTCGCCCCGTCCTCCCGCCTGCTCCCTTAGCTGCTGCGGTGGCGAAGGAGTGGTGCCACTGCGGCTTGCTCGATTGCTGTCGGCTGATAAGTGTGGTTTTGTCTTGGTCGCGCCACTGCCCATGGCAGCTTGCGATTTATACTTCTGCCGGGAAATTTGTCGAGGGCGATCGCCTTGGTTCTTTGCTTAGGAGAGAGGATGGGAGTGGACCAGGTGTTAGACGTTGGATTCTTGTGCAAATTAGTCCTCTTCATTTATTTTCTATAAAAAATGGCAGATGTCAGTACCTAGTAGGAAATGTTTTAGTAGAAGGTGGTGTTTAGATTTTTCTCAACTGGGATTGCTGGGGCCCAAAGATATTAATGTATGAAGAGTGGATTGTTTTTTCAATAAATCAGCTTGACATAGACACTCCATTCAGTGAAACAAATAGGTTCAAAACATTTTCCTTTTCCTTAGATCAACAAGCTAGAAACAGAGTGTTCCATCCATATGTGTAGTGATAGGCGGTGTGTAGAGCGTTTGTCCAGATCTAATACTGGCCAAAGTGTACTAAACAATTACGGAGGAGCACCATACACCGTGTGCGGCAGCGTCTGTATCCAAATTGCCCACGCACTGCACCCTGAAGGTGAAACCACGTCGTAGTGCGAGGTATTTGAACACAAACATTTCTGTTCGTTAAGCAACCAAGATCCCGAATCGCACTGCACGGCCATTGCTGCAAAGAGAACTCTCTGAAAGACAAGCCAATTACTACTCTATCTGTTCTTTTTTAATTCAAATTTAAGCTAACTGTTGATAAAAAAAAAAGAACAAAATGGCGGCCTGGCGAGTGGGCCTTTCCTGAGGCCCACCAGCTGTGAGGGCAATCCATTGTTCGCTGCCGGGGAGAGGAATAGGATCCGATTCCGTTCACTGCCAGCACGCTTTTCTCCGCATCACCCTCATTTGCTGGGAAACCAATCCACTGCCGAGCGTCAGAGGGCAACTCCTCACTATCTCATGGGCCACAGATGGTGGGTCCCACCGAAGGCCCGCATGGCAGTGCCCCGTCTACCCTCTGATGCTCTTCTGTGGATCGTCTCGCCATTTGCTGGTGGGTTGCGAGAGCAGGCGACTTGGCTTAAAGTCAAGCCCTTGCTTCCTTGCACGTAACCAGAGCGAGTACTTACCTACGTTTTAAAATATATTTTTTCCGTTTTTTAATTAATGTCGCTATTGATTTTTAAATTCAACTTTAATTATTTTTTTATTTAAAAAAAATTGATAAATTTCATATATTTTGATATAATTTAATTTATCATTAGAGTTATTTGAATCGCAACTTAAAATTTCACATATTTGAACAATTTTTTGAATAAAACGAATGGTCAAAGTTGATGGTAGAAGTTAATACCGACGTCAATTTAAGAATGGTGGGAGTAAGCATTTCTAGGTTTAATAAAGTCAAACTATTTTAATTTTTATTAATAATATCTTAAGATATTATATAATTTCTAATATAAAAATAAACTTTTTATGAAAGCTTATTTTATGATGAATTTAAAAAATATAATTTTTATATGATAAAACATTACTACCTCCGTCCTCGTAGAAGTTTATTTCTAACTTTTGTTGACCGACGTTTTGACAAATGATTTTTATAGATTTAATTAAATTTAAAAATATTAGTTTGTACTTTTAAATTCATCAAAAAGAATGCTTTCATAATATATATAATAATTTATATTCTTAAAATTTATTAAATTTATTGGTTAAAGTCATAGTCAATAAAAACCTAAAAATAAGTTTTTATTGAAATGAAGAGAGTATTAATTATATATTATTATTGGTTAAAATGATAAAAATTTGACTTTAACTAAACTTAGAAATACTTATATTTTGAAACGGAGTAAATATAAGCATCCTTGTTACATACAGATGCCCTCTCCAAACCCCAATGCCGGACGGAAGGTTCACGGATTCATGATGACACTGAACAAGCAGCGGTCAGAGCGACCGATCGACGTAGACCAGGGTTCTCAAAACCGCGGTTTACCGCGCGGTTTTGCGAAAACCGTTCAAACCGCTCCGGTCCGGTTTGGATGGTTTAGCTGTTTTTAAATTCAAAATTTTTGAATTTTAAAAATTTGGTAGATTTCAAAATAAATAATATGTAAAAAAATAGATAAAAAATGCAACTTCATGGTTAAATAAGTTTTTAAAAATAATTTGATCTTGGTGCCGAAATAATTCAAAAAAAATTGGATGAAAAATATAAAAGCAAACCTTATCTTCACTCATGTGTCCACAGCAACTGTATCGTCTCTCCTTTCCCCGTCCGCGCCCTACGAGCGCACATCCGCTGCCCCACCGCGTCATCCGCCGCCCGCACGCCGAAAACCGCGACAGAGCAGCGGCTAGCTGCGCATGTCGGGCGCTCCGCAAGCCGCCCGGTTGGAACGGTAAGCCGCGCGCCAGAAGTGGCAACCGCTCGCCGAGGGCAGTTAGCTGACTCCAGCGGTAAACCGCGTGATTTGCACGGTAAGCCGCCCGATTAGCGCAGAAAGCCGTTCGATCTGGTGGGTTTCCGTGGCAGAAAAGGTGAGATGATTGTTTTGTGTTTTTTTTTCAAATATTGATCGATTTGTTAGCAAATTTAGAACATAGTTGGTCATTTTTAGGTATCGTTGGTTGTAAGATGTCAGATCAGTCCGATTTAGTTTGGGAGCATGGAGACAACATGGATCCCGGGTTCCGTTGCAAATATTGCAAGTCCGTGAAGAGAGGGGTTGATGCCACACGATTCAAGCAATATTGTGCACATCGTGGAAGCAGCGTAGTTGGGTGTCCTCATGTTCCCACAGACGTGCGGGACTATTTTCGTCGGGAGCTTGATAGAACCATCGAGCGGAGGAAGGACCGAGCTAAACAGACCTTAAGACAGCATCAGGTTGCAGGTCAGGGAAATGTCAATGAGGAGGACGATGAGGAGATGCAGGCTGCTATGAGTTTATCTAGAGAGGATGAGGAATTCCGACAGCGTCAGCATTCGTATGGTGGTCAATTCGAGAGTGGTGGTGCTGGTTATCGCAAGGTGCTTCTGGTTCGTCGCAGAGAGGTGGTGGGTCTAGATTGTTTGGCATGATGAGGAGGTCCGCATCACAGAGGTCAGGTAATGAACGGATTCAAACTAGGATCAATACAGGTCCATGGACTGTGAAGAGCAAGCTAGCAAAGTCGGCCATTGGACGCGTATGGTAAAAAAAATTTATACAGAAGCCATCTCTAGTAGAAAAACTGATAGTCCATACTTTGTTAGTGCTATAAAGGAGACACAGAGATGGGGTATGAGACCTTCGTTTTATTGTATTACATGTTTTTTTATATGTTACCATATTTATGTCGTGTGTCATGATATTTGTAGGTGAGCACGTGGCTAGCCCAACTGGGAGGGAAATAGATGGCACGTATCTTAATGCTAACGAGCAAGACATCAAAAAAGAATTCGATAAATTTAAGATGGAGTGATCGATGTACGGTGTCACGATTATGTGTGACTCTTGGACTGGCTCTACAGAGATGAGCTCGATAAACTTCAAGATCTACTGTAATTGTGTCATGTTTTTTTATAACTCATGTGATGTTACTGGGTACAGCCAATCTGTGGACTTCATATTCAAGGTACGAGACATATGTTTATTCTATGGCACTATTTGTTTTATTTGTAACTATGATATTTTGAACAATGAAACGTTCTTGTGCAAGAAATAAATAAGGTATGTATTGATGTAGGTGCAGACAATATTGTGCAGTTTATTACAGACAATGGTTCAAATTATAAAAAGCCGTGCAAGCGGCTAATAAACAAGTATCATCATATTGTCTGGCAACCATGTGTGGCACATACAATCAATCTGATGCTAAAAGCTATTGGTGAGTTCCCAGAGCATAAAGCTATGATACAGTCGGCTTGCAACATTTCTCGTTGGTTGTATAATCATAATCAGTTGCACTCTATGATGACCAATGCTATTAGTGGTGAGTTTGTAAGATGGAATGCAACACGTTTTGCCACAAACTACATGTTTCTTGAGAGTATACTTCGTCGAAGAGAAAAATTCATAGCATGGATGGGTTCTGAGACATTCTTAAATAGTAGATTTGTCAATACTGAGGAGGAAAGGCATGCTCACTCCTGCCTAGCAAGCATGTCATGGTGGGATTCAATGAAACATGTGTTAGATGCAGTGCAACCTTTATATACGTTTCTTCGGTTTGCTGATCAAGACAAGAGCCCTACCTTGAGTGAAGTACTTCTCAGATATCATTTTTGTAAAAATGAGTATGAACCCTTTTATAAAAATGATGAGCGAGAGATGCAGAGGTACATGGACATTATAAATCATAGGATGGTGGACATTTGTAATGATACCTTTGTCAATGTAGGTAATAGGTACTTACGAAAAATATTATTGTATGTTTTTTTTATAATGCAACGATATCTAACTATTGTTATATGTGCAGCTAAATCTTTGAACCCAAGAAGTCACTATTCTTATGGGGATGGGTTGAAATATGATGAACGATATTCGAGAGGCATTTACACGTATAGCATCAACCGACTTGTGTGTGCAGGCCCTGCAGGAGACAGAAATTTTTAGAAGAAAACAAGGTTTATTCGCCACTGAGTTAGCCAACAGGATGCCAGTTGATAAGAATACTTCTCCTGCAGCTTAGTGGAACATGTTTGGAGGTGACACACCTCATCTCCAGCAGCTTGCATTACGGATAGTCTCAATGTGCATCATCCAGTGGTTGTGAGTGCAACTGGAGTACATTTGCATTGATCCATACGAAGGTGCGTAACAGATTATCTCGTAAGAAATTGCATAAGTTGGTGTATGTTAACTACAACCTTCGGATCCGTATGCGTGATGCTTTATGGACATATAAGCCACCAGAAGCCGATCCATTTGATCATCTCATGAAGCTGTCATTGTATGATTGTTCAAATCCTATTCGAGAATGGATAGAACATGAGAGATCCAATTCTGACCCTGTTCTTGATGAAGAGGGCACCGAGACTGACAGTCCTGTACGCAGCCGTCTTGTTATAGATGATGACGTTGGTAGACAGTTGCTGCGTTTGTCTCGTGCTGCAACAATATCTGAATAGGCGGATCAAAATGTGGGTGATACTCGCATAGGCAAGAGGAAGGTTCAAAGTGCAAGACAGAAAAAATAGTAAAAAGATGAGGTTAAGAAGCAAAGAGAAAAGTAAGAATGTAGACAGTGACGACTCCACAGATTCTGGAGACGTCAGACGAAGCCCACTCTACCAGAAATCAAATAATAGCAGCTCTCGGACTACATCTGGAGACCCACCAGGCAGTATGGTTCCTGACTCACAGGCATCGGTCACAACTCATCATTTCACAGGTAACAATTTTTTCGCGTCATACGATCAATTTTGACTCATTTATCTTACACTTCACTTTTTTTACAGGTGAGACAGACTATACATATGCTACACAGGATGAGGACCATAGTGCTCCACAGCCACGAAGTACATCGATGGGAGAGAGGCAGCATTACTACGACACGTACTATTCTGCGCTAGACGGTGATTCATCATACAGTCAAGGTAATAAGTACTACAATTATCCGTACGGTGATCATACCACAGAACCTCTCAGCACATGGGTCTATCAATGGCAAAATCCAGAGTTTTATAACATGTTGTACTCACAATGGGAGACAACTACTGCTTAAACGAGACAATCTTGAAATGAATTCAAAGCGGAGTTGTTAGCTACTAGAGGAATTCAACTCCTCTCAAGTGAAGAGTGCGACAATACATATTTTGATTGAAATACAATTCAAAAGTAAAATGTGCTTCCAAAACTATGTGTAGACTTTGGATTTGTTGTGGATAAACAACATGTATGTATGAATTTATTGTGTTCGAAACTTTGAATTTGTTATGAATGAAGAACTGTCTTTTATTTGTGGATGAAGTATGTTGTGAATGTTGATATTAAAAGAAATTAGAATAGGTCATATCCAATTTTTCAGTACTTTTTCATCTAATTTCTTATTTTTCACTAATTTATTGGTTTTCAGATAAATAAAATGGTTTTTCGCAAAAATCGCGCGGTTTTAAGCAAAAACCGCCCGGTTTTTGTGGTCAACGGTTTTTAGCAAAACCGAGCGGCTTACGGCTGAGACCACGCGGTTTACCGTTTTTGAACCATACAAACCGTCTCAAAATTTGAAAATTGAAATTTGAACGAAAAACCAAATGGTTTTAACGATTTTCACGGTTTTCGTAAAACCGTTTTCGAGCGGTTTTCACGGTTCGAACAGTAAGTTAAACCCTGACGTAGACGCGGATGCGAACACTACGAGCTGCCTGCCTGCCTGGTTGTTGCCTGCCGCGGATGGAGATCCTTCCTCCCTCCCAGCCCGGCACGGGTCAGTTCCCTTCGCCTTCTGAGATCCAAAGTTTACAAAATCATTCAAAACCAAATGGTTGTTATGGTTTTCGGTGAAACTAGTTTGGTCTGGTTTCATCGAACGATCGATTTTTGTTTTAAAAACTAAACAAATGACTATTTGAAAATTTTTAGAATACTGAAAACCGGTAAAACCGTCGATAAACTGATGAAACCGGTGAATTTAAAATTTTAAATTTTGAAACTATAAAAATCGATCGGTAAACCGGTGACTCGATAAATTAAAAAAACCGATCGATTTACTGTAGCAAATTCAAATTTTGAATTTTTGATTTGGAGCTTTTTTTTACTTTTTTTATTTTTATAATTTTTGTTAAACCAATCCCAACCTATTTTAACAATTTAAATGAAATCATACACATTGCTGAGACCCCTTTGATTTGGAGCTTTTTTTTACTTTTTTTATTTTTATAATTTTTGTTAAACCAATCCCAACCTATTTTAACAATTTAAATGAAATCATACACATTGCTGAGACCCCGCGCTACTCCGGCTCCGATGATGGATTGCCCTCGCCTCTCAAGTGCGTGGCTGGCTTGGCGGATACCGCAGACAGTGCACTCCCACGGTCACACTGTTGGACACTCAGTCCTGTACCCCAGTCTGCAGACCTGAATCAGTGGATCACTGGCTGCCCCCACCCCAGGCCGCCCTGCCACTGTACCGGCGCCGGCTGTGTGCAGCTGACATGCGTTAGCGCGGTCTGCATCACGCATCATGCTTCAACAGTTCTGCTCCAGCAGTCCAGCACCAGCTGCAGCGAGGAGTTTGATCAAGTATTCTTCGATTTTATTGACTAAGTTATAATGTCCGTGCTAATTTTATAATTTAAAAAAAATATTAACTTTAAAAATAATATACTAATATTAAAATAATTTTTTAATAACTTTTTTAATCTTATATATTTATTTTGGGTAATTATATTTTGTTAACTAATAATAATCTATGTGGATCTAAAATCTGAAAATTTCAGAATAGCTTATCTATCATATTTATAAAAAAGTTAACTCTGAGTGTATTTTTTTTTTACGTAGTCTAACTTATTTCTGTTAGAGATATTTTATCGTGTGTACTTAAAAAAAAAATTATGTTTTTAAAAAAATAGAGATTAATCTTTTTGCGATTTTGGACGCATGGTAACTCACGTTACTATCGCAATGCACAAGGGAGAAGGTGCTCCCCATCTATGTCACTGTCGCTTCTTTCGCAGATGAAGACGTACAGACACTGCTTTCACTGATGAAGGCTACTGAACCTGAGAGAGGGAATCAGATCCTTCCGTAGACAATGATGCTGTTGGCTATCTATCTTTAAGCTGGATAGAGAATATAATTATTAGGGCATAATTTTGGTTCTGTTTCAGCTGAATTAGTGGAATGCGTCTGAAATGCACGGTAAGTACTGATGCGTGTATAGGACCACCGAGCGATCAACGACAGGCTTGGATGGAGGATATCGGACGGCTGGATCAGATTGACAGCGTGTAAATAAAATGAGGGTTGGAAAAATTTCGAGAGCTATGATGTGACATACTCTCTCTGTTTTTAAATTGATATTGTCGTTTATTTTTAACATTAAATTTAATCTTTCGTATTATTAAAAAAATATAGCTCAAATGTATAAAATTTTAAGTTATGATTCAAATATCTCTAGCGATAAATTAAATTATAACAAAATATATAATATTTATCAAAAAAATTTGAATAAGATGAAAGATCAAATTTGATATTAGAAGGACAACAGTGACATCAATTTGAACGGAGGGAGGGAGTAGACAGGTAGACTTTGTTCCCTGATCCGTGTTACTAGTAAGTCGTAGGAGGACGTCTTTTCCTGTCTGATCCTTTTGCGTGAATTATCAGGAGTACTACTGAGGGCATCGTCTTTCTTTTCTCCAATCAAATCATTTGGTGCGTGTATGTGGTCTTTTGACGCCGAAATGATTGTTTCTGAGAGATAAATGGCAAAAGAAATTCATGGAGTAGCTAATTGAACACAGAATGCCGCATTTATAGTTTCACTGGTTCGTAACCCTGAGCAAAACATCATGAGATGTGCTCTAGCTAGAACCACGAAATTGTACAGTTGTTAAAAGGGAAGAGAAGCAAGCTACAGTGCTGGTTTTGAAGCCACGCTAGCTAGTGCCTGGGAAAGCTTACAGAGCTCCGTGTCAAATGCGTCCTTGCCCTGCGACAATTTCTCCCATGCGTGTACAACTCGACTGAAACAAGAACCCACAGCAATGACAGCACTTCAAAGAACACCACCAATTCTTCTCTCTAGAAGAAAACTAAATTCTGCAGTGCACGTCTCTCTGCGGTTATTTTGCTTTGTTCATGAAAGCAGATGCAGATGACGGTGACACAATTAAACATAAAACGCAGCATCATTCACGAGTTGCTAACCGAAAGCCAGGGGATCTGAAAGCTGAAACGTGTCCCTGCACTACCGCACTCCGCCTATTTCCCGAGCCCTTTTCCATGTTTAGATCGAATCTGTTCCTCCTCGATCGCCTATGTGTATAGCTAGGTGGCGCCTCTTGTGGTTAACAGGAGGACGAGCCGCGGCAAGCGGCCGGCCGCGACCCGCCTTTGTTCGCCGACGCATAGATTCTCTGGTTCCATCTCTCTGCTAGAGTGCCGCTTTTGATCGGAAGAAGAAAGTGTGTTCCGAGCTCTGAAGTTGATATGCGCGATCAGAATGACGTCGACTAGCGCATCAGCGGAAGTGCGGAGGTCCAAAGCAAGGTTCGACTCATGGGCTTGTCGAACTCGAAATGGTCTGGACTGCGTGGCCCCTTGGAGCTTGCAAACGTAAAAAAAGCCCGTTTGCCGCGTCCAACAACCGAGGAACGGATCCCGGGGGCCGCTTCGCTCCCGCCTGCGCGGGCTCTGGTCCTCGGCTGTCTGGCGCCGCCGCCGACCCAGCTGTATGCTGGGCTTCAAATGGTTCGCCGAAAGTTGCTACTGGCCATGGTCGATGAGCAGGCCTTGTGAGTTTTGACTAACAATCGTATGCGCCGTCGAGGTCAACACAGTCCGTGACAGAGTCATGGCCCATGGCCCATGTAGGAGCAGGAAGATGGGACAAGGGCCGAATATACCAAGCCCACATTTCTCAGTTTTAAAACTGGCCTTTTGCCACAAAAAAAAAAAATCAATTATAAACATGACAGCGTTAAGAAAAAGAAGACGCACGAATCTCTTTGCTAAATTTCATATAGATGCAGTTTATAATGGTAGATATGAGTAATTTAATAAAACATAAGTGTATGACTATACTTTGGTCTATGTTTTTAAACGTATATAGTTGTGTAGTAATTCATAATTTTTCAAAGCAAACATGGTAGCCATTTGTTTGTTTAATGTAAAGATAGAAGTCTTAAACTATCACTCTAAATGCATTGAACATACAAAAATATAACTATACCTCATGGAACTTTATCATCTCTCCCTCTTAACTTTACATATACTCACCTCCATTTTTAAATTGATGTCGCTGTTGACTTCTAACATCAACTTTCACCATTCGTCTTATCCAAAATTTTTGATAAATATCACATATTTTGTTATAATTTGATTTATCATTAGAGATATTTGAATCACAACTTTAAAATTTATACATTTGAACTAATTTTTTGAATAAAATAAATAGTCAAAGTTGATGCTAAAAGTTAACAGCGACATCAATTTAAGAACAGAGGGATCAATAAATATCTCACATTTTCTAATTTTCTATTTTCAGGTCATTGTCACATTTTCTATTTTCAGGTCAAGTCTTCTAATCCAATGGTACTCCCTCCGTTCTTTAATTGACGTCACCGTTTATTTTTAAATTCAACTTTGATCATTCAGTTTATTCAAAAAATTTATCCGAATGTGTAAAATTTTAAACTGTGATTCAAATAATTCTAATAAGAAATCAAATTATATCAAATTATATGAAAATTATCAAAAAAATTTGAATAAAACGAATGTCAAAGTTGAATTTAAAAGTCAACGATGACATCAATTAAAGAACGGCGAGAGTAGGTTATTAGTGGTACGAAGGAGTGAAAGAACGAATCAACGAAGGCAAATCTCGAAGCGGCATAGCCTGGCGTGGTGAGTCATGTTGCGTGTGTTTCCATGCCTCGACGCAGGCATCCGCTCAAAAGGGAAACTGCCAGGACCGGGACAGGGACGACATGAGTTAGGAGGGAAAAAAATTTCGTGGCATCGATGCTATGTGATATCAGATATCAACATTACTTAATCAGTACTAATATTAATCACTTATGATACCATATAAACTAAAGTTTAAACTCGATACCACATAGCATGGATGCCACAGAATTTTTTTCAAGTTAGAGTATTTCTGTGAATGGACCGACAAAACACGTGGTGAATGGTTCTACTGTTTTAGGGCTTGTGAGTGTTTTTCGTTAGAGCTTGTTGGTTTGATCAGGATTCATTCCACTTGAATCAAGTAAATTTATTAAATTATTTATAAAAAAAACTCTATTAGAATGGGAATGAAATTTTTTTTAAAATAAGAATAAAATCCACTCTATGCCTATTTCTTTTTGTCTTTTATGATAAGGAACGAAACCACATCTTCTATCCTATGAAACGAAACCGAGTTGTGAAAGATAAATTGTAAGTATAAGCTAAAATTTATTCCTATTTTAATAAAAAAAAATTCCATAAATAATTTAATAGATTTGCTTAATTCAAATAGAATGAATCCTTACTGTTTAAGCCGAACAAGCCAACAGGGTCGGTTTCGGGGAAGGTGAATGATGATGCGGGCTTTTGGGCATGGGTCACTCGTCGCTGTCCACTGCGTGTTGGGTTCCGCACACTTCGTGTGCAGCGAGTCTGCATCCTACGTACTCTGCTTAGTCATCTTTTACTGCAGTACAGCTCTCGCTTGGAGATGGATTACCGAGCGAATGGCCAGGGTAACAGCACTCGTTTTTTTTATGACCCTCATCAAAAAGAAAAAAAAAAAGCAAGATCATCAAAAAGAGAAGAAAAAAAAAAGTAAGCAATGACTCGCGGACTCGTCGAGAAGGGACAGAGGCTAGTGGCGGATGGTGCATGGCTTCAGAGGGACGGGTGGCGGTAGTAAAATGTTGTTAATCAGCACTACTCCAGTATACTATGATGAGATCGATGGAACGGTGGAGGTTTTTTGATCCTTACGCTGATGGCTCGTCACTGTCGCGAGTTCGCCGCCGAGCTGCATCGGACTGGATCAGTCGCGGATCGGAATTATGGCAGATAGAACAGTCATTAGCTAGTCGGTTACAACAGCAGCCGAGGACTAGCTTTCAGACCGATGAGGAAGCTGGGGGCTCAGCGTAGCAGGTTCCGCCTTTTAATCCACAGCTAAAGCGAAGCGCGGGAACGCACACCTCTGGACGGCATGCTTCGCTGCTGCCGGGGAGCGCAGGGGCAGCAAGCGCGAGGCCCCGCACCAGGGCGCTCTCGATGCAAGTTTTTAAAATTAGTTTTTAAAAGTAATAAATTATATTTTAAACACTATTTTTTTAATGCATAGTTTCTATTTAGATTAAAATATTTTTTATATTTTTTTAAAAGAAAATTGTGCTATAGAAATTAAGTAAAGTTCTCTCAATGTATTTTTTGGTTTTTTATGCTTTATTAGTGAAGAGGTAGTTTTTTATTGTAAAAATAATTTTTTCATCTTTCACTCTTTTTTTCTTCATCAATTTTTTTGTCACATAAATAAAATGCTGACGTGTTACGAGAGAAGAATAGAGGCGCATTGGGATGCCTTTTCCACTGGCGAACGGGCATGGTACCAGTCTGTGGTCGGTCGTCACCGTTCGGTTGCCTTTTCCATGCCTGGGTCAGCAGCGGTTGACTACCCACTGACACCTGGGGCGCATCTGCCCTCCTCGGCGGCAGGACGGTACCGCTTTCCGAAATCGCGCCATGGCTTTAACCGGGCAGGCAAAGTTCATGCATGCGGCGTGCTGCACCGACTGTTGCCGTGACTGCTCGTGAGCACGTCGCCGGTGCTCGCATACGCACGCGTTGCCGTTGAGAAACCTGCATTGCGCGCGCCACGGCACCTTCAGGCCTGTTGAATTAGTCGTCAGTGCATATATCTACCGCACCCACGCACAAGAGATGTTAGAGCCCTTACGAACTGCGGGCGATCGCCGAGGTAGACGATCGACGGTACAGGAACACGGCAAAGTCGGCAACACTCTCCTTGCCTTCTTGTTGCACAGGAGCAGTCTGGGCCGAAGCAGCAAGGCGGCCGCTTCAGGACGTATGCAACGCTGCACGCCATGCTTTGCCAGTAACTGCTCCCGTAGTCTCCCTCGCGAGATTATGTCCAGGGTCCAGCGCCACTACAGTACTGTGCTGGATGCCGGACAGCCGGAGTACCGCTCGGTGCGCGCTCTCCACCGGTTGAGCGCGTGGAGAAGAAAAAGAGTTTCTCAACAAGAATCATGCTGCTCCGATAAAAAAAAAAAAAGGAATCGTGCTGACAAGCACACCCCTCTGCTTTGTTTGAAGAGGTCCGGTTCCTCTGACATGTACACTGGCTTTGTAAGTGCTTTGAACAGGACAGAGCCGTTGGGTTGGGATTAAACAATGCGAGAAGAACGGCCGGGTCCGAGTGGAGACGGGCCGGACGCAGCGTGGCGTGCCGGCCAACAACAATGGCCGAGGCACGCAGCCGGGCGCGTGGTCACGAAGGAAAGCGAGGCCGCGCCAGCTGCATTTGGGATGCGGCGGCCTTGACGCACGACGCAACACATGCGCGCGCGCGCGCGCGGCGACGGATGCGGCAGCACTACCCACCACCACATTGTTATTACTCGACCTACTTTGGCTTCCTTTCCGCTTTCACGATGTAGCCGGCTAGCCTAAGCCTAGCCGCATTATGAGTAGGGGCACAAGTCTTTGAGATATATAATTCTCTGCAGTAGCTGCGGAGATTCAGTAGCGAGACGCTCTGTTACTGTTCATTGAAATTTACTGTTTATATTGCATTGTAGCATCAAATCTGAGCCGTTCATCTCTGATCGTGTGGCTGAAAACTTATATAATTTTATGAACAATAAATCTTCTACATTTAGGTTCACTGTAGAGGATGTGGATCGGTCTTTGAGAGGAGATGAGTGGCGAGCGAGGAAATCCATCCGTGGATGGAGATGAGTATAGGCCCGTCCAACCCACCACCCTGTTGATCTTTGTATATTTTTTAAACCCAGCTCAACTGAAAAAATTGATTACTCCCCCCCACCCCGCAGCTGCAGTAAACCCAATCGCACTCAAACCAACGAAACCGCACCAGATAAACGGCCAATCGGCCAGACGCTAGAGGACGCTAATGAATGATCAAGCGAAGGAAAAACAGTGTGGTGAAATACTATGGGTCATCAAATAATATACTATTTTTCAATTCGACTGACACAAACAATCAACGTATTATATGGAAAGTCCAAAAACATTATTATGGAATCCTAAATGAAGAGCTCGAGAAAATGAAAATAACGGAATATTTTTGGAAAATTAATGGAACTTCCTTGAATATTTGATGATTAATGGTTAAAAAAGACAAATTCAAATTACGAGATTAAACATTCCAAACTTAGAACTCGGAGAAACTGGTAGTGTACCTATATGACGAGATCAAAAAGATAAAACTAACGAAACAATTTTCTAAAACTTTAATGACTTCAGTGAACTTCCTTAAATTTCTAATGATATGATTCAAAAAGACAAATTAAATTTATGAGAATAAATGTTTCAAACTCAAAACTCGGAGAAACTCATAGGACACCTAAATGAAGAGCTCGACGAGATAAAACTAACAAACAAATTTAGAAAATTTTGAGAAGTTGAGGGAACTTCCTTGAATCTCTAATAATTAATGGTGCAAAAAGACATTAAAATTAAAGATTAAACGTTCTAAACTCAAATCAGAGAAACTCGAATGGCACCTACACAAAGAGTTTAACGAGATGAAACTAACGCGATAACTTTAAAAAATTCTGAGAATTCGAGGAACTTCCTTAAATTTTTGAATTAACCATTAAAAAAGATTCCAAAATTGTTCTTTTCTCGTGTCTCCACTCCGGCCGGCCGACTGCCGACATCCCGATCCCAACTCCACTGGGTACAACATCCCAACGCAATAGCAAAAGTGCAGACAGCCAGAACAACATCGCCAGAGAAGGAGCTCATCAGAGCTTCACCACAACATTTCAAAAATTACTACCAGATCGGAGCACATACGGTATATCAACACAAACTAGCAAACTCTAACCGAGCAGGACGAAGAGTGGAAGGGAGAAGATTAAGGCCCTTGTTTGGTAGGGCTCTTCGAACGGCTTTTTCGTCGGTTTTAGGTGAAATCGTATCAAATAGTTTCAGAGAAGCCGCTTCTCCTTCTTTTTAGGAGAAGCAAAGGGGTGAAGCAGGTGCAAAAAAAGTAGCTTCTCCTGACTCCTTTGTCTACGTGACATTTTTCTTTATTAAGTACTCTACAAAATAAAAGAGCCCACAAAAGAAACCGTTTTAGCAAACATTTACTTAAGGAGCCAGAACTAAAGCTATAAAAACCTCTTTTCCAAAAAAATCAGAGCCAAAATCGGTTTTTAGAGGAGGCAAGGCCCCACAAAACAGGACCTAAGCATGAACAGCGGAGTCAACACCTATTTCAACCCGCAGTTGCCGTGAATCCAACCTGTCTGCTTTACTAACCCGCTTCAATCTTTCTAAAGCCAATCTATGCAGCCTGGTTCGCATAGATGAGACAGGGTCAGATGAGCTAAGTTGTGCGTATGCGACGGTTGTTGTTTAGTTGGTTGCACGTGATCAGTTCAGTTAAGAAAAGATGATGTTTGGTTGGCTGTACGAAAATATAATATATAAAGTTTAAAAATAAAATAAATGTTAAATAGCATTTATTGTTTCCAAATATACAATATTATATTAGTTAAGACTTAATATATTTTTAAATATATTGATACTATTTAAATAATACTAATTATGTACTAATACCTTTACGGTATGATTGGATGGGTGCATGCGAGCTGCCCAGGCCAGCCGCATGCAGCCATTGCTTGTTCGGTTAGCTGCATATGCTCTGTAGCTTGTCCGGCGGCGTGCAAAAATCGCGTGGCTCTCGAGGAAGGGATTCAGGTTTGTTTCTCTTCGGCCAGGCTCCGCACGTGTATGCTTTGGTGAAATAATTTAGTAAATAATTAATTTATTTTAAAATATATTAAAATAAATTAAAATATATAATATTAAAATAAAATTTATTAGAGTGTTATTATATAAATTAAATATTAAAATAATTTATTTTTTTCTACTTTTATCCCATACAAATTAGACTCGTATGAACAACTAAATATTATCTCTTCACGACCTGTCTCGTCATATGCATTCAACTAAACAAACTAACATGTATATGATCAGTCTGACTGTATCAAACCCGTCTCACCTCGTACGAACCAGCTCTAGCCATACGGTAACCAAACGAACCTTTAATCCTTTCACATAACCTGCACCCAGCGACCCAGGCCGAAGAGAAACGGAACTCCGATCCGTTTCTCCCAGGCCAGGCGCGCACACGGTATATGCATGCGTTGGGATAGGCTTGCAGGCGGGAGCAGGCAACCGAACAAAACGGCCTCGCACGCGACGAGCCAGGGCAGCGTCGGGCCCCCCATCCAATCACACCCTGGCGAGCGAGGGAATCCATCCATGGATGGATCCGAGCCTGATCGGCACCCTCGTCTCGTTCTCACGTTCTCTAAAATTAATAACACCGCCGGGGCGTGGAGAATCATCCGAATGGCGCATTTGGCTGCGGCCGGTGCGGTCATCTGGACCACGAGATTCGACCGATCTTGTTGACGGTTGGTAGTTGCTGGTTGGACGCAACGAGTCCACCTGCAATTCTGCATGTAGTGGAGGACGAAAGCTGGTTGCATGGTGACCTTTGACCACAAAAATGATTCTCGCGGGCTGATCTCTTTCTCACCATCACCGGTTAACTACTCCTAGATCTCAAAAAAAAAAAAAATCACCGGTCAACTAGCTGTTGGACAGTTGGACTGCAGCGGGCGTCGCCACTTGAAGCCGAACGAAAGGCTTCAATGGGCGGCACTGCGGCAGCAAAAAGTCGGTCAGTCTTCACGCAGCTGCAAACCCAACACCGCCAAGAATGCTCAGCGATCCAGTTGCCGAAACGCACGCATCGTTCAGCAGGCCACCAATCTCGATCTGCCGACAATAACGAAGACAGTAACAGCCAGATTGGCGACGCCTACGAATGAGTTCAACGCCCTTGTTTGGGTCGTTACGCAGCGCCATCAGTCATCATCGCACGTACCGTACGTTAATTCCGCTGATCAGACCAGAGCTTTGGTTCAGCTCAACACGCCGCTGCCAATTCCCGGGCTCTGAACTCAGCCTGCACGTACGTACGCTACGTTACATTAGGTCGAACCGTCGAGCTGATTCGAAGTTACAGCAGCACGGAGATCTCGCCTTGATGGCTTTTCGTTTCATTCAGTACGCGCGTAGTAGTACTGCACGGATAATGGGGGGGTCAGTGGCTGTATACCGGTGCATTTTGTGAGTGATCGGCGGCAGTTCATTCCGTGTACTCCGTGGAGTTGCAGAAATCATAGTTACCATAGCACTATTAGTGCACATGTCGTGATGGCGCGCGCGCTTTAATTATATCATGCGTACGTCTCCTGCCCTTGGAGGCTTGGACACGCAGCACCGAGACCGTGCGCGCGCCATGCCCGCGTCTCCGTCTCCGCATGTGGTTTTTGCTCGACCGTGGCCGTTCGGCACTCCAAGATCATGGGCACCTCACCTCGCTGTTGTTACGGTTTTGTCACTCCACCACCCATCTTTCACGAAGAAAAGCGATTGAAGCTAGTACCAGTACGATGCATTACGAACACACGATCTCGGGCGTGTAGTACCCGCGGTGTTGGTTTAGGGTACGGTTGGATGTGAACCAATCTCACCCTGTTAAATCTTAGTTTACCGGCGTAAGCCCATGCGTTGGCGAGAGAATTTGGCGTCCGCAGCTCGCCGGTAAGTTGACGAGAAAATAAACTACATCGGTAACAGCGTATGTTGGTAAGACAAATATTAGAGTCAATTCAAAGACAAGTCAAATTTGCATGGGCGCGTGCGGGTGTTTCCAACATTTGGCGGACGGCGTTGGCGTCGATCCAAACATTACCTTAATCTCACAAGGACAGTGTTCAATTTGGTGGGGGCTAGGGCTAGTAGTCCTCGCTTCGTAGCTAGGAAAGGATCGAGTTCGTTCGTTTGTTCCGTTGGCTGCAACAGTGCTACTATCGTGCAGTAGTGCCCTGGTAGACAAAGAAAAGGATTGCCGCCGTGGGTTTAGGAGTCACTCAGGACGACGTTTGACCACTGTTTCACTTTTTGTGAAGAAAGGAAAAGGCGAGGGGGCGCATGTCCTAACTCCCAAGCAGCTTTCAGAAACAGGCCACCTGCAGTTTTTTTTTTTTGGGGGGGGGGGGGGGGGGGNNNNGGGGGGCACGACGTCGTCTCGCGCGCAACGCCCGTGAAATTTCGCAGTGCTACCCTGCTCCCAAACCAAGCGGACAAGATCTCGCTTGTGCGGTAAGCGTACTGTAGTTTTTGAGCAATGATCCTGTTTTCATTGAATAACAGCATTATGAACCCTACTAGCCGTGCAACTGACAAAGTGGCCCAACCATGGGCGTGTCATCATCACGGCAAAGCGACCGTGGATGCATGCTCCCCGGCAAAAAGGAAAAAAAAAGGAAAAATCAATGAAAAAAAAGAGAGCGTGGATCCAAATCCCGCGGCATCTTGAGTCTCTTGACCGACCGACCCGATCGATCGGAGAAAGTGATGAGGAGTCTAGAGTCTAGGCCCTGTAATTTCGTCGCTCCGGAACACGAGACGCGACAAAGGAAAAAGAGACGACGCCGAGAAGAGACCGGACGCTCGAACCGACGCAACCGTAAAAAATAGTGTGCCCCGGCGCGCACGGAACGCGACCGGAAATCCAGAATGGTGCGTCACCGGCCGAGACCCGAGACCCTATGGCACAGCGTTGCTCGGAGGGTTGGGTTGTGTCGACGAAATGCATCACTCTTTTCCCTCTGCTTACGGTAGCCGACTGTCTTGTTTCTTTCTTTAGCTTCCCCTCCTCAAGTCTCATTGATCCGTTTGCAGTCATCCGGGTCGGGGACACGGATCCTCGGCAGTCGACTGCCGTGACCATCGTCACTGCGTGTGAGCTCAAGCGCGTGTGCGGCCCACGCGGCAGCGACCAGCATTCGACTGCCGGTGATACTGGCTCCGACTTTCCTGCATTCTTCTGCCTGCAACGTCTGTCTTCCTCCTTCCGATACGTCTCTTGTGTTGAACCTGATAGAGAATGCATCAGTTATGTAATACACGCCGTGTTGTCATCTCTAGAACGTGATATCACGTTTTGCAAGCGTCCGTAACACTCCTAAAACTCGTGAAAGCGAATTGAATTACTCCCTTCGTTCTATTTTACCTGACGTTTTGTATTTAGGTGTGAAAATGAAGTAAAGGTAAAAATGTTCGGTGTATAGAAAATAGGACGACGCAGTGCTAAATTTAAACAGCTGTTTCGAAGCCAAGTCACGGCAGCATGTACCAGATGAGATCGATCTTGACGATGGAAACACGGACGGCTTTTGCCGAGCAGACGGTGCGGCAGGGAGCCAGAACAGTGCAGGTAGCATGCGTCTCACGCATTTTCAGTGTGCACTACAGCACGGATGGTCCAGTCCGACACGTACGACGACGTTAGCGCCAGGGCAGTACTCCGGTCCCGTAGCCGTCTGCTTGTGAACAAATCAATTGAAGACGGTGACGTACGTGATCTGGATCGAAAACTACGACGCACATCCATCTATCTCATCGTTCAGACTGCTACCAAGGCAGAGCAAGACTGAAAATAATCAAACGAGGAGTAACGTAAGAAACGGAAGTTTTGAATGCATATCTTCCATGTGAACGCTGAGAAACCGCAAAGAGGCAAGGGATGAGTCGCGGGATGATATCATCACTACTACAGTTCTACTAGTCGAAAGCTATAACTAGAAGATTGTTGAGAGCATAAGTAATGTTTACGAGCAATCAAATACTCCTAATAATGCATTTTCCAGAGGTTTCCCTTTGATCCATCTGCGAGGCACAAGTCTTTACCAAACATATTATGCCTATTACCTTTTTTATGATTCCCTAACAAACTTTAGAAAATATATTAGACATCCATAAATCATTAACATAGAATGATTTTGCTTACAAAAGCATGTCACGCAAGTATCTCATGACACGAAACGTCTCCCAGGCCCGTTGTTTTCTCGAGCATTTTCCACGCATAGTTCCCACCAATAATCGGTGCGTGTCACTATATGGAACAGGATACCACAACAACACCGGTGATCCATTTTCTCCTCTATGAAGGCCGTTCAATACCTCAAAGCATTTTCAGTGAATTGAGTAGTGCGTGGCCGTTTGTTAACAGTTTAGACCTCCTTAGGAATATGATTTTTTTTATATTTTCTGCGTTTTTTCTTTAAAATTAAATTGATTCATGTGAAATTTTTATATTTCAAAGCAGTATTAATGCAGGACAACATAAATTCCCTCTTCGATTTGGGGAAAAGAAAGGAGCTTGTGACTAAGAGAAGATATCTTAAAATTTCAATCCTTCGATATTAAGAGAACGCGGTATTGATTGATACCCTTCTCAAATTGGTTTTCCATTTGGCAATTGTTGTCATCGGCACCAACCGTGTCCTCTTGCATGCGCGAAGCAGGTGGAGGCTTGAACGATGCATTGCGAATTTTGTCATACTCAATTTTATTAATTTATTGTATAATCAATATTTCATGATTTAAAATTATTTTTTATCTAAATTATACTAATTTATTTTAAAAAAATCATGAATCATATAGTTGTTAATCAACATTAATTATATAATAAGTGATTAAAATTTAATACAACAAAGTTTATCATACAAGAAGAGCATAAAGGCCGAGCATAAGACGAGGGGGACGGTGGACCAGTTCGTTCGCGACTTCGCGTTGCTCGCGACTCCCTCCCTCCTCTTCGTCTTCGGCACGCTTGGCGCGCGAGCGCATCCATTTGTCGGTTGAGCAATGGCAGTGCAGGCGCAATACCACAACCTCCACCAACCCTACCGCGAGCCCACGTTCCTCGTCAGGTACCCGTCGCTGCCGTCGCTCTAGTCGTTTCCTCCGAGGCGATCGTCGGTTCGGTCCGGCCGATCGGATGGCTGATTTGGGTGTCTGGGCTGTTGGCAGAGGCGGCGGCGCGCCGGAGAGCAGCCGGACGGCAGCGTCGGCGATGGAGATGACGCAGGCGCGGAACGAGGCGACGGCGCCGTACCAGCATCCTCCCCTCTTCTTGGACTTCGCCCACGGAGGTAATCGAGTCGTACCGTCGCCTGGGCTCTGCCCTGCCTATGAAAAGGCTTCATTCTGCTCTGCTTTCCGACGGTGAGATCGGGTGGGGGTTGATGCGGTTGGTTGTTTGCTGTGGCTCGCAGATTGCGGCGGCGGCGGGAGGAAGAGGCAGCGCGAGGCGGAGGCGGTTGCCTTGTCGCCGCAGCTGTTCCCGCTGCAACCGCAGGCGCAGGGCCCCAAGATGGTAGAGCTGGAGCAGCTACGGAAGCGGCCGGCGACGGGCCTCCGGCTGGACTTCGACGAGGGTTCGGAGCACGTGTCGTCCACGTCCGCGGGCTCGGCGTCGTGTCTCCTCTCCGACGAGCTCGCTGCGCAGCGCGATCAGCACAAGAACGAGATGGACCGGTTGATCCAAGAGCACGTAAGCAGCGCTCGATTGATTGCTCTGTTGCCGCTATCGGCGTTGTGCCGAATCGTCAGCTCTTTATGGGCAGCCCGGCTTCGGATGTTAAAGTACTGCTTCTGGCTTCCAGGCGGAGAGGCTCAGGCGCGCTCTGGCCGACGCGAGACGGCGACAGTACCGCTCGCTGCTCGGCGCCGCCGAGGCGACGGCGGCGCGGCGGATAATGGAGAAGGAAGCGGAGGCCTCGGAAGCGTTGCGGCGCGGCGCCGAGATGGAGGAACGGATCGCGCGGTTGAGGGCCGAGGCGTCGGCGTGGCAGGCGAAGGCGCTCGCCGACCAGTCCACGGCCGCGGCGCTGCACGCGCAGCTGCAGCAGCAGGCCGCGGCGCAGGCGCGGGGCAAGGCC
>BCLF01000059.1:250352-295444 GCA_001602275.1 Zoysia japonica | reverse complement strand
CGGGGCCGCGGCTCGGGTCGCCGTGCCCCGGCGCGGGCGCGACGTGCGTGACAGTGCCGCAGATGGCGCAGCGGAGGCAGGGCGCCCCGTGCGGGAGCTGCAGCGGCGTGCGGCAGCCTGAACAGTCGATCAGCATCATCGTCATCCTCGTCGCGGATCCCGCCGCGTTCCTCGTGTCAGCGAGCAACGAGGCGGGTCGGACTTGTCGCTGGCGAGGGAAGGGCGCGGTCGCGGTGGTGGATTAGTTTGGTCTGGTGGCGCGTGCCGGTCAGGGCCGCCTGCCTCGACTTGCGTTGTTGCCTTGTCGCGATGGAAAGAAGACGGAAGAACCGGCGGCCCGGCCCCCCAGTTCAATGTTTCTTTTCGAAGGATTGACACGCTTGGGTTGCCAATGGCGTGATATGAGATTTTAAGTCATGTTTGATGCAGATGACTATAATTGTTAGTCTAGGCTAAATTAGTCAGGTGGTAGTTCAAGAGCAAATTTCTTATTCGTATTTAAAAATTTATCCATTCCTTTATTCACTCTCAAAATAATTCAATTCTTTTTATTCACTCTCATTTTTAATTTTTCTTCTCTAATTCATTTTAACTGATATATAATAGCAGATTCTTTATCTATCTAAGTTGAAAAAAATTCAAATACCTTTAAAACTAAGGAAGTAAAATTTGATATTCTTAAACATGTATGTGAATACATCGGACATAATAAATAATGATTTCAAAAAATATATTTTCATATGTTTTCATATTTTTGAGATCATTTTTTTGTTACGAAAAATAAGTTTTAAGAATATCAAATTTTACTTCCCTTAGTTTCAAGGGTATTTTGGTATTTTTCAACTTAGATGCACAAAAAATTTGTTATTATATACTCCAGTTAGGGCGAATAAGGGAAAAAATTTAAAATAAGGGTAAATAATAAAATTGAAAATTTTTGAGAACAAATAATAAAATAGATAAATTTTTGAGAGCGAATCATAAACTTACTCTTAGTTCAATGTCCATTTGGAAGTAGAATTAATTGTTAGTCCATTCTTTAAGGAAATATTGGTTTTAAACTTGACTAATTGTAGTCCGTGCCAATTTATATACTCCGAGTTGGTTTTTGGAAAATAAGTTGAGGTATTTTAAACTTTTTGTTTTACCTACAAATTGTTAATCCCTATTAGTCTCTTAAGATGGACTAATAGAAAAACAATTACTCCTAATTCATGGTGGATTAAAAATTAGTCCTCCTTTTAGTACATCCCTTTGGGGAGAAAGGGACTAATTTTTAGTACTAAAAATTAGTCTGTAGAATCAAACAGATTCTAAGCATTTCTGAAAAGTGCAATTAAAACCTTGGTTATGGTTAATTGTATACTGTGTCGACGTCCTGTAAACATTTTGCGCTGCATGATCTTAGGCCCATTTTGGAACACGGGAAATTTTCTAGTTTTCTATTTTTTTTTATAAAATTGAATTGATTTTTTATAAAATACTTGTGTGATTCTTGTGAAATTTCTAATTCTAAGAGAGCCTTTAATTTTTCATTTCCGAACAGAGAAATGCCATTTCAGAAAGGGAGCAGGATCTGCACGAGGTATCAGCGCAGAGGAACAAGAGAGCGGAAAATGGCTTCAATTTCAGCTACGTACAGAAATTTACCTATCTGCTAGATGATGATTCATTATATTATTTTAAAAGATAATCAGTATGTCAACCCCGTCATTAATCTACACTCCACAGAGAATAGTGTGGCCTACAACATAAATTATACTCGAGATTGTTGTAGTCAAGCTGTCACAGTTTACAGCAACGCAGCAACCACCAAAACAACAGGAGGCACTTATCATCATGATATATACTCACTCAGTTCTTTAATTATTATTGCTAATGACTTTTTAATATCATATTTGATTATCGTCATTAAAAAATTATGATAGCTATCATATATTTTGTTTGAATTTATTTTATCATTAAAAGTATTTAAAACATAATTTATAATTTAACATATTAAACTAATTTTAAATATACAAATGGTAAAAATAATGCAAAAAGTTAACGGCGACAACAATTAAATAATGAAGTATATGCGTTCCGGTACAAACAACAAAGTACAAACATTGGCCGGCAGGCATGTCTGATTTCTCCAACCAACATGTATGTTCTGTACATGATCGAACAGAGGCAAGAGAGATTGTCACCTGATGCTGGGGTGTGTACATCCACATTTCTCTAACATAGGGTGAGTATTACAATGAACAAAAGACGAAAATTATAGACCTCAACCTATATTGCCTTCGACAATGGAGACCTCTTGGAGCAGGAGTTCAGCTGTCAGAAAAGACACCACAAAGATGTTGGGAGGAATGACAGAAAACTAGGTCTGCTCCTGAAGCTTGATGCAACGGCGACTCAGATGTCGCTGCAACCCGATGGTTGAGCAGCTTCCCCTATCTGAAAGCCGATCTTTTATCAGGCAAATGGTGATGCGATGATATCGCAAAGCAGCTCCCTGCCAACCATATGTTGGCATCATATTCACACTACTGACAGTGGTAGATTGTCGCCATTATTGGGGATGCGCTTTTGTGCAGCCTTCACAGCAGCCACCCTGGCTGCATTAGCTGCTTTATTAGCTGCTGCAACAGCCTTATTCACCTTATCGTTTACTCTTGGGACATCATATGCCTTCTCTGCAGCTCTTCTTGCTTCCTGCATAGTGTAATATAATCTTAAATTAGCAACGAGGCCGCATAACTATGACAATTAAGGTGATCTTCAAACAGATTACCTGCACTGCAATGAGGACCTTTGAATGGTTGACAGCAATAGGCGATCCAGGGATGATGTTCTGGGTGCTTAAAGTGTCAAGAACTCCATTTTGCCAATGGCCTGCTTGTGTCTCTCCATTTCTGAAACTATACATGCCTAAACCCTGTCTTCTGCCCTCATGCCATGCTCCCTCGTATCTATGGCCATTGGCAAAACTGTAGACTCCAAACCCATGCATCCTATCAGCATAGTACTCTCCAGCGTAGTTGTCACCATTCCTTCACAGAAGTTAGCACAACTTTAGATCAAACTCAAGTCGGTTGCAAATTCTTTTTTACGTACATGCTACAGCAGATAAACATGGAAAAAGAGTACAACAGGACTAGGCTGAACAAAGGCCACTGTGATTGCAAACACAGTCATGCACATATTTATTTTATCTACAATTAAACCAATATAATAGCAGCACAATGATTGTCATCAAGGTAACTATAAATAAAGATATCCTACAAGATGGTAGAGAAAAGAATGATTTATCAACATTTAAGTGAAAATGTAAAAGTAAATAGAGCAAAAAAATACTTTTAGATATAGAGCCAAAACTATCAAGCCAACGAAATAGGACCTCCAAATTTGAAATACAAAAAGGACCTCCAAATTTGAAATACACAAAAGACCCAATGTGGTCGGACCCTTCCCTAGACCCTGCGCAAGTGGGAGCTATGTGCACCCGAGCTGCTCTTTTTTAATTCTAACAAAAGAAAATGCAGAAACACAATAAATCACATGGTACATCTAAAGTACATACAACACAGAAGCAATGTAAACAAAATGACTCACTGTCTACCAAAGCTACATGCCACCAAAGATCACTTCCTTCTCTGGAAAAGGAGAAAATTTCTATTGGAGGATTAAGGATTCAATAGAAAAAATTAAGTGCATACCATATATTGCAGTGTCATATACACACTGTATAAGCCTTCCAATGGACTTATTGATATAGGTACATAAGTGATAACAGACTATCAATATATTTTCAGATTCATTCGCGAATAACAAAAATATAAACCTAAATTGACATTTTTGTAACCAATCATTTACTATATCCTCAGAAACAACCATCTAACGATGTCATATAATTTAGCAGATGGAAACACTGTATTCATCAGAAAGCCACAAAAAAAAAAAGGGGGAAGAGGAAGAAGATATCAGAATTAATGTGCTGACTAGTTGGGTTGAAAACCTTCTACAGATGAATTGATGCATTTTCTTTTCCTAGAACACTCAGGAGAGATGTGTATCACTGTATTGAAAAAGAGTAAAGTATCATTTTGATAGTACTTTTATGAAAGCATTTTTACGACAAATCTAATCATATGATTTTCACATTTCTAAACTTAAATAAGTTAAAACTTATTTGTAATTTATATTCCCAATGTTTGACTAGGACAATGTTCAAAAAACTCCTTTTTGAACCGGAGGGAGTATAGTTCTAGCTCATAGTGGCTTACTGGCTTCTCAATCTCACAACATCAAGTTCATGCATCACATAAATAATGGCATTACAAGTTCCACTTACCACAACAACACACCAATTTAAAAATCAAGAATCAAAGTATAGAAAACAGCCATAAAAACTATGTGATTTACATAGCAATCAAACATTGATGCCACTACAAAATCATTTAGCCTAGTTCAGACACAGATAAACAGGAGCAATTACTAGTAACTAACATGGCCAGAAGTTCACATTAATTTTATGTACACGGCAAGGGTAAAATACGTAGCAGCGTTGAAATATAAATTAATTCCAAACCTGAAATGGTAGTGGCCAAGACCATGCTTGACGCCCCTCTTGAACTCCCCAATATACCGGCTACCATCCTCACAGGTGTGCACACCGTACCCATGGCTCTGGCCATTGGACCACTCTCCAGCATACACATCCCCTGTGTAGAACCTGTAAACACCATGCCCGTGCCTGAGCCCTTGCCGGTACTGGCCTCGATAGCGGCTGCCCCTCGCCCAGGTCTCGACGCCAAAGCCGTCATACTTGCCATCAACCCAATCCCCCTCGTACCTTCCGCTCATGTAATAGTAGTAGACGCCGCTGCCCGTGCAGCGGCCGCGGTGGAACTGGCCCTCGTAGATGTCGCCGTTGCTGTACAGCTGGACGAAATGGCCGGTGGTGGGGGTGGACTTGGAGGCGGACGGTGAGGAGCCGATGGACCAAAGGATGGGGGATCGGCGCCCGCGACGGAGCGGGAACGGGAGCGGGAGCGCGAACGGGAGGCGGGGCAGGGAGAGGCAGAGGAGGAGGAGGAGCGCGCAGGAGAAGGCGGCGGCGGAGAGGAAGTCGGCGAGGAGGGAGCGCGGGAGGACGGCGTGAGACGGGAAGAGGAAGTACAGGGTGGGAAGCGAGACGAGGAGGAGGATGCGCATGCGGAGGTGCAGGCAGCGGAGGATATGCCTCGCCGCCACGGCGCCCACGGCCGCTGGGCCCCCCGCCGCCGGCACCACCTTGCGCCTCCGCGGCGGCGCGAAGGGCGACGGCGAGGGGCGCGTCGGGGTGGACGCCGACGACGAGGAGTTCATGACGACGGGGCGCTTGTGAGGGGTGGACGGCAGCGCGTGGCGCGGGCTCGACGGGATGTGGATGCACAGCGACGAGGGGTCGACGGCCGCCGGCGGCGGCCCGTCCGTCGCCGCGGCCTCCGCTGAGGCGGCAGCGGCGACGGGGATGTGGTGGTGGTGGTGCATCTAGTTGGAACCAGCGGCAGGCGCGGGGCTCGGGGGCGGGCGGGTCTGGAGGTTGCGGTGGTGGCCGGCGGAGGACAGAGACATGAGCGAGGCGGAGAAGGGCGGGCGGGCGGGGAGAGGAGGGTCGAAGGGTGGTGGTGGGACCGTGGGGGCTGCCGCCTCGACGCTTTTTCTTTCACGCTTTTCCGCACCGGGTCTTCTATACCTCTGTTCCCCCCCTCTTCTCGCTGGATTTTCAGCTCCAGCACATTTTCTTTCGTGTAGTTTTGATTCGTGCAAATGAAATGTTAATGCATGTTTATCTTCATTTGAGTTCGTATAGCAACATTTTCTTTCGATTCGTGCAAATGAAATGTTAATGCATGTTTATCTTTATTTGAGTTAGTATAGCTGAAGCTCTAACTTCTGACACCTGTTAACCACAGAGTACAATTAATGAGCAAGAACGTCGCGATCGTGTGCGTGCGTCTGGTCAAAACGAGCAGGTGAAACATTTTCCCTTTCAGGGTGTGTAGCGTAGCGCCCAAGTCCAAAAGCAGACGCGTCGCGAATCCGGACTGGATAACCTTGTTCCTCGAAAGTCGAAAGGTCTAAACTGAATCAATGTCGTTTGGTACTACAATCATCGACGGACACACCGGAGTTGGGTTAAGCTAAACGAGACGGACACCGAAGCATTCTATTCCAGGCCTCGCGGCGTTGATCAGTCTCTGTTATCTCGCCTTGCCGACTCGCCATTTTCCGCGGTTGGTCTTAAACCGCTCCATGGGCTGGCTGACAGGCAGCCGTGGCCGGTGGCGTAACTGAAGAACCACTGGTGATCCCCCATTTTTGCTGCGGCTGTCATGGCGCATGCAAGCAGACCGCACGGGACGCGGATCGGACCGCCCCAAGATCGGAGGCGGAGAGAGGCAGCGGTGGACAGACAGGAGGGCAGGAAGCCGCGGCATGCACGCGCCGCGGGCATTGGCAAGGCCGCTTGCTGCTGCCTCGCTGGGCAGGCTTAACGCAGTTGGTGCTGCGTGCTTCTCTTGCCTCGATCGCTGCCTTGCCCTCTGGGCTGTGGCTGGATCTGGACGCAAGAAATGTGTGAGGCCCGGGCGGCATCGTCAGCGCGTATGTCGCTTTGCGTTCCTGACTGGACGCATCGGCGAACATTCGTCCATAGCTGAAACGTTTGTCATCGAAAATGTAGATTGAGATAGATTGTTATATCAACTATCATCATTTACAAAGTAGATCTAAGGGCTATGAACGATCGATTAAAGCACTCTAATTTTCAATGACTGAAAAATTAGCGATTCCTTTTTCTTTGCCCGCGCTGAATTATCGACGACAGGGATGTGGAGGGAAGAAAAATCGTTGATTGTGGATGATGTCGGAGCTGGGTCAGTCCGATAATGGGGAGCGTGCTTATCCACGGCACCATGACGAGGACGTTGCCCGATGTTTATTAGGAGCAGTACTCCGTACAAAAATCATTTTACTCCGAATAATTTGCTACACAGTATGCCTGTTTCATCCATGAGCAACATTATAGTTCGATTTACAGCTCTCACTTACAATTAAAGTTGGTCATATACTCACACAACTATTTTTTTTCCTTTTTGTTTCTTGATATAAGTTGAGTTTGATGCTCAAATTTTATGTGATAATAATTGATATAACACATGTTAAAAATAATTGATATAAAATTAGGCTGTGTTACTCTAACTTAAATTATTCAATGGAGTAAATCAAGCCAAAATTTTATTTAGGTTCAGAAAATGGATTGTTTCAAAAAGAGTAAAATGGATTCATAACAAGCTAGTCTCTCGTTCTGAAATTGTTGTCACCGTTTAATTCAAATTTAAATTTGAATTAATCGACAACAACAATTTTAAATGAAACGAAAAGAGTATGTTAAAATGCACTAACTTGAATTAAAGGCAGTCCCGAGTACTGCCATAACGGATCGTCGCATCCGGTGTGCTAAACTAACGATAAGTCTGCACGGAATGAGTTTTTGTGTCACTTTGCACGTTTACTGACCGCCACAGTGCCGACGCGCGCCGATGCTGCGAGCAAAACAAAAAGTCTGGTCCAAGTCAATCTCAGGTCAGGTACGCCCAAACCGGTGGTTAGGGATGACGGCGCATTCTCATGTCGGCTTCCGCACCTCCGGCAGCGAGGCTGAGGCTACTCACTGCGCGTCGACGGTGAGCTGATCCCGGGCGGGAACTGCTGGGCGCGGTACAAGCTGAGGCGGCGATGCGCGTCTTTTGCGAGTCGGATCACGGACCGGTGAGAGGCGTCTCCTCTCCGGATGGAGGGGCACTGGCAGCACCTCTGCTCGACACCTCAGGCTTCTTAGACCGTTAACAACGGCGAGTGAATTTTGCAGGTGTCTTTCTTCATGGCAACATCCCCAACCAGAAGATTAAGGAAGCCAAGAATCAAGTGAAAGCACTCCAGAAGCTAAGGGCCCCTCTACTGATTCTATGATAAGAAATGATTGTCTGAAAATAATAATAATTCTCTAGGATAAACTATTACAACTATGGTAGAGAATCACTTCACAAATTCAAAATAAGCTATTTTTTTAAACTTCCAACTAATTCATTTGAGAATATCACTTCACAGAATCAACTAAAAATCACTTAAAATAGTGTTTGACTCAGCTTCTTCGATTCTCCATGAGAATCAGTTCTGTGTAACTCTATCAAAAGGTGCCTACTAAAGCACAGACAAAGCACACTTGGAACTAAACATACAACAGCATACGATCAATCAGAATTTTGTCCCAAAAAAATTACTTGCTACTGCCAGTAAATCCTGCTTACCGAAGAGTGACACAAATATGTTCAAACATAACACATAAAAATAATGATTTCTTGTAAAGTGACCTGGATCAGGTGAGCACAATCAAATGAAAGATAACCTAGGGTAATACAAATTATAATAATATCAGAATCAGATACAACTGCGCAGCAAGATAAAACAAGATTCATGCGTAGAGTCTGTATATAAATAGGCCACAACATTTTTGGGCCACAATGATCTCTCCCTAGAAACTAGGTAAAAGGAAGCTCCTGCTGATCGTACAACTTGTTATGACTGCTTGTGAAGTTTGAAGCCGAAAACCCTTGGAACGTATTGCTGTGTTGGCTTCTGCGGCTTTAAGTGCGGATAGGTCATCAGGAAAAGATGAGGGAATGTAGTGCCGTAGTATGCTCCATCAATGTCTTAACAGAGTAAAGGAGATTTAAACAAGAATGTGATTACCAAATTGGTGCGAGCAAGATATTTACTGAGAAAAATATATTGAAAGATGAGGCAAGTAACAAAGAAAACAGGTTCAATGTAGTTCACTAACAATATGCTGCCATGGAGGTTGGAGAAAACGTATTAGATACTAAAGAGCTATAAAGTTTCTAATTTAAAATTTTAGTCAACACAAGAGATCAGTGTTTAAGAACAGAATGAAATGGGTAAATCATACACTACACCACTCATCAGAGGTAGATGAATTATGTAAATATCATAACAGAAAGCTACTGGGAACCACAAAAATCCCAAAAGGATACTGCCTTGGTACTTGGATCTTGGATAGTGAAGGTCTTCACATTTTGGACAATATATCTTTACCGTGCTTGATCTAGGAATATCCGATTGCCCTGCTGGAAGACAGGGCTGGCCACAGCAGTACACCCTAGGGCATCTTCCAAAGTCATAGCTCTTGAACTTTTCCAACTGCGGCAAAAGGTAGCTAAATTATTAAATATCCAAGCAAAAGATAAGAAAGCAATTTATTTCTTGATGCCGGTCATATATGAATAAAAGATAGCATTACCATAGCAGCTAGACCCTTGCTGGTTAAGATGTACCGTGCATGAATTAATCCATAAAGCATCTCTGCAGATGACTCAATTAGTTCATTTTGCTCCTCCGTGAACATATCACCTGCATATAAATTGTTCCAATGACATAAGTTACTAAATAGTATCATGCAAAAAATATATAAAAGATATTAAATTTTATCATAGTAACAAAAAGAAATCTCACCATTTGAAGACTCAATGTCTAAGATGAGATCAAGCGCATAATCATAGTATGGCACCTGGTTACTCAGGCCACAGAGGTTGAAATCATCGGTTATATAATCATCATCGATCTCGCAGAAGAACTCATTGCCTCGCAAGCTACAGAACCATGTAATCCAAGTCGTGTCATCTCCCTCAGAACCAGAACCACTGACGTCAGAATCTTCACTATCCGTTTCAAATTCCTCTGCAACACCATATGGACAAAAGAAGGTTTAAGAGGCACCTAGAGAGTCAAAAATTAATATGCTCAAAATCACAGCTGTTTAAAGATAAATACAGCAAACATAACCACAGATAATAACATGTGAATTAAGGTTTTGCAAGTTTAAAGCACCGCTACATCAAACAAACATATCTTATTTACATCTTATATAGATCCAAACTACAAAGCAAACATTACCTCATTACAGATAAACCAACATCTTATGGTATCGAGTTGTCCTTCATATTCATAAAACTAAATTAGTAAAGCAAATTCCAAAAGTTTCATCAAAACTACGTCATGATCAGTTCAATAAAGAAAAAAAAAACATGTGTAAATCTTATACACCTGGGTCGCAGCTCCCACTCAACTCAGTTCTGACAAAGATAAGGTGATTGATTGTGTACATAAAGATCTCATGTGGATGGTTAAGATGCTGGGTTTATTAAATGTTATCATGGGCAACATCCTCACTTTTGCTGAACTGGGAATGTCTTTTTCTTTCTATGTTTACAACAGGATTAATACATTTCCCATAGTATGCATAATGAATATATGTTCTCTGTTAACGATCCCCATCCTAAAAGGTCAAGATTCCACTGGCTGTATCTATAGCGTTAAAATAGTGAAAAACTTATATGAGAAAACGGTATTGCCTTGTCTGGTAAAAAGCGCTGTCCTGCTCCATTTGATTCAAAGGGCCGGAAAAGGCGACATAATCAAGATATCAGTTTGGTGGCCAATAAAAACGTCCAAACACTGATCCAACCAAATCAATAACATGAGTGACACCTCAAAGCCTGAGATCAACCAGTGCATCATAAACATAAAGATGACAAAACAGAGAAAACTCTGTACACCACTAGTGTTTTCAGTTCCTGCTGCATCCTATCATATTCATCTCTCCTTACCCACTCATCTAACATGGTTGTCAGGAACTAAATTTCACTGCTCTAAAAGCACTTATTGGCATTCTCATTTCATACTTTCATTTAAGGACTTCTACTTCTTTACACCCCAATAACACCACAATAAACAAGGGCCAACCAATACAAGCCTCATACTGCAGGAAGTACCAAAGAGAAATCTCAGATATAAGAGAAGTTCCTTGGAACAATAGACAAATCTGTAAACCAAACTATATTTCCAGCAGACACTAGTACATTACAAAGAAATCACTAGAGCTTCAAAAAAAAAATATTACTATGCGAGCCTTTTTTGTATCCATTTGACATTAAGCAATCGAAATTAGCTATAACTATCTTTACACTTCCAGTTCTATCTCCTATCTTTGGCTTCCATACACATCGAGATCTCATACAATCCCTTGTCTTCAGTCACTGTCCCGTTTCATAATATATATTGGTTCACTTAATGAAAATCCGTATTAACTCAATGCACTAAATCACCAATGGGATGAACTATCCTTCCAAAGGGGACACAAATGAAGGCCATCACATCTAATCTAAGAACATAATATTTTAATTTGAACATATGATTCTACGTTAATGACACAAGAGTGGCATCTTTCAAACAAAGCAAGCAATGCAGCAGTTCATACACACATGAAAGAAGGTCACCCCGACAGGAAAACAACAATGAAGCTTCCCCAAACGTTCTAGGCTCTTACCAACGTCGGGCACCTTCCCCGCCTTGCTGAGCGCCGCCGGCAGCTTCCCCCCGGCGAGGCGCGCCTTCTCCTTGGTCGCGCCCCTGGATGTGGACGGTGACGACCTTTCCAGATGCTTCTCGAGCGCGTCCTTGATGCGCTTCCGGTCCATCTCCGCCAGACCGATCTCCGCACTGAGGGGCACAGGCCGCCGCTCCTACTCTTCAACGCGCTACACCTCGACCTCTGTCACCGGGAAACGCCTGGAGCCGCAGGTCGGCTCTGGCAGGTTAGGGTTTGCTCTGGCTGCGCCCTGAGGGGGTGGGGGGATGATATGGAAGAGAGGGAAAGATATCGAGGTTGTGACGAAGCGGGGAGGAGCGGCGTCAGGGCGTGCGAGGTGGGCAGGCGGATGCTGAAATTTCGCCAACGGCCCGGGGGTTTCCAGCAAATTAGGATACCTCAATGCATGACTCCTACCTTTGCCGACTTGCCTGAGTGCGTGTTGGGCTTCTGGGCTGAGATATGGCCCACAATACCTTTCGATAGCGTGGGCTAAAGCCCAGAGCAGAGAGCATTTCCTTCCGACTCTCCAGTACCATTATTTTCAACGTTCTGATATAATTTTATGTTAAATATTAGAAACATAAATTATAAATAATTTTAAAATAGTTAAGTTTGAAAATTTGAAAATGATACGAATAGATTAATCTAAAATAATTTTCAGAAAAGTATATACATGTCACTTTTAAACGAAAACTTATAAAAAAATATAAGGAAAAATTGTATTTTAAAGATAGTGTTCTTGTCTAAAACCTCAACAAATATAGGACCGGAGGGAGTACATCTAACAGTTCAAACTAAGGGTGGTAAAGTGTCTGAAAGTTTCCTAGAGGATGAATAGGCAACGATCTAAAAATTCACGTCTCAAAAATAATTTGATCAGTAAAAACAAAACACGGGCGGACTGTCCGGTCTTTCACGGATAAGTCCGCAAGGCAGCAGAAATATATCAAATACAATACGAAAATAGAGACAAGAGACACAAAAATTTTTGACCGAAGTTTAGCACTACACAAAAGCTTAGGTCTTCGTTGAGAGAGCCACAAAGAACTAGGTTTCACTCAACCCTATACCTCTTCAAACGATCACAAAGATCAACTTGGTTTTCACTAGATCAATGAGTGATGATACAAACCTCTCAAATCTCACTACAACAGTTTTGATGGATTTCGAGCGACACTTAACCGTCTAAAATTTGAATCTCCAAGAGTAATAGGTCCTGCAAAACCTGCAATCAAAAAGATTAAGTGCTCAATACGAAACAAGATGCGGAAACACTCACGGTCTCCTCTTCCTTCAATCAAACCCTAGAGGATTCAATGAAAAACGAGGAGAAGAGGAGAGGTGGATTTCAAAAAGTCTCAGAGCATGATTCCAAATGAGTCGCTGGCTTTTTCATAACCCTAAGACGCTGGGGAGAAGAGGATTATATAGATTAATTAAAGATGACTTTCTAAAAAATCCAGGAGCGGACTAGTCCAGAGGTCTAGATAAGTTCGGGTGTCAGGCTCAACGGTTATATGGTCATCTCTCTGGAGTCCACAGAGAGCACTGACAAGTTCGCTAACGGACTAGTTTGGCCGAGCGGACAAGTCCTCTCAAGCCAAAGGTGCATCTATTCTGGAGTCTGTCCGCCAAGCAAACAAGTCTGCTGGCGGACAAGTTCGGAGACCCAGATAAGTCCGAGAATAACGGGGTGCCCCTTCTCAGGAGTCCGCTTGCCATGGCGGACAAGTCCGGCTCTGCCGATAGAGCAGCTCTCTGGAGTCCGCAGCCTGACCCGAACAAGTTCGGACACCCGGAAAGTCTAGAGTGAGCTACGTGCTCCCTCTCTGGAGTCTGGTGCTGGGCGGACAAGTCCGGAGCTAGCAACAGGAAACAGATGATTAAGATAACAGAAAGAGTGAAGAAAGATATAGAGCACTTAACCAATTTCAAAACAGAGAATGCTGAACCTCTTTTGATAGTATGATGGTTCTATGACTCAAAATATAAAATCTAGAAACTTCGAAGCCAAAAAACCAACTGTACTCTTTTCCTTTTTGGGCGGCGATAAATTCCATTCACTTGAGTTCCTGCACACATACTCACAAAATATCATCAAATGCTTTTATTATTTGTCATAATTCATCTCAAAATCCACATGAGATCCTATATGCACTTTCAGTATCACAGCCCATGAGCGCACATCATATTCACAGCCTTGAATGTGCCGCCCAAACTTCAAGTTGCTAGTTCTGCAGGCCCAGCTAGCGCAACCAACTGAACTACCTGCTGGTTCCGCCGAACAATGGTGTTGGTCACTGGCGGAGCTTGGTGAGGGCCAGCCGGGCCCTGGCTCCCCTTGTGTGGGAGAAAAACTCCAAATACTCATGCTTGTAGGGGCTCATTTGAGAGATCAATATAATCTACAATGAAAAAGTGAGAAAATTTATCTTTCTATCTTGTTGCGAGGTTGAGAAAACTTATTTTAAATTAGTGATTTGGTCTCCTCTTAATATTGTGTCTAGCTACGCCACTGATGTTGGTGCTGCTAAGTGCTAACGGACCCATAACTCTTTAAAAAAGCACCGTTGTCTCCTTCATATGTTGGGCATCCTGACCCCCTACCACCCCGCCACGTTGCGCCAACTCCCGCATGTGCCACTCCCCGCAGCCATGTCACCTGACATCAGGTCGTGTTGGCTCCAATCCAACCCCCCCTCAGCCCCACTTGGTCGCTTTCTCGGCAACGTCGCGACCGCGACCAAGAGAATTCTCTATTTGTTAGTTAGAGCTTCCCATGGAGAGCCCAGCTTGGTTCTTCTCTCCTCGGAGTTGTTGGAAATAATCACATTTTAGTGACTATTAAATTAATTCTACTAATTAGAAAAAGATTAACTATAACATGAGTCGGAAAACCACGTATGATGCATACTAGCGCTACGATCCAAATTTGCCGAAGCAATCGTGATCCCTCCAGTGCTAGTAACAGAATGCACATAAATAGCAAAAAAAAAGAGAGGCATGTGATTCTTACAGTAGGTTTGTCGGTGCAAATAGTTGTACAAATAGTAAACAAAGCAGACCGTCGATGTAAATGCAGCAAGCGATCGGAGCGAAGAGTAAGCAGTCGAACAACGTCGAGGGGAAGCAGACGAACAGCGAGCAGTCGCGAAGGCGCTTCCCAAAAACCTTATACGGCCCCAACCCCGTGCAGGGACACGAGGGGACGTGGGTTTCGGATACCTGCTCTCCTGGCGCGATGGCACGTCGGCGACGAGTGGGGAACATAGAGTAGCGCAGTACTCAAGGGAGAGGAGAATGAGAGAATGCTTGTGTGTTCTGAACGACGTCTCGTCCTCCTATTTATACACAAGAGCACCCACGTATATGGTAAGCTGGCTGCCTTGTATAACATCTGTATATATAGTAACTAGCCTACTATTTATATAAATACGGTAGCTAGCTTACTATTTATACGAATATGGTAACCAGCCTGCCATCACAAAAATAATTGCTTACCAAAAAAAAAGATAAGCGCAATATTCTCCTTTCATATGTGAGTGGGCCATTGGGATTTAAGAAAAGTTTATTTGGAAAACTTACAAATCTTCTAACAATCCTCCACTAGATCCCAGAGGCACGCTTCAAATTCTCCTTGTACTAAAGTACTGTTAATATACTAGTTTTTCAGTGGAGACCGATTAATGTTGGACATTCACCTAGAACCCCTAGGCTACACTCATCCACAACTACGCAATGGACTAAGCCTTGAATTGACAGTTTGATGTGAATAAGTTTCACTTGAAGCCTTACTAGTACTTGGCTCCCAAAGTGTCAACCTCGCGGATGGAGCTTATAAGTCATACTCCTTTCTCACTTCATGAGTCTCTTAAACAATACTCAATTCTTATAAACTGTGACTAGCAGTTAGACTCACATAGGTGTGTTCTTAAAAGAATAATCTGTAGGACAGTATCTTATTATAAAAGCCTCAGAACACATTAGGACAATAGTTCGCCTGCCTTACAAAAATGAGAATACTACATCTCCAACGGACTGGGTTAGTAATAAGTTGTACTCTCCCGTCAACCAACAGTTTGTTCTTTCCAGTTCTTAATTCACGGGATCTCCGATCACATAGGTTGGGTTACCACTGTGGTTAACTCACATGGGTCTCAATCCCATCTCATTCGATGTATTATCAATCACAGTGCACGATAATCTCTTAGTAAAGGGATCTGCTAGGTTCTTAGCTGTATAGATATATTCCACAGCTATTACTCCGGAGCTTTTTAATTTCCTGACAGACTTCAATCTGCGCTTCACATGTTTATTGGACTTCATATTATCCTGACTATCGCTTACCTTTGTAATAACTGTTTGATTATCACAGTTTATGAGAATAGCTGGGATTGGTTTTTCAACCACAAGTAAATTCATCAACAATTTTCTAAACCACTCAGCTTCAGTGCAAGCTGTGTCTAGAGCTGTATGCTCTGCCTCTATAGTGGATTTAGTAAGAATTGTCTGTTTACAAGATCGCCATGAGACAGCACTGCCACCTAATGTGAAAACATATCCACTAGTGGCCTTTAGCTCATCGGCGTATGTAATTCAATTTGAATCACTAGATCCTTCGAGTACACTAGGATACCTGAATAGTGAATTTCATAACTCATTGTACCTTTTAGATAACGCAACAGTCGATCAATAGCACGCCAATGATCATCTACAGCATTAGATGTAAATCTACTTAATTTGCCCACACCAAAGGAGATGTCAGGGCGAGTTGCGCTAGCTAGATACATCAGTGACCAAATGATTTGGAAATATCTCAATTAATCTTTTCCTAGTCTTCGGTTCTTTCGAAGTATTTGACTAGGATCATAAAGAGTTAGAGAAGGTTTGCTGTCCGTTTAGCCAAAACAGCTCAATACCTTTTCTACATAATGGGATTGCAACAGGGTATTCCCATTCTCTCCTTTATTTAGTTTAATATTCAGGATCACATCCGCTTCACCCAAATCCTTTATGTCAAAATTTTAGGATAAGAATGATTTTACATCATTTATCTCATCGAGACCTGTCCCAAAAAATAAGTATGTCATCGACATACAAATACAAGATTACTCTTTTACCTCCACCATAGCGATAATATACACAAGTATTGGTTTCATTCACTGTAAACCTAGCAGAGGTTAAAGTTTTGTCAAACTTCTCATGCCACTGCTTGGGTGCTTGCTTTAAGCCGTACAAAGATTTAAGTAACCTACACACCTTGCCCTCTTGTCCTAGTACTACAAATCTATCAGGCTGATCCATATAGATCTTCTCATCTAGCTCTCCATTAAGAAAAGCCGTCTTCACGTTCATCTGATGAACGAGAAGACTATGTGAGGCAGCCAAGGATAATAGTATCCGGATGATAGTCATTCTGACAATGGATGAGTAAGTATCAAAGAAATTCTCGCCTTCTTTCTGAGTATACCCTTTAGTCACAAGACTTGCCTTGTACTTTTCAATAGTACTATCAGGTCTTAGCTTCTTTTTAAACACCCACTTGCATCTCACTGACTTACAATCAAATGGTCAGTCTGTTACTTCCCACGTTCCATTGGCAGTGATGGAGTCCATCTCACTACGGACTGCATCCTTCCAGTATTCTGCATCAAGCGATGCATATGCCTTTAAGATGGTTGTAGGAGTATCATACATAAGATACACAGTTAAGTCATCACCAAAGGATTTTGCAATCCTCTGTCTCTTGCTCCTTCGAAGAGTGTCTTCACTGTCATCCTTCTTATTTTCATGCGGGTGCTCAAATGACTCAATCACATATATGGTTCAGAAGTCAAATCAAATGATGAACTAGATGAAGAATATGCATCTTTCAATAGAAAAATATTTTCAAAGAAAGTGACATCATGAGACTACAAAAGTGAATCAACTAAAATATCAGGCGTTTTAGATTTTATTACCAAAAACTTATATGCCGTGTTGTGGTGTGCATATCCTAAAAAATGCAATCAACTATTTTATGTTCGAGCTTGCGCTTCTTATTTATTGGTATGCTAACCATGGCCAAACAACTCCAAGTTCGTAAGTAATGAAGTTAAGGGTTTTCTCTTCCATCCTTCATACGGAGTGACTTCACTGTTCTTAATAAGAACTCTATTCAGAACGTGACAAGCTGTCAAAACAGCCTCCTCCCATACCTTAGACATACTAGACGTTTCTAACATGGCATTCACCAAGTCCATTAACGTCCGGTTCTTCCTTTCGGCAACCCCATTAGATTGAGTTGAATAGGAAAGTGTTCATTCATGAATTATTCCATTCTCTGAACTAAAAAGATCAAACTCATTAGAAAAAATATTCCCCACCACGATCAGACCTAACTCATTTTATTTTTCTTTCTAGTTGATTCTCCACCTCAGCTTTATAAGTCTTAAAATATTCTAACGCCTCATTTTTAGTTTTTAGAAGAAACACATAATAGTATTTAGTCGCATCATCAATTAAAGTTATAAAGTATCTTTTCCCTCTTTTTGTCAACACACCATTCATCTCGCAGATATTAGAATGAACGAATTCTAATAATGTCGAGTTTCTCTCGTCTACTGCTTTATGAGGCTTACAAGGTTGCTTTGCTTGCACACAAGCTTGACATTTAGAACCTTTGACAGTAGGTAACTTTGAAATTAAACTCATACTAGATAGACACGACATACAACTAAAGTTAATGTGACACACATGAAAATGCTATATATTAGCCTCAGAATTGTTTGAATGACACACATAGTTCACAACTTTATTTGATAAATCTGAAAGGAAAAAGCGAAACAAGCATCCGCTATCATAGCCTTTGCCAATGAATTAGCCAAATCTCGACACTACTACTTTATTCGACTTAAAGATCAGCTTTAATCCATCTCGACAGAGAAGAGATCTACTAACGAGATTCTTGTTTATTGAGGGGGCATGCTGCACGTTTTTCAATCGCACGATATTTCTCGAAGTAAACTTCAGATCGACCAAACTAACACCAAGAACAGAAGCATACGAGCCGTTCCCCATCATGACGGTTTAACCTCGCGCGGTCTGGTAAAATGAAAACATAGATATATCAGAACAAACGTGAATATTGCTCCTGTGTCTATCCACAAATCATTAGATTGATAAAAAAAGAAAACACTAAGTAAATTACCATACCCAGAGCCTCCACTGGAGTCACCAATGGTCACGTTGGCAGACTTCTGCCCCTTCAGATTGTTCTTGCCCTTGCGGTTATGATACTTTTTGGCAAAGTATCTATTCTCACCGCACACAAAGCAAACAATCTCATCTATGTTTATCTTTTTCTTGAACTGAGTAGTCTGTACATCATTTTTTTCCCTTTTGGTTCTTCCTACCAGCGTGCTGCATAACATTGGCACCGTACTGCCCTTCAGGTGCTTTTGGTGAAGTATCTTTTGCCCGAGCCTTCTCTTCAACATCGAGACCAGTCAACAAATCTTTAACAGAAATGTTTTGTCTCTTATGTTTCAGAGATGTGGCATAGTTTCTACATGATGAAGGCAACTTGACAATAATGCCCCCCCCGTCACAAACTTGTCATGCAACTGACATCCAAACTGTTCGAGCTCCCACACAATGAGTTGAAGTTCATGGGCCTGCTCCACAACAGAATGGTTATCGACCATTTTGAAGTCGCGGTATTGCTCCATGACATACAGCTCGTGTCTAGCATTTGAGACCGAGAACTTATGTTCAATTGCCGCTCACAATTCCGTGGCACTCTTGATGTGCCTATATACATCGCACAACTAGTCAGAGAGAACACTAAGGACGCATCCGACAAAAATCGTCGTAGCCACAGTAAATTTTTGCACCTCTTTTTCACTTGCAAGAGGCAGTGCAGGAGGATTACTCTTGACCCAAAACACACTCATAGCCGAGAGCCACAGTTGGACTCTCGTCTGCCATCTCTTGAAGTTCACACCGTTGAACTTCTCCGGTTTCATCGCATCAGCAAATCCAGCCATCACTAAATGCCTATAAGGTTTTTGGATTGTTGAAAATAATCGCATTTTAGTGACGATTAAATTAGTCCCAGTAATTAGGAAAAGACTAACTATAACATGATTCGAAATACTACATATGATACATACTAGCACTACGATCCAAATTTGTCGAAACAATCGTGATCCCTCCCGTGCTAGTAACAAAATACACATAAATAGCGAAAAAAGAGAGGCATGTGATTCTTATAGTGGGTTTGTCGATGCAAATATTTGTGAAAATAGTTAATGAAACAGACCGTCGATGTATATGCAACAAGCGACCGGAGCGAAGAGGAAACAGTTGAACAGCCTTGAGGGGAAGCAGACAAACAACGAGCAGTTGCGGAGGCACTTCTCAAAAAACTTATACGGCCCCCACCTCGTGTAGGGAAACCAGGGGACGTGGGCCTAGCACCGATGACACGTCGACGACGGGTGAGAAAGACAGAGCAGCACAGTACTCAAGGGAGAGGAATGGTTGTGTGTGTTCTAGATGACATTTCGCCGCCTATTTATACACAAGAGCACCCACGTATATGATAAGCTGGCTGTCATGTATAACACCTGTATATATAGTAAATAGTTTACTATTTATATGAATATAGTAACTAGCCTACCATTTATACGAATATGGTAACCAGTCTGCCGTCACAAGAATAATTGCTTACCAAAAAATGATAAACGTAATATTCTTCTTCCATACGTGAGTGGGCTTTTGAGATTTAAGAAAAGTTTATTTGGAAAACTTCTAAATCTTCTAACAGGAATCACCATTTTCTTGAGACCCTGCTTGGGGGTGTGCGCGGCGGCATGCTGACAGAGGAGAGGTACGAGGCGCTCAAGAAGCTGGGTGTCGGCAACTTCTGGGTGACGGGGCTGGTCAGTGACATGCAGACCAAGGAGGTTGTTTTCATCAAGTACATCAAGAGAGGAAAGAAGGTACCATGTGGCTTCAAGCTTTTGTTATGTTCCCCTTTTGAGCTTTATTTTAGAATTTATTATTTGGTACAGTAGTTTGAATTGGTAGGGCCCGTTGTGGTTGGGTTGTTTCAGTTCACGGTGCGGATCTGGCTAAAGGTATGTCTCTGTATTGTGTCTCAATAGTTTGATGAGTTGCATATGTGAAGATTAATTAGAATGTGCAGAGAGATTATCAATCACCGGTCGCTCTTGCATCCTAACATCGTACGGTTCAATGAAGTAATTCAGAAATCTTTGACTCATCTAGTCATGTTTTGTGTTTGGGTGCTTTACCAATTGAATTGGATTGGATCGGTGAAACCAATTCTGATATATGGACTGCCAAGTATGTTTAGAAAGTAGAATTGGTACTCTATTTCGAAGCTAAGTTTTAAAAATCGTATTTGTTTTCGGAGATAAGGGATAGTATTTTGTGGCTGTTTGAATCAGAACCACACTTAGCCTGCCACACTGAATTTGTCGTTAGTCTTGATCCACCATTCAGCACATAACAATCATTAATAATCAACAATTTATTCCTAAACGTCAACTAGGTGAATTTTCATTGAACATTATTTCTTTATGGATCCAATGTGATTAAGAGAAGATGCAATGTGAATTCTCCATATTGTGAGAGTATCTGGTACGGGAGGAGAGAAGTCGGATTCTCGTTAAACAACCTCCGTTTTAATACGACCTAGCTCAGGTACGTGCATGCTGAGCTCATGGCTTTCTTTGACTTTCATGGGCAAGAGGGAAGCCACCACGCCCTGGAGGTGACAGGGCAGAATGTCATAGACTCACAAGTGCAATGGTGGATCAAAGAAGCTGACTTTTGATGATCTTAATTTTCACTATTGCACGCGCTGTGATCCCAGGCGGAAAGCGTCATAGTTCCTATTGGCTTTCGTCATTGCGGATAGGCTAAGGAAGAATAGGGACACGATATGGACTAGCTAAGTAATACTCTCTTCGTTCCAAAATAAACATCATTTTAGATTTTTAAACATCTATTTTTAACCATTTATTTTAATAAAAAAATTATTAAAATATTTTTTATTTTATTATGAAATGATTTATTACTAAAATTATTTTAAGCATGACTTATTTATTTTTGTATTTTCATAATTTTTTAATAAAATAAATGATCAAACATTAATTTTTAAATTGAAAAAATATCACTTATTTTAGAATGGAGAGAATATATGGTTAGACATCCAGTAACCAAGCTTCTTGCAATCACTGTAGGTCTCTTTGTTTTAGCTACTCAACTGGTTTTTCTACCTCAAAAGCTGATAACTTAGAAGCTGAAACAAATAAAGTTTTGGAAATCTCACTTTTTGAAATATTAAAAAAGCTAGCTTTTGCAAAAATAAACTAAAAGCTGAAAAGTTCACTGGCTTTTAGTGCGCAGAAAAGCTAAATGTATATTACAAAAGCTAACATCTAAATTTTATAAGTCAATTTTTCAACTAACTACTAACCAGCTTTTCTAAAGGTTTAAAAGCTTCAACTCAAACAAAAAAAAGACCTAAATACAGAATGTAGGGACTAGAGCATGCGATTTATACTGCCATTATGTTCTTGGACAATATACGTGATAGCCAGGTAAAAAAAAACGAGACCTTACAAATAGTTCAGTGGTGATCCAAAATTAGCGTAATATAATGAGATGTTTTTATCCATGTTATTGCTGCTGAAGTGACCCTGCGTGGATGGGAATATTGTGATCATTTTGCTTCAAAAACCGAAATCTTTTGCCAATGTCCAGTTCTCACGAGATTTTTACAATTACTGCTCGATGTAATATGCATGACCAATTTTTTTGCAGTTTACTCCTGTAACAGTTTACAATTAACGCAACACAGTTCTCACGAGATTTGCGCAGCGGTTACCAGATTCCTCTGGGGATGATCCAAGCTGTTGAATCCGACAGTCCTGAACGCTGAGCCGTGGGATGCGCCGACATGCTTTTCCTTCCCTTCTCCAAAGCAAAATCAGCAGGATCTTTCTGCAAAGCAAAATCAGCAGGATCTTCCAGCAAACCAAACGGTTACTCTCTCGCAGACGGGTCGACTCGAGAGCAGGCCTGCTCAAAAGAGCAAAAAGAGAGGAAGAGCGCGACTCGCAAACGCTCCAAGGCAAAGCGGCGGCGGGGACGACGATGACGCCGAAACGAGATCCCAGTGACGGCGAGATAGGCGGCCGGGGCAGCCCTGCGCGCGCCTGCGCCGACGAGGATGGGGATGCGGGCCGGCGAAACTCCGCCGCCGAGGTCCTCGCCGCCAAGGAACAGGTGAGTGTGCGGCTCTGCGCGTGTCCCCCTCTGCGTGAGAGAGACGCATAATTTTGCGACATCGTCTTCTACGTCGCGCTGAATGGTTCGAGCAGCGAGGGTTTTGGTGGCGCGCATTGCTAACGAGTTTCAGGGGTTTGGTGGGCTGCAGGAGATCGAGAAAATGCGGAGGCGGCTGAAGGAACTGGAGGAGCTCGACCGCGAGATACTGCCTGCCGCATCCGCATCTCATGGTAATCCGGCCGCTAAACCACGTTCTCGATCCACTTGCATTGTTAGCGATTTTGCTTCATAATTGATTGGATAGGACTGGGTGACAGCAGCAGGAAAATTTGGGCGATCAATAATTGGACTGACGGTTCCACCTTTTGAATTTTCAAAGCATGGCGTTCAGCTTCCTAATGCTACATTGTTACCTTTAGTTTTATGCCAATAAGTGATAGCTAACGTATTGAACTGGATGACTCGATCATTAGTGAAGAGTTCTGCATGGTTTTAGTTAGGGTAGTTGATGCAGTTATGTGTTCTCAGGTGTAAGGTAGGTTACTGAGATTTCAAAGAAAAAGAAATAGATTGCTGAGCGTTATGGCTCTGCCCCTGCATTATTTTGTTCTGCTGGTCACAACTTGTATTTTGGATTTAACAGCTTTGGCAAGGATAATGGTTATTGATCAGATTAAATCCTTTGAGAGTGTAATGTTTAAGATGCTGTCCTAATGCCAATTTTTTTTCAGTCTGGAGGGAGTATAAGGCATTTGTGGCATATAACATCTGGATTCTGGAGCATAATAGAATGCCATTTCTTAACTCACGATTGTTTTCTAGAGAGCATCATCAGTCCAGTCGGACTCTCTTTTCAGTAAAAAAAAAGGAAATAAGTAAAGCAGGTGCCTGATCTGCATGAACATTTATGATGACACGTATAAATGAACACTGATGGGAGCTTGTTGATGAATCCTCTCGTGACTCGAGCTTATATGGCATTTAATGGAAATTACATTCAGCATGGTTGGCTCTCCATATCGCTTGCATGCTCCTACAGCACTAGTTGCTTTTTAGCTAAGGCAACTCAGTGCAGAGGGTCAATAATGACGCCATAGAAAGCACAACTAATGTGGTTAAGGACAATGTTGCTGAGGCATACTCCCTCCGGTTCACAAAGAACAATGACACAAAACATAACTTTGACTCCTATTTTTTATAAAAATATTTATTAAAAAATAACAGATTTATACTTTTATGAAAGTACTTTTCAAGACAAATTAATCATATAATTTTTATATTCCTAAGCTCCATAGGTTAAAACTTATTTGTAATTTATATTCTCAATGTTTGACCAAAACATTGTCCAAAACGACCTTCTTTTTGAACCGGAGGGAGTATGCTCTAAGCTTAATTTCTTAGCCATCTGTTTCACCCCATTGGTGATTATCACTGCTACTTCTGAGAAATTCTTGGTGTTAAAGACCAAATTCTCAGATGATCTGTTTAATGGTAACTGTATGCTATGAGATAACCTTATGGTATATGAACTAAGATATGCTGCAGAGCACAATATCTGTATTATGACTTTGTAAAGTCATCAGTACTCATTGTTGTAGACACTGAACACATAGGTTCAGTCTGTACCAGAATTGTTTTTACTATTCTTTTTGCTTTATGATTTCTGAATGTGAGTGTTGTGCTGTGGTTTTTTAATTTTGACCCCCCCCNACCCCCCCCCCCCCCCACCCCCACATCCTGATGCTTCGACCAAATAGTGCTTCCAGCTATCTACTGAGCTTTACATCCTCTGTACCTTTTTTTTCAAGAAGAGGAGCCAGAGTCAGCTGTCGAGTCAGCAACAACACCTGAAAAGGCAGAGGTGGATGCTCGCTCCATCTACGTGGGGAATGTGAGTTTTATTCTTATATACTCCTCTGGTTTTAAATACTACACTAGGACAAGTTCTTTAGCTCATGATTGAACCGAAAACATTGTTCCAAGTCCCAAAGTTCAAGCATATAAAATCTGGGAATAGAATTTATCCTTCTGTTATTCAGGCACGCCATTTTATACTTTTAAAGGGAGCACTTAAATAAAAACCAGTTGTTAGTTAAGTTTGATACTTGTTTATGTTCTTTATATTGCCATAATCGTTGTTTCCTGGGATTGATGACATCACATTTGCTTTGAAAAGTAATTTTTGTCATACAAAAACATGACAAATATACTGCTGATTAGTTTCTAATATTCTATTTATATGATTAATTAAATTGTGTGCCGCCTTGCTTCAGGTTGACTATGCTTGTTTGCCAGAGGATGTTCAGCAGCATTTTCATTTCTGTGGAACTATCAACAGAGTGACAATTTTGACAGATAGCTTTGGTCGACCCAAAGGATTTGCTTATGTGGAGTTTGTTGAAGCTGAGGCAGTTCAGAAAGCTCTCCTTTTGAATGAAACAGAACTATATGGTCGCCCTTTAAAGGTCCAAAATAATTTGCAGTGATATTTATTTGTGATCGGTTTCAAATTCCTAATATCTTATTTTTTGCTATCTTTTAAAACTATATAGGTATCGCCAAAAAGAACAAACATTCCAGGGATGAAGCAATCCAGGGGAAGGCACCCTTCTCCCTTCCATTTAGCATATGGGTAAGCAGTTTTATCTTCATGCAAATATATTCCATATGTATGTAGAAAGAAAGATTCTCACAAACGATGTAGAGGCTGGAACCTTTTTCCTTTATCTAAAAATTAATGATTGGTGTGGTTAGTGAGCTATCAACTTTGGGGTGACTTAAATCCATATTTTTTCTTGCTTAGTCTGATACTAAGCCAGACAACCGGCTTCTCACCCAGTTTCTCCAGAAGCCAAGCTTATACAATGACTGGTACTAGAAGATGATATGAATAGCTTTTCTCAATCTCTGGCCACTTCCACTCCATATTTCTCATTTTCCCAAGCTAAGATTTATCAAGCAATTGACTAGCTTGTACCATTCTGGTTAAAACGTGATTTAGGCTCCCTTTGAAACATTGGAATTTTTACCGTTTCCTATGTTATTGCTGTGAAATTCCTATATGATTCCTGTGAATTCCTGCGATCCAAAGGGGCCTTATCCTCACTGAAACCTTAATTAATTCATTATTATCTTTTCTTTTTGCAGGAAGGTACCAAGATTCAGGCGTTTTCTGGGGTACAATCCTTACCACTGATTCTACTGGACTGATTTGATTCATTGATCCCATTAGTTTTCTAGAGTTATTAGCAATCTCCCAGTGTGTCATGGTACAGAGCTGTAGCTACCGTGTTGTGCGTCCGGTATAGCAGCACCCTCTAAGACTCGACTCTTCTCTCTTCATGGTTTCTTCGTCCTCATACCTACCTTAAAGATCAAACCACAGTACTAGGCAGTAACATCCTTCTTATCTAGGAATGGGCTCTTTTTGGCGTTTGAGTTTACCTCAACTATCTGCAATCGACTGGATTGGTATATCTCAAACAGTATTTTTGATAGACTCTACCTTTCTGGAGACGGTCGTCTGATCAGAAAGTCGCAATAGAGAAACTCCCAGATAAGCAAAATATTCATGATGGCTGTGTGGCTATCTTTTGCCTGTTCTATTAATCAGAATGTTCTCTATTGACGGTATGGTGCACTATGTAATCAGTCTACCACATCATAACCTGTGTTGCAGTTTTCTCAGTTTCTATCTTCTCCGTAATTAGAATTTGTTACCGTACAACTTGATATGATATTTGGGTGGCTGCCCTATGGTAACCTGAAACTCTCCAATCCATTATCATTGAAGACACCTGATTCCTTGCCAGCGTAGCTCATAATAATACACGCTCTATAAGATAGGAGTACTCAACAGGTTTTACAAAACCATTCAAAATTTAAAATACCGAAAGAGTAAATCAGTGCATTTCAAACTTTGAAAAATGAAAATCGGTGAAATCACTCGAAAAACTGAAAAAAAATTGATCAGTTTGCTGTAGCATTTTATTCAAATTTTAATTTTTTTTATTTAAAGCAGTTTTTGACTGATTTTTACAGATTTTACGGTTTTCGTCAATCCCGACCGATTTTAATGGGTCAAATGATATCAAAAACCCTAACTAGGCAAACTAGCAGTTTCTGGTAGTACTAGTGCCATTGTCTAAAGACACAATCCTGGCTGATTGTGCAACCATATTTCGTCCTCATTTGACTATTTAATCTTGCAATGAACTGTCACTGATGAAAGTATAGTGTCCATCGCCATGCACAGCAACCCAAAATCCCAAGACAGGCGCCGGAGCATGTTTTATCCAGGAGCAAGGTCAGCAGGCAAGCAACCACAATACGCCGATAAAAGATCACGAAGTCGACCAAAGCAGCAGCTCATAACACAACTGGTACTTGCACTGATTACAACTAAACAATTCTAATTTAAACCACCTTATCCATATCCTACGCTAATACTAAATCCTTTACCCCATAGACCCTTGTTTAATTTCATCTAAACATGGCACTACTAAAATCACAAAAGATGTCAACAACTACTCGTACGAACTACTACTGGTACTAACACTGAACAGCAGTTAACAACGAGCAAGCACGCATAGACACATGGCTACACAACAAAAGACCGCATCAAGAAGGAGCAGCCGGAGCTATGGATCGCAATCGGTCAGGTCAGTCCTCCTCCATTGTGGGCGATATCCTGGCCCTCTTGTGCGGCGGCTGCTGCTTGCCGAGGAAAGCCTCGAGGAAGAGTTGCTGCGCGTCGAGCATCGCCTGGGTGCGCTTCATCTCCGACTCCATCCGCTCCTTCTCCAGCTGGAGGGACAGCTCCAGCCTGCGCTCCTCCATCCGCACGAACCCTTCCCCGACAGCCCGGAGCGCCGCGACGACCTCAGACATGGCCTCTGATTCGGCGTCGTCCTCGTTGCTGGTCTTCTCGACTCTCGTCGCGGCCGGCCTGGTGCGGGAGGCCTTGGGGATGGTGAAGCGCAGCCCGCTCTCGGCCCCGCCGTTGGAGATGAGCCCGTGCAGGCTCCTGCTGCGGACGGCCTCTTCCTCCGAGGAGGGGGAGGACACGGGGGAAGGCGAGGACGCCGGTGGCGCGGGGCCCTTGGTCTTGATCTTGATGATGGCGTTGGGACTAGGGTCGGGCGCGCCGTTCCCGGCGAGGTCGTGGAGGAGTGGGTAGAAGGGCCACTTGGGCCCCTTGGAGCGGCCGGAGGAGCGCGCCCGCTCGGCGCGGTATCGCTTCCGGAGCTTCTCGATCTTGTGGCGGCACTGCACGCCGGTCTTGGGCGTCGCGGTGGGGAACCTGCCGCAGCGGTTGGTGACGGCTTCGGCTACGTCGTCCCAGTCGGCGGCCCGCAGGTTGCCCTTGCGCAGCGACTCCCACCTGTCGCGGTACGCCTCGATGAGCGCCAGCGTCTCCTCGTGCGTCCAGCACGGCGGCGGCAGCCTCCTCCCGGAGCCGCCCCCTAACATCCCTCCCCCCGACGAGGCCGCCGCGGCTGCGGCGGCCGCCGCCGCGCCCGGCAAGCCCAGCGGCGGGAGGTCGGGCGAGGAGACGGCGTCGTCCCTGGCCGGGTCTGAGGACGAGGAAGACATGGCCGATCGGCGGCGGCGACGAACGCGTCTAGGGTTTGGTGGTCGTGGAGGAGATGGGGAACGGAGGAGGAGGCGGAGGGGAACCGGTCATAATAAGGAGGCGGAGGGAGGCGGTGCGGTGGTGGGCCGCGGGTGTGGGCCGCGCGTTGAAAAGACCGGCTGGGGAGAGGGAGGGGCACGGGGCACCGCCGCGTGCGGGGCGGGCGGAGCGGTGCGGCGGTTATGCTTAGGGGTTTGTCGCGTAATCGCGGCGTGCGGCGGATGAGAGGGATGAGGATGAGGCCGCGCCTCCGCATCGTGCGGAGAGCCGTGCCGCGGTGGCCGTGTGCCGTGTCGGGTCGCGGTGGGTGGGTGGTGGCGGCCGCCCCGCCGCGCCTTTTCCCCGTCGGTCTCGGCCGCCTGCCTGCGCCCGAGATTTTTCCTTCGGATTGGAATTTGGAAACCCAGCGGCGGGCACGCGAGTTGGTGGGTGCCAGCCCCACGCCGATCTGATCACCCGCTTAATTATCCCGCCGCGCGCCGGCCGTGCTGCCGCCGTGGCGTCGCAGGTGCGCTGCACTAATGGCGTTTGGTTGTTGGCCAGCGCCACGGGCGAAAGTTATTGATTGCGATGCGAGCTGTGTTGAATATAACCAGGATTTTCAAAATCACGAAAACCGGTAGTAAAATTTTACCCAAAAACCGGTTTTTCGTTTAAATTTTTTTAAATAAATAAAAATTTAAAATCGATCGATAAACTGAAAAAACCGAGTGGTAAACCAGAAAAATCGAGTGGTTTTCTCTCAAAATTTGACTTTCGTGTTAGTCCGATTTTTATGATTTATTGTTGCGGTATTTTGTTAAGGTTTAAACAAAATAAAAAACTCTGGATATAACTTGAAAAGAGGATTTGTTGGGATCATATACACTAGGTAACTTTGGTAGGTCTGAAGTGAGTACGAAAGCCCACCTATAGGTTATAGTCTACGGTTCAACCAACGGCCCACGGAGGAATCACGTCAAGAACGAAAGGTCGAAACCGCACGAACACCATAACTTGACCACCGAAAGGTCGAGGCCGCACAACGATAAGACTCAACCAGATAACGGTTAGAAGCCAACGCCTCTGCTTGACCCTTGACAGTCAGCTATCGCTTTAGCTATCAACACCTGCCAAACATAGAGATTAATAATAACGTACAACAAGAGGTAAAGCAATTTTGTCGGAGGAAAAGTGTTTCAGAAGGCGGTAAAGCAATTAGACGATTAGTAAAGCAGATGGTAAAGCGAAACAGAAGTGTCTTTTGTCCTCTACGACTGGACAAAGGACATACGAAAGACACCGATAATCTGCTCTGACGCAAGCGGGTGCCAGACGATTAACTCAGACGACGATCGAGGCTCCACCTGGTAGAGGGTCAAAAGGTTTCGTAGGCATCAAGTTGAAGATTTTGGTTCAACCCTTATATAAATGGGTACCAAGGGGCCTTAGACAAGTTAGATCCAAATCATTTTATTGTAACTACATTCACCCACGCGTGTTAGAAATCTTGGATCAAAACCAAGATCTATCTGTCATTATACCTGTGTTCTTGAGTTCTTACAATTTGATCTCTCTCGTCCCTGTAAGGAGCGTATTACGCATCGTCGGCGGCTTGAACTAGATTAACTCTTGAGTCTTTTGTAGACTAGGCCATTTCGAATACGAAGAGTGCACCGATATTTTTTTGATTGCGTAAATTTTACTGTACCGGTGGTCAGAACACCGACAAAATTATAGTTTTTTCTTTCTTTACACCCAGGGATTATAGTTTCTAACAGGGAAGAGCCGTATATACTTTCCTATCGAATCAAATAGAATCACGGTCAGGCGCTAATTTATATGGAGCTGCAACTATATTACATGATGCAAGCTTTGAAATCTTTGTTACTAATAAGTGGTTCTGCTCAAAATCCTAAAATGAAAAAAAAAATCTCATCATCTAATTTTGCTAGTTTATCAAACCAACTAAAGGTGCGACCCACAGTAGCATTTGGAGGAGCCAGGGTTTTAAACGGTTACAATCTTGAAAAGTTTAATCTTGAAATTATGTTTGTGTATTTGAAAAAAAAAGACAAATTACATAAAGAGGTAATTTAACCTAAACTTATGTTTTACTAGGTAAAATAAACTAAAACATGGTTTAAAAGGTTATTTGAACTTTGGCTATACTTGAGGAAAGTAATTTGCACTTTATTCTATTTATAATTAGTTCAATTTTCAGCAGGTTTTGGTTTGGGCAAATAAAACTTACTCCCTCTATTTTTTAATTATTGTCGCTGGTGACTTTTAACTCCAATTTGATCGTTCGTCTTATAATTTTTTTTAATAAATATCATATATTTTGTTATAATTTTATTTATCATTAGAGTTATTTGAATCATAACTTAAAATTTTACATATTTGAACTAATTTTTTAATAAGTCGAATGGTTAAAGTTGATGTTGGAAATCAACGGCGACATTAGTACAGTACTAGATCAAAGCAGGTAAACAAATGAAAATGCAGTATCCTCCCGCTTCTAAATGGACTCAGTCGCCATTTTCCCCTCCTTTTATCCTCCTAATTTCTTTCATGATCCTTAACATATTTTCATCCTTAAATTTTCTTCTTAAACACTCCGATCATCGAGTATGTTCACTAGACAATTTACTAGGAAATATTTATGTATAGTACTTGCTTTGTAGCATTGTCATCGTAATTCTGGTGAACCAGTTATGAACGTATGTACTTTCAAAGAAAAGATTCATGCATCTGTAAAATGAAATAATAATAATAATACATTGCATCAAAGATTTTGTATACAGTTATATATTTGTTGTCAGAAAAAGGCTTTAGTTTATAAACATTAATGCACTCATTCTATACAATAACTAGATGATTTCTCGGCGCCTTGCTGAGGAAATTTACAATGGTGATGATGATTTATTATGGTTGAACGCAGAAAAGCTCAAAAGAAATAATCATAATGGATAAAAAATTAAAACATATGAGAACTATTTAATAAAATTCATTTGAGCTCACAAGATATAATGATTAATCATATTTGCTTGAAATTTTAAAGTCTTTCTAGCTACGTTTATTCATGAAATTTGAACGAAACATACATTAGGGTGGTGCCGCCACGGATCAAGTAGGAGGGTGTGGGTGGATTGAGGAAGGGGGAGGGTCAGATTGAGCAAAAGTGGATGGGAGGCGGGGATTAAATGGAGGGTGGCAGCTAGCGAAAGATGAAGGGGAAGAGAAAAAAAAATTAAATAGAGAGGTGTAGAATAAACGGTCAGGATCAATTAGAGCCTCATGGTCGAACGATGCAAACAAAAAAGATGCTGTGGCTCGATGAAGATTCAGATTTGATAGTTAGTGGGTTATACAAATATAGATATTATAGATGACATTTTAAAAACTGTTTGAATTGTATAAGAATTTTGAAAGATTTAGCGCTCAAATATATTTTCCACAACACTGAACAAGAGAATTCATTTGTCAATAGAATTGGCATCCCGTAGATACTTCCGAGGATTGAGCTACTGAATTTATATTTTTTTTATTGAATGGACCTTGTGTGTTTATTTTCTATTGTTGTAATCCTCCCTTCTCAATTTTCAATACAGCTCTATTTTTATCTCTCATCTCATCGTTTTCAGAGCACCCCACATTTTTCGCTCTTCTTAATTTCCGTGTCCGTATTTAGTGCAACCACAATGTTGCTTTAAATTGGTCTACAAAGTATAAAAATGTGCTATTGATATCAATATACTCCCCCTCGCAAAAATATAAACATTTCTATATTTATTTAAAGTCAAACTTTTATTACTTTGACTATTGATAACATATAATTGATAATGGTTTATTATTAAAAAAATTATATTTTTTGAATTTATTATGAAATAAGCTTTCATAAAAAATATATTTTTATATTAAAAATCATGTAATTTTCTAAGTATCATTAAGTAAAAGTTAAAAGAATTTAATTTTATCCAAACCTAAAAATACTTATATTTTGAAACGGAGGTAGTACATTGTGAAAATAATTCATAAGAGTTAATCATAAACTTATGAACTGGTTGTAAAAAATTAAAAAATATAATTTTTCTTCTCATCCTCCACTACCATACATAAGTTATTGCTATTGGTTCCACTCATATTTTAAAACATACCATTGTGTGAGTAGTCCAAAACTAATATTTGTTGTTGTGGATTCTACTTATATGGATGTGGTACTGGTAGTTCATATGCATTGTAGTTGCCCTTAAGATGATAAGTAAAAAACGCTAAATAGGAATGAGATCTGTGCCTGCTCCCTACGGACCTTTTAATTACTTGATTTCTTCTATGATGGGCCTAGGGGAAAAACTGAAATTGATTTCTTCTGATTTGCTCAAAAACTGGAAAAATCGTTACAATAAAATTGAAATAAATAAAAAATCAGGTTTTAAAAAGAAAACCACTCAGTTTTTTTGGTTTACTGACCTTTTTCAATTTCAATTTTTTAAATTTTGAATCTAAAGTAGTTTGACTGATTTTCTACCTGTTTCACTGGTTTTCAGTAGGTTTGACCAGTTTATCCATCCGTTTGATCGATTTTCAGTTTTTAAATTTTTTGGAATTATTTAAATGAAACCAGTCGTCCATCCAAATTGAAACAGATCGGTTTCAAAAAACCATGAAAACCAATCCGATTTGAACTTTTTGTAAACCCTGCAGTAGTGTTTGGATTGATATATGTAAAGAGTGATATAGTTTTTTTTACATGAACATCTTAGATTAACAGTTATAGTATCTAAACGTACACACGCTCACACCTACTCCCACACTACACACTCACATAACACACACCCCGTGCGTACGCTAGACCCATGGGCGGAGCTACGTTGGGAGTACTGGGTGCGGCCGCACCCAGACCCAAACACGAAATGGCGTGTAACATGCAGGTGCTTGCCGTATTCACACCCCTTGTTTTCCGAATAACTGCACTCAGAAAAAACTGCTCGAAAAGAAGACAACCGCGCACCAGGCCGCCCACCTGCTCTCCTTTCCGCCCGTCTATCTCCTCCCCGCACACTTCTCACCTTCCCGTGTGCGTCCTTATGGGGCGGCGAGACCGCTAGAGGGCCCAGGGCGAGGGGCCGCAGAAGGAAACCCTCAAGGTGTTGCTCCGCAACGATGTGCAGCTTGTCGATGAGAGGCTTACTAAGCTTGTCGCCAGAGGGGTTTGGTGGAGCGAGGACGCCGAGGAGGGCCTCGTGGTGGTGGTATGTCCGGATCGGTTCTCGCTGAGGCGGCAGGAATCTGACGGACGATAACCAAGTCATGATCCTGCTTTCACAATATTTTGTTTATAATTATGATATTCTCTACCTATAGTTTGGTAAAAGTATGTATTATTACTGCTACTTCGTTATTGCTTTACATCATTATTATTGATGCTAAAAATTTATATGTGGTGTATTAAATTACACTATTATGTAAATATACTATACTATTACTACACTACCGCGCGTTGGGATCTACTGCCGCGTGAACCCCAAATCCATCGACAGCGACTCGGAGTAGCTTGCCGTGCGGTAGCGGATCCAGCTCGCACAACCGCATCCCAGGAGTGTCGCAGTCTTTTTGTGGCTCTACACGTTATCTAAGTACCTGTGAAATAAACACAAAAATAAAAAATAACTCTCAAGTGAGACATCCGAGTTACGATTCGAAGATCAAACGGGCAGACAGCACTCTTACCGAGCAGCTTTGCCACACGAGCTAAGGCTCGGTCCCAAGTGAGAATTAGAAAGCGAAAGAGAAAGTTTGTACCCTTCATTTTATCATCTTATTAAATCTAATCCTAATTAGGGCTGTTGTCAACGAGCCGAACTGAGATGTTATAGGCTGGAGCTCGTCATGTTCCCGAACCGAGCTCGAACGAGCCTAGGATGGTGACCGAGCTTATAATAAAACTCGAACTGGGCTCGCCAAAGCTCAGATTTAGCACATCCATACGTTGAGCAGCGAAGGATAAGCGAGGAAGACGCATGGTAAGGAGCAGCAGTTGGGGCGACCGGTGATCCACAGTGAAGAAAAACGCAATCCTCAGGAAGACCCACGAACAGCCTCACCTCTTCGGCCTCTTCTTGGACGGCGCGTCCGAGCAGAGGTTCAGGGGGTTGAAGAATGGAGAGAAATCAATGGCATTTACTCTGAGAGGCGGTAAGCAGCGCTGGCGGTAGCTGGGCCCAGCTGACCGACTCCTTACAGGTGTTGGGAATAAAAAGTACTCGTTCCGTCTCAAATAAATGTCATTTTAATTTTCAAATTTTTTTATCATTTATTTTATTTAAAAATATTTTTTAAAAAATATTTATTTTATTGTCAATTAATTCATTATTAAAAATATTTTAAGTTTGATTGATTTATTTTTTTATTTTCAAATATTTTTAATAAAACGAGTGATTCATTAATTTTAAAAAATCAAAAACAACGCTTATTTCGAGACATACTCCTCCTAAGTACTAATACGAACCTTAACGAACCGCTCGAGTTCGGCTCGATGAATAGTAGTAAAACAAAAAATTCACGATACACCTCGCCTGCCACTGACATTGTGTCCCCCCCTTGGAAAAATAACGTCATCGTGCGGGGAGCCGTTCGACGGGTTGAATCGACGGCCGTCCAGGTGGGGCCGCACGTACGTGCGCGGTGAAAGAATCCGCGCACCTCGATGAAGCTCGCGAGTCTGAAGGCCAGGGTCGAACTCGATTCGACTGTTAAACGAGTCGATCTTGAACCCAATTTTTAGCGACAGGAGTACGAGTAGCTCGCGAGCCTCGAGATTTGTTGCCAGCCCTAATCCCAATTTCTCAATTGCATCTTATTAAATCTAACCATTCATTAATTTCTCAATTCCAATCTCACTTGTTATTTTCCGTATCCAAAAGCCACCTGCGGACTCGACTGCTCGAGGTCTTTCTCACTTCCCCCATCTCCGCCAGTTTTTGCTCCGCCGCATCGTGGGTGACCTCGCCGCCGGCGACTAGACTCAGTAATCCAGCGTCCCTCCTCCGAGGCCTCCACCGGAGTCGTATAGACTGCTTATTCAAACAGACTGCTGTAGGTTTTGTGCGCCGTAGAACCCAAACATTTCGATCTACGCACCCATACTTCGATTTCAGAAGCCGGCTGGGGGATTCGAATGATTGAGCAGCCCATGGCCGGCGTCGAGTCCGCCCCGGACGGGGCAGGGAAGCCGCCTCCGTACAAGGACCCCGACGACGGGAGGCAGCGGTTCCTCCTCGAGCTCGAGTTCGTGCAGTGCCTCGCCAACCCGACTTACATCCACTGTATGTTGCTTACCGCCTCCGCTCTCCCTGTCGTTTCACCTGCTTAGGTTTAGCTTCTTGGGCTGGCATGCTGCTGGAAACCAACGTTGATGGGAACCTAGCTTCTTCAGTTATGATGACCAATTTGATGAGGGGAGCTTCTGCAATAATTAGCAATTCGTAGGAATCAGAGTAGTATGTAAGTTTAGTTTGGGTTGGTCAGTAACCTCAACGAAAGGGAGGTTATATTGCTTAGCAATTTTTGTATTATTCACTCCTCACATCAAAATCGGCCCAAAAATATGGTTAGCTTCACCTGGATTAGGATATTCTAGCTTCATGGATATTGCAGGCAACTGGTGAACCAGTGTTGGGTGGGAACTCAATCAACACCTAGCTACTTTGGTTTTTGTGAATTCCAATTTCTAGTTTGCATTGCAACTGGTAGTAGCACCGAGAGAATTTATAAATTTAGTGTCTTAGTTGGTTAGTGACAGTGTGCATTTGATGGCCTCTTGATCAACACACTGTTGAGACAGCTTTTATAACGTGTTAAGGCTGTGGCTTTGCTTGTGGTATTACTTGAATTTAGTTGTTACGTTTTGCCTCCTGGGTCCTTATTACCTTTGTCTTCCTCAATGATTAGTTGATTTATGCCGCCTGGAAATGTGTAATATTTTGTTTTGTTCAAACAGATCTAGCACAGAATAGATATTTCGAGGATGAGGCATTTATCGGGTACCTCAAATACCTTAAATATTGGCAACGTCCAGAATACATCAAATACATAATGTGAGGCTACAATTTTGTTTGTCTGTCTCTAGTAAATATGCTCACTGATGAAACAACTTATTCATTGTGCGTGCTTGCAAAACAGGTATCCACACTGCCTTTTCTTTCTTGAGCTGCTCCAAAATGCGAATTTCCGGAATGCAATGGCACATCCAGCAAACAAGGTAATCTTTTGACTCAATTGGCATAGAACCACACACATGCACCAGTCACTACTTTCTGTTTATGAACAGGGAACCTCATTTCTCCTTTGCAAATCTAACTGGAGTGGGGCATTTAGACCATATTACTCCTTACTGTAGCGTGTCAAAACGTTTTTGCAAAAATATGTTTATTTTCATGGGAACTGTTAAGAAAACTTAAAGGTGAACTTTGCTATGAGACACTAGACTTAGATGGTATTTAAGCATACAATTTGTTTGCATATTTTGTCTATAAAATTTGCTGTGGCTGGTATTCTTTTTAGTCTATTATGTATGGTAATGTGTGTGAAACTAGTGCTTACCAGCTCATTGTTTGACAGGAGCTTGCTCACAGGCAGCAATATTTCTTCTGGAAAAACTACAGGAATAATAGGTTGAAGCACATATTACCACGCCCTCCTCCAGAACCAACTCCTGCTCCTGCACCTTCACAAGCACCCCCAACTGTGCCCCCGCCAGCACCAGTGCCAACGCCTGCTGTTCCACCAGTTCCTGCGCCACCTCCGTCTTTGCCACCTGTGGCAGCAACCGGTGCATCTGCAATGTCTCCTATGCAGTTTATTGGAACTCCTGGCAACAATATCCCGAAGACTGACATGAGAAATCCTATGGGAAACAGAAAGAGAAAGTATGCACCTCTTTTCCAATTATCTAAGCATCTGTTTCATGAAGTTACTATTCTTTTCTGGCTAGTTTGTCTGTTTATGTTTGTCATAAAAATATTAACTAACAATTATTCTGTTTCAATATGATCCTGTTCGAATAGTTTATGTTCTTTCTTCCTATCTAGATGTTGAGAATCGTCTTTACAAGGTAGCGGTCCATATTTGTGCCTTTCAGCATGCTTCCCTGGGGAGCATGTTTTGTTTTATACGGTAGGAGTTGCCTTTCATTGAATATTTGTTTCTGTTTGATGTTGCATGTTCTATGCGTACAAAATACACAGTAATTTAGTAAAGACGTATCCCCGTGTCTTTGGAACTAACAACTCTAGCTCATTTTTAAACTGGAATTATTGTCCTAACGACAACTATTTTAAAATGGAGGGGAGTACAGCTTGGTAGCACATTGAATGTTGGATTTGTAATACTCCTATGTGCAATTCCATATTTTGAGCTAGGATGCTTGGTTCATATTTCTGTACTGTTTGGTTTGAATTCAGGGGTGATGTGTGGTTGTGCAATGGCAACTAATTTTACCGTGCACATATTCACTGCAGGATGGGCTAGTTGGACATGTTTGAACGACACAACAGTAGGCATTGGCCGCCGCATGAAGTCACTAACTGGACCATTGAATTCCCCCAGCTATTTTATTAAGATTCGTGGTTGCGATCGAGTTAGAATGAATATTGCTTTGTTATAGATGCAGATGTTGCTTGAATGACATGATTCTGAAGGACCTCATCAATTATCTATCCTTGTCGTAATTCAATCGTTGTCACCTTGAAATTATATATTTCCTTATCGTTGACTTTTAGCATCACCTTTGATCATTTACTTATTCAAAAAATTAGTTTAAATTTGTAAAATTATAAGCCATGCTTAAAATACTTTTGATGATAAAGTAAATTATAACAATATATGAAATTTATCATTTTTTTAAATAAGATGAATGATTAATATTTGTATTAGAAGCCAACGGCAACAATAATTTAGGAACGGTGAAGTAGCTTGTTTAGCATAATTCGAAACTCAAATTTAAGCTGCCTAAAAAAATTTATGTAACCTTCTTAACTATTGATGTTGCTCCATTTCACCTTTCAAAATTTAAAATCGGATTTTTGACCTTTTAAATTATTGAAAATTGTCTAGATAACTCTCGAAAGTTTTGAAGGTGGTTTCACTGTTTATGGTTTTATACATTGGTTTGTAACAAGTTTATTTTACTTCCTCAACTATCATTAATGATTTACTTTACTTTTTAAACTTTAAAATTAGACTTTTAATCCTCTGAAATATTAAAAACTATATAAATACTTTTTAATTGATGTCGTTGTTAATTTTTAAATTCAATTTTGATCATTCGTCTTATTCAATTTATTTTAATAAATTTCATGTATTTTAATATAATTTGATTTATCATTAGAATTATTTGAATCACAACTTAAAATTTTACACATTCGAGCAAATTTTTTAATAAGACGAATAATCAAAGTTGAATTTAAAAATGAACAGCGACATCAATTAAAAATCGGAGAGAGTAACTCTTAACCTGTTTCAAATGTAGTTTTACTTATGTATTCATGTGGAATTGTGGATTAAAACTGCATCTGAGAAAGCCTAGGGTTTATCGAGATCTTTTTCAATGATTTGGGGGTGGGGTTGGGGTTGGGTGATTAAAAGTCTAATTTTAAAGTAAGTGTAATTTAGTTGAGGAGATAAAGTAGATATATTCCAAATTGACACGTGGGTCATAAACATGAAACCATCTTGATTAAGGGTTATCTATAATTTTCAACAGTTTAGAAGGTCAAAAGTCTGATTTTGAAAGTTATAGGTAGAGTGAAGCATCGATAGTTGAGAGGGCTATCTAAAATTATGCATTGAAGCTGCATCTTTAAAACACATTCAATTCCTTCTGTCAGATGTAGACTCAAATCAGGTCGTCAAGTCAATATCTCGTTACGCAGCGTGCTGGGTTAGTTTCGCTAAAGCAACAACATGCAGCAGCGAGATATTGCAGACATGGATTCGTAGGCTGTATCCAAATTTCTCCTACATTATTAAACTTGATGTCATGAAAGAAAAGAAATGCTAAACAAGAAAACTACTCTATCTAGTTTTAAAATATTGACACCACTTCTATGATGATAATTCATCTTATTTTAAAAATGTTTAAATATGTAGAATTATTGGTTACTCTAACCGTTCTATTTAATGTCGCTGTTAACTTTTAATATCAAATTTAACTATTTATTTTATTCAGTTTTTTTTGATATATACCATATATTTTGTTATAATTTGGTTTTTCATGAGACTTATTTGAATCACAACTTCAAATTTAACATATTTAAACAATTTTTTTTTTAATAAAACGAATGATGAAAATTGAAGTTAAAAGTCAACGGTGACATCAGTTTAAAAATAGAGAGAGTATATTTAGAGCCCCTTTGACAGAGCTTCCAGCTTTTGATGTTTTTATTCACTTTTGATTTTGATTTTTTTTTGAAGTGATTCTATGATTGAAATTGATTCTATTTGATTCTCTAAATATAAACTAAAATCTAAGACAGAGAATCACTTCGAAGCTACTTTTTAACTCACAGCCTCAGCCTCAGCCTCTTAGTTCATTTCAGAAAATCACTCCACAGAATCAAACAACAAACAAATAATGATAAAAGTAAATTATAACAAATATATTATTTACCATACCTTTTTGAATAAAATAAATAGTCAAAATTAAGTTTAAAAGTCAACTATGTCGATAGTTTAAAACTGGAGCGAGTACATAAGTTTTGGGTGGTAAAAAGACTGTACGCATCTGTTTGTCACTTCAACAACACAAGCAGATCCTGCAATGTGTTCTGGGATACAAATTCCGCTCAAGCACACAAAGTCGGCAGAATATTTACTGGCTTGTACAACTAACCCAGGAACAGAGATCATGAAATCCTAAATGGTAAACGGTGGTTAAACGGTGACCCACCGTTTAGGTTTTTTTCAGTTTAAACGGCAGTTTAAACCGGTTTAATCAAGCTCAAAACGAGATTAAACGGTTAAACGGGCACCCTCCGTTTACAATTTAAACGGGTTTAAACGCTCGTTTAAAACCGTTTAGAAAAACAAGGAACAGAGACATGGTGCTATCAAGCTTAACCATGAACTGCTACTAGTAGCGGTAACTTGAACCATACCCGCCCGGACCTCCCAGTCCTGAAGATGAATATCTACTGTCTTCAATGCTCGAATAAGATGGTAGTGATGACAATGAATAGGTGGAGCTGCCATACTGTGATGACGATGAATAGGTGGAGCTGCCATACTTTGAATATCTATACACTGGATCTACTCCCAGATAGCTGCTCCTGACTGGTTCTCTGTGTGCAGCCAAGGAGTCCTGGAGGAAGGGAAGGTGTCAACAAATTTACAATAGCGTAAATCAACATTTCAAGAAATACATCATCCCTACTACCTGGATGAGCTGTTGGGCAGCTTGTACTTGTGATGATGTCCCCTTTATTTCGACTGTAATATCATCAGGGCTACCCAGGCTCTCCTGAATTGTGACTACAGCCCCGCTACTAGCTCGTATGTACGCAATGTTAGCTCCTTTAACTCCTATAATGTCTTCCGCATAGGTAAGTGGAATCTGCATGGTCTGAGTTATCTGCATAAGGTTCATTCTTGTCAGCTATCTAAAAGGATAAATGGATGTATAGTGCATTCAGCAAACCAAGTGAAGTGAAATGTGTTCATTCCAGCGAATACCTTACAGAAAGAAATGAAGATGCATAGAAAGCTGAAATAGTCCAGACCTGTGTAAGTAGAGGGCTGACACCATGAATCCCAGAGGGTCGTAGTGTTGACAACGCAGGATCTCTTCCATAAAGTGATACACCTGAGCGACTAAAGCTATGATCTGCCAAAGGTTCTCGTTCAAGATACAAAGAATCCCTCTTCACAGGAAGACTATATTCATCAAGTACTGATGGAGGCTGATTTACTTGTGCAGGGAAAATAGAGTGATGTGACATATCGCTCCAACTATCACTGCTGTGATCTTGGCTCACTGTCTTAGTATTCTGAAAAAACATATAGAAATAAATGTTGGATTAAAAATAATTTGAAGGGTGGGCTGGCAAAGCGCGGCAGGATTTAAATGCATGCTTACAGTTTTTTCAAATAATGGGAGTACACTATGGTCAACCAAGAACTTCCTCAGATGGTTAGAAACTGCTTGAAGTGCTTTTAGGACTTTCTCTGTTTCGCCTTGTATTTCAACTATCCTTTCATCTTCAGTTATATAGAATGGTTGCTCTCGTTCATCTACAAATATTTATAAGCCAAGAATAACCATCATTTATTTTTACGAAGGTTGAATCAACATATCATTTTCTATCGTTAAAGTACAAACACCTTTGTACAAAAAGAAAATGTGGACCACTATTTAAATTTTTATGCCATAGTGTTCTTGATAATGTAACTTTAAAATTTATCAATACAAGTTTTCCTTAAGTGGCCAACAGTATATTTTAGTTCATCAAATTATGCACAAAACAACAGATATAAGTGTGAAGCTTATAAATATTTAGACAGAATAGCATGACAAAATGAGTGCTCACGGTGCAAGACCTCCCATAACGATGACTGCGTCACTTAAGATTAGACAATTTGTCAAAGACTATAAAAGGGGTGATATGCTTCTATGCTATTCGCGTGTGATTTGGAACAAGTATAGCTAATTCTTGCTGCAAATACGTCATTGACTTCTAGGAAAGATCATGAGAATAAGATACTAAAAGGGGTGAATACACTGTTGTGCTAAGAATATATAGTTAAGTACAGCTAAATCTAGCTGCAAATACACCATTTTATTTTAAGTAGGGACAAGAAGATAATATACTAAAATTTGATGGTAAGGTGATCAACTGTATGACACAGCATAATCAGCCCATAGTACTTTACCTATTGAAATAACACGTATTGTAGCACCCGTGTTCTCTTGGATAGCCTTGATTGTAGCACCTTGCTTCCCAATTAGGTTAATTGCTTGAGCTCCAGGAACCAACAATTGGGCAGCACATACGCCAGGTGTGGTAGCTGGCTGAGTGCCCTCAGCAGCTCCATCTGTTATTCCATTGACACGCTTAAAAACTCTCATCAGAGCATCAAAAGCTGGAGGCAGCTCCAAGCTTGGATCTTCCTTTCCAGAAACCAAAACCTGAAATATCCCAAATGGTGATTCAGTAAAAGTATCCATAGGATAGCACGAAGCACGTGACTCACTACATCAGTAAAAGGGAACAGAGGATAGCTCCATAAGAATGACTAAAAGGGCTAGGCAACATCATATTTGAATTCATTGAGCCAACAGCACACAGAATAATTAGCTTGTAATTATACTGAACAAAAAGACAGCTACAACCACTTTTCATCAGCCCCTTCTGGAATAACTCACATGAACAAAATAGCATAAAGTACATTGAAGGGCAGCTGCTAACATAATCATACTGTTGTATGCAAGCAAATTTATATCACTAGTACTAATATTGAAGACGGACATCTAAGAACATAACCTCCCTGGTACTTACAGCCCTCACAACAAATACCAACACACTGACTCACACAAACACACTGAAACAACATCCACTCCAAATATAATCCGAATTTTTTACCGCATTAAGATGTTGACTTTGACAGCCGTCAGCATAACCATCTCGGACAGGTAAAAGTCGTTCGAAAAAACCTCCTCCTACTTTTACTCAAGGAATAGAAAGCTCAAACCGGCAAAACATGCTGTCTCAATCAGGCATCTGAAGGAAAATCCTATCAAATTTCGCTAAGTTAGCACTCACAATGCGGTCGGTGGCGCCGACGGGACCGTCGAGGACGCGGACCCTGGCCTTGGTCTCCTCGACGAGGCGCTTGATGAGCTCGCCCTTCCGCCCGATAATGCTCCCCACCTTGAGCACCGGCACGACCAGCCTGAACACGCTGTCACCGGGCCACCCGGGCCACCTCTTCGCGGCCGTCGCGGCCTCCTCCGCCGAAGCGACGTCAGCCTCCCCTGCGGCCGGCGGAGGCATCGAGGCGGGTGCCCCGAGCTCCACAGCAGCGGCAGATGGGTCGTCCATGGCGGAGGAGGTGGAGGGGGACCAGGGTTTGGGGATTTAACACCGGAGTGGACAGGCGTCGGAACGCCCAGAACCGTGCAGAGCAGAGCACCGGAGGAGCACGAGATCTCCGGGGTGGGGTGGGTCGGGTTGCGAATTGATTTCTCACGGGCTCTGACTTTGAAATGGGCTGACAATTATTTTTTGCAGGCCGTGGTGTTACAGATTAATACGCCCAGTCTTGAACCCTTTTCTTCCGCGGAAATCCTTCTCCATCCACTGAAATCTTTACTATCTAAGGCCGCGTTTGGAACGCTGGAAACGGCGAAGGAATTTTCTCAGCAATCGTTCCTCTGGAAGGGAATGAGTGGACTCGTTTGAAACGGAGGAACGATCGCTGCCGTTCCGGAGGAAAGGAAGCGAAGAGCTGCTCTTTCACGGGAATAAAAAAATGCGATCGGAATCGAGGGAATGGCTCGCGCGCTCGCTGCGTCCCGGTCCACTCCTGCTCTCTCTCTCCTCACGCTATGGTTTGAGGGCTAGAAAAAATGGGCCTGTTAATATTAAAAATATCGAAAGAAAATTTTAAGAACTAAATTTTTTTGAAAATAACTTGTAGTCACCGACACAAAAAACTCAACGAGACAAATCTAATGAAATAGTTTTAAAAAACTTTAGAAACGAAACAATTTTAAAATTTTTGAAACTAATGAAACAAATTTACTAGAAAACTTTGAAAACTAATAAAACAACTTTAATAAATTTTAAAAATAACTTAGAGGATATGTACACGAAGAACTTGACCACAACACAAACCAAACAGAACAACTTTAAAAAACTTTTGAAATTTGAATTTTTGAAGATTAATCATTTAAAAAAGAATTCCAAAATAGTGAAGAAGTAGACGAGGCTTAAAAAACACATCTTTAATTTATATGCTATAAATAATAATAATACAATTTATAAAAACTTATTTAAGTTTCACTAATATTTTTATTTCTAAGTTTATATTTCTGCATTTTTTATACATCTTATTTTTTTTTCATTCTTACGTTTTTCTCATTCCTACTTTTTTTTTATTCCTGCGTTTTTTATTCCTTTATTAGCGTTTCTAGTCTTTACCGTCTAAATCTCAGAATTCTTTGCACGATAGCTTACAGGTCCTTCCGGAGAATTCGTAATAGCACTGATATACGTCTGAACTGCTCATTTCTCCTCACGAACACTCCAGCAAAACGCCTCATTTGTGCTCACGAAACACAGCAGTCAAGCACCCATTTCTCCTCGCGAACGCTCCAGCACAACGCCTCATTTCTGCTCACTAAAACTCCCAGTCAAGCACCTTATTGGACCACAACGAAGAACACGCCACCAGCAAATTCCAGCAGATCCAGGAGAACGAAGAAGTAATCTCCAGTTGAAAGAAAAAAACTACGCAAAGGTAATCCATTTATCCATCGATGAATCCTCACCTGATAAGTTCAGCACCCACCCCAGACGCCCTTTGCTCTGCCGCGCGGCTGCGCTGGCGAGCCGACGACTCCTCCACCCGGACCACCCGCTGCCAGGCAAGTCTTGCCCAGGCGTGTGCCCCCCCCCCCCCCCCCCCCCCCCC
>BCLF01000059.1:233624-245077 GCA_001602275.1 Zoysia japonica | reverse complement strand
TCGAGAGATTTTTAACTATTTATAACTATGCTTGCACTTTTATTAACAAATATCAAATTGGTATTAATATGTATTTTCTTGCCTCATGATAAAGGTATGGTATCACCTCAGTTATAACCAAGTAATGTTAATCAATAAATATAAACAGATGTATTGAATGCATGATGGGCAGAGGCTATGTACTCTATAAGTTTAATGGTACGTTAGCATTCACAAAAGATTTGGAATTAGTTATGGTACAAATTATTATTTTTTCATTCATTTGGATTGAGATGTATCATCTTTACTTACTGATTATACAGGAAATGCTCGTATTTCTTTGAATCTACAGGAAGTGTCTTCGGTTTTGCTAACAGAAGATACAAGACTACAGAAAGGGCAACAAGGTATTGACTAGCGGTATACTTCAAGGACCTCTACTACTACAATTACCAGAAACTCCTTTTTGCAGCACCTCAAATTGGACAAGCTTTGGAAATGAGGTCTATCCTTTCTATCACATATTTGTTTAAGGATATAATCATTTCATAGCACCATATGGTAATGTCGATACCTTTCACTGATGTAGGCTTAACTCATCTTGCAAGCGGTTACAGAGGGCTCGCAAAACAACTTGCAGTTTTTGTGTTACAAAGTCAGGATGTATTCATTGTGTGCGTTATATGATGTACAAATGAAAGACTTCTTTGCAGCTACCCTGTTATTCATCCCCTCCCGTTATTTGACTAATTCCCTACTATTTGATTACTCAGAAATATACTTCTTCAGTGCAGGCCTGTGACATGTTGATGCTTTGCCCAAATGTTTGATCCTCATTACTTTAACCCGGTGCATTGCTTTCATGTATCATACACCCATCTCAATTGACCAAATATTATAATTTGGCACATGGTAACTCTGTTCGTACTGAAGATATTCACTGATAGGTTTTATTGATGATGCATCAATGTCTTAGTTGATATGGTAGCTTCTTTTCATGTACAGTCATATGGCCAATAATGTATATTGAGATACATTTTCATTCATACATAATTTAAGATGGGGCATTCGATTTCAATCGTCATTCAAATCTCGCCGGTCTTTAGAGGAGGCGGGGGCTTCTCCAGCAAGCTTCCACGAACGCTGACCTTGGAAGAGCTGACATGCTGGCCTGGAGGTTGTGGCGGGACAGGCGATAAGGCAAGCGGTGGGAGATGGCTGCTGGGATAGAATAGGACGGTTTTCAGTTATTAGAGGCTCTTTTGGTAGAATTCACAGCTTTTGATTTTTATGCAGAATAAAAAAATTGTGCTAAACTGTGCTAAACGTTAATTATTTTCAAAAAAATTGATTATTGTTTGATTTTGTGAAGTGATTCTTTGAAATAAAGTAAATGGTTAAAGCTAAAAAAAATAGGTTCTCTTAATTTTGTGAAGTAATTCTCTATGATTCTAAGAATTTTCTTAGAAAATCAAAGATAATCACTCAGTGAATTTAAATAATCAGAAGCCGAGAGCTCTGCTGAGTATCGTTAGGATGACAGAGGAAGAAGTAGGGGGCGAAAATAGGTTGAAGAAAATAAATTAAAGATAATGAGGGTTGAATCAAATTAGGATCAAGTTAAATTTTTATTAATTTTTAAATTCAAATTTAATAAAAGGCTAATTAAGTTTGTGAAAAGATCAACGAGTTCAGCCCTTTTATCACCTCTAGGAAGAAGGCGCGATGAGTGTTTGATCGGAAATGGACAGCTGTTATCCACATGGATCCAAGGAATGCCTAAATCATTCCAAAATTAGCAGACCCATTTCTTATGTGAAAAAAGATGGAACAACTTTTTTTTTGAAATCTTGAGCAGGAGCACTGTTCTTTCATTTAAGATAGAGAAGAGTACATCTGAAAATATAAAATTGATTACATTGGAGGGAAAGAAAAACACCAGATTGATGCCTTCTTTTTCTATGCCTCCCCTGTCCAAGGTTCTATTGATTCGAATGCTACCTCTCATTTTCAGATTGGTTCTGAAACACCCTTCGGTTCCTCTCCTTCCATAGATTCCAAGCAGTGTAAATTATGGTTGTAGCTATTTTTCTCCTCTGTCCTGTTCCCGTAGAGGTAGCTGCTGGTCATCATAGAGGTGTGTACGCTCATGTGCGAGTGTTTCCTCCATGTTACGTGATGGTGCCCTATACATTCAACCGGCAGTAGTATATCACCCTAGACTACTCATGCAAATGCATGTCACTGTATCTAGACATGTTATAGTAATAAATAATGTCTCTGTTGATGGTCAGCTCGTTGCGCAACGAAACAGTACTGGATGGTTTATGGAGTTATCAACAAGTCATGGCGTTCTTAACTTTTGGCCTTGCATGTGACTCGCAAACTTTGCAATCAAAATTTCATAGGTAACACCACAGAAAATGTCTTCTCGAAAATGTCAAATGTGTGGAACGGGATCTCATTCGTCAGCTCTCATCTGCCCTTTTCGGAGGTCTTCTCTCCCTCCCTTACTCTACCCTACCTCGCCGGTCATTGACCACGGCAGCTGCCGAATTTCCCGTGGCCATCCATCCATCTATATTCCATGTTAGGCCTTGTTCGTTACATTGGTTTTGTTCCGATCGGATTGGTTACAGGTCTAGTGAATCCTATTCTCATTCAAACTATGTGGTAATTTATTTGTGCAACTTGTAGATTGAATCCAGGTCTAAATCTAATATTTGCCCCTATTCGATTAGAAAGTAAACCGCACCTCAAGAGTCCTGAAATCAAACCGAATCCTAACCTCACCATAGTGTTGTAAGTTATTTTGTATCCTATAAAATATTGCTTACATTGTTTTAGATCATGCATCAAAACTAAGCATAAGATAGAAGTAAAACCAAGGCATGAAAGAATCACGCCTGGAATTATTCCACCTACTGCCGAACAAGGCCTTAGCGTCCAGCTCACCGCATTACTGCCGAGGGCGTTGTATATGGCCCTCTACAACCGCAAGCGGCTAGCTAGCCCTACATCGACATGCAGGCCACGTTCCGAGCCTTTGTTCTCTACTGGCATCTTTGCGTCTGCATCTACAGTCTCCGGATCACATCTCGTTCCTTTGCCTGTTTACCACTCAACGACGTAAGTTGTTAACGCGCCACCACTTTGAAAGATCTCACATAAAGGATTTTATTGGTTACTTCTTTTGCAGGTGTAGACATGAGAATAAAAAAAATACTACTTGGCGCTAGTAATTTTTCCACATCACAAAATTAAGGCTTGCCCTGGTCAGAAGAGAGAACTAAAGACTGAAAATTGTTGGCAAAACCTACTCCCTCCGTTCTTTAATCGTTGTCGTTGTGAATTTTTAATATCAACTTTGACTATTTATTTTATTCAAAAAATAAATTCAAATATGTAAAATTATAAAGTGTGATTAAAATACCTTTAATAATAGAGTAAATTATAACAAAATATATGATATTTATCAAGCTTTTTTGAATAAAATAAATAGTAAAAATTGAAGTTAAAAGTCAACAACGACAATAATTAAAGAACGGAGGAAATATATGCTTTCCATTCTGGTGAAACAACAAATCATGATGCTTCTGCTTGTTTTAGTAGCTTCCCATAAGGCCGCCCACCCAATAGCATCGTACTGACATTTCTGACTGGAACTTTCACTGACAGATTCAGATCAGCATTGAGTTTTCAGGTTATCTGAGCGACTGAGCCACATTTTTCTGTACTCGTACCAACCAAATCACAAACAGTCTGGGATCGGTAGGCAAGAAACATGCCACGTTGGGACCAATAATTACCCATCTGCATCCACCATCCCAAGATGTCCAATCCAGACCGAATTTATGTGTTCTCATGTGGGGAACGATGCCCAAAAAGGGGAAAGGAAGAAAGAAAGAAGAAAAAGGGGAAAAGAGGATACGCAGCAGTGTGCAGCGACTCACATCCGCACAAGTTAGCATCCACTTAGGCCTTGTTCGGCACCCATGGAATCGTTCTTAAGGCGTATTTATTTCAGAGCTGGATTGAGTGGTTTTACATGTGTCACTGAAACTATGTGTAGAATTTAATCTATGGCTCATCTAATCCTACCACTAATTTTTTTTATATTCGGTTAAGACAAGTAACGAATCCGTGACTCCTCTAGTTAAACTTGTGGCATGCTTGCTTGTCAGTCGATTTTGTTCCGATAGTTAGTAGGCACCATTTTGTTACATGCAAAAGAGAAGTGAGAATGAGTAGGATTGACTGATTTCTAAACCGAGATAGTCCTAACCGAACGGTCATTCCCGATCGAGCTGTGTTTTGAAACCAGATCGATCAATCCGACTCATTCCAAACCATTCCGAAACTATTCCAACCTAAAACGAACAAGGCCTAAACAATGTCAGAATTTAGTCCAAAGCGGACATGTCAGTTCATCCGTGATCTATTCGTCGTTGAACAATGGCAACAAAATCTTAAGAACTCTACTGATCCAATTCCAATCCACCTAACCTATCTGATGAGCTGAGAGCCTTTCAGTAACACCACCAACACCTATGTACCAAGAACACATGAAGAGGAGGAGGAGTAGAATAAAAAATTGAACCACAAAGAATGAGCTATAAGACGGTGAGTTGGGGTTGTTGATTGCGGTGGCATCGTCCGGCCGCGGCGGCGACGACAGCGACGGCGTCGTCGTGGTCAGACGGCGGGCCGGTGCAGCAGTGCTGCAGCTGCAACCCGGCCCCTTCAACGGGCGCGGGCGGCGGCTCTAGGTAGGCCATCTCGTTCTGGAGTAAGGAGCAGTACGACGCGAAGGCGGCGGGTGTGACGTTGAGGTCAAAGGCGATGCCGAAGAGGAAGTCCACCTCCAGGTAGTTCATCTCCACCAGGCTAATGCCGCCCACGCGCGCGAAGTAGGCGTTGTTGTAGCATCTGCATCCCACAAAACAAAGCGACAGCAAATTCAGTCAGACCATTGAATCGTTGATCAAATATTTAACAAATTGCTACAATGCACAAAATACTTCAGTGCTACTGTTATCGTGATGAAATTGGCGATCATCGCAAAAAAAAAAGAAGAAGATAAAATCAACGATCTGACACAGCGATTGAAGGTCAACGTGATCGTGGTTATTGAAGAGACGAAGTATCCCGTTCTAAACGGCACGATTCCTGCATTCCGATTGAACATTACGGTAACTTGTTTATGAAGTCGACGTAAATATTAAAGAAACCAAGAAGCGGGTAGGACAAGGTGATCGGCTTTGGTAAGAATGACGGAACGACGGTGCAGTGCTGCGGCCGCATCAACCTCGAGCTCGACAACTGTCCTCGTGACCAACCCAGTGGCTTGTCCTTGATGCAATGCCAGTTGGATTAGGGAAAAAGGTTAAACAGATCCGGGGCCCACATGTGCATTGACCTCCAATGCTGGGAAGGGAGGGAGTGTGCTAGGCGCGACAGATCGATGGCCAAAACGCAGCACCAAGCCATACAAAACTACCTCAATTATCCGATCATTTTGAAAGTTTACTCAGTCTGAATTTGTTCTTCCATTTCTGTTACTGTGTCTGGTTATGATATGATTCCTTGCCCGGATCATTGGCAGAGGATGGAAAAACTTGAAATTATGCAACATCTCTTAGTTTTGAACTTTTCTCCATTTTGCTTATGTCGAATTAGGCCTTCGTCGTCTTGTAAATTTGAGTAGCTGTCGATTCTCCAATTCATAGAGAGCTTTGTTCTGATTATTCAGAGATACTGGGCAGTAAAACGGCCATTGTCTTTGCGTGTATGTAAAAGAAGGCAAGGAGCTAGTAGTAGGACGCACATGTCGTCGACGAACTTTACGGCGGTGAGGACGGACGTGATGAGCAGTCGGTGGACGTTGAAGGAGTCGACGGCGAGCGCGGGGCGGCGGCGCAGGAACCGGTCGAGGTAGATGTAGGCGACGACGTAGCACGACGGGCTGCAGCTCGCGAACCGGAAGATGCGCTCCAGGTACCCGCCGACGGAGATCGCCGGCTTCGTCAAGGCCTGGAACGCCGAGACCGGCGGCCGCCTCCCCGCCGTCGCCGCCGCGTCGTCGTTGCGCTCCGCCACACGCTGCAGCAGCGCCGACAGGATCGTGACCACACGCGGTACCGGTGGCTGCTCCAGCACCAGGTCCCCCGTCGTCGTCATGGAACGATGTATCGGCTGGACCGCCAGAATCCTCGAGTTCTTGGTGAGAATTTAATTCGGCGAGTCTGGACTCCGGAGAGTGCGAAGGCCAACTCCAATCGAGCAGGGGGAGGAGACGAGGTCGCGGTGGTTATAAAGGGACGCGAAGGGAAAGTGCGGAAGCACGCCGTGAAACAGACGAAATAAAAAATTCGCGCTTTTTTTTTTCACCTCTGTCTACTGGTGCTGGAAGGATTTGACGGCGGCAGCGAAGACGACTCAGTAGCAAAAGCTGTGGATTGCTTGGCCGTGGTCTTATGTGATCTGGTGGCGAAGCCTGGATGCAACAGTTGTTACCACTGCTATGCTAGCTAATGAGCCAGAGCGACATGCCTGGGGAACATGGTGTGCCCACGAGAGAGAGAAAGAGAGCACGTAAACGACACCTTGGCACGTTCCCTCGCTCGCAAATTGTCTTCGCTCCTTTTCGGATTCAATAGCCAATTTTATGGGCTCCGTGGTCCAGCATCCTGGGAGGTGTTTGGTTCATCTGATTGTAACGTAATCCAATTACTAAAGTTTTTTATTACATTAGACTATGTTTGTATAAGCACTAATGTAATCCGATACAGTGGTAACCGAATACGGGTCTATGAAAACATGATACACCTCTCTCCCCATCGTAATCAAATCGATTCCATCGTTTGAAAAGTTTCTTCCTCAGAGCCTCATCCCTTAATTCCCCAGGCGAGCAGCAGGAACTACGGCTCAATCTGCAGAGCTCGGAGGTCGCACGGTGGAGCATGGCGACCCCCGGCGCTAGAGATTGAATTTTACATTTTCATACTCATACTTATTTAACTATCGGAGGAAAGTTCTTCTCTGTACCGATATCTATGGAGATTTTACAGGTCTCAGATACTACTAAAAATACGACTACAATTATAATTAGTTGTTTTATATATATTTATTTTATATATTTAATATAAATATTCAATTTATTAACATATAATAAGTTAAACTAATATAAATTTGAATTAAATGTGACACTTTAAGTAAAAAGTTTAAAAATAATTTATGAGATATAATATTTTATATACTTATATCTAATAAAAATATGTATTTTTTTATATATCGGATATATATTGAGTATCGATGACTGATAGAACTTTTTCGTACCTATACCCGTTAAATTGAGAGATATAAAAACTCTTTCATACCGTATTAAGTAAAAAACCCGTCTGAGTTTCGGGTCTGGGGCCGTAACCATCTCTACCCGGCGCTGAGCTCGAAGGCCGCGTGGTGGAGCACCAGATCCCCGGCGTTGAGCTCGGAGGCCGCATGGTGGAGCACGAGACCGTCGACGCCGAGCTCGAAGGCCCCCCGGTGGAACACGACGACCCCAGATGCCGTCCTCGGAGGCCCGTGGGTGGTGGCTGAGGCCGACGCTTTGAATCCGCGCAGCGCATGCGGCGGACGTGACCTGGGCGAGCAAATCAGCCACCGACCTGACCACCATGCCTTTTTTTTTTGTGCCTGCCGCAGACCCAATCTAAATTGCCGCAGACCCAATCCTATCACCATCATCAGAACGAAGCTCAGATGCAGGCCTGGTTCAAATTCGAATTTGGAGACCTCATGCAAGCTCAGATGCAACACTGTCATCCCCTTTGACCACTTCTTTGTATCTCCTCCCCATTATCGCTCTCCCTGATCTTGGGAGGATAAATGGATTGCTCGCATTGAGGTGGCAAGGGGAGAGCGAGCTCTTGCTGGTTTTGTAACGTTGGTGGATGATTATGAGCACGGCATTTGATTTAGAGCTAGGAAGGACCCAATTCTGAAAAATACAGTTGTAAACTTGTTTGGTTCTGAAAAAAAAGATTGTGATCACGATCATTTTGTAATCATGAATTCATATAAAGTTTTTGCATAGAAAATGGTATATAGTCATTTTGGTGCTAACTGATTTCATTACGTTACATTCTCTCAACCCAATGTTGTATTGAAATCAGAAACCGTTATAAAATCGAACTAAACACTTGACATCCAAAATTTGCATCTTAATAAGATCGAAAGGTTTGGTTTTTCGAACTGATTGGTAGACCGAATACGGTAAAAAATATCGAAATCCCGTCCGATAATGATTATTTCGCAAAAAATATTTTCCAACATGTTTTTCAGAACGTGAAAGATATTTTTAAAGAGTTTGGCTAAATTCTACTAAAGAAAGAAAGAAGTGCTTAAAAGAGATAAAGATGAAGCCAAATCTATGATTTGAAAGCTCCATGACGTAGTCCTCGCCGATACGATCGAAACATCACCTAATTTGGAGATCAAACGAAAAAATTATGGACTTAAAAAAACGTCTGAATCACCGTCGGAGTGTCCGACAAAGTGCTGGAGTGTCTGCTAAGCCCTCTTTGGACGCGTGATTTTGTTCCCCGGAGTCTTCGGCAATATGCCAGAGTGTCCAGTACCTTAAGTTTGTTTTTGTTAGTTTTTACACCAAATCAGAGCTAATTTGTTTTTTAATCAAAAAGATCCGTGGCTCCACAGAGTAAGACCACCCCATCTCTGTATAAAAAGGTCTAAGACCAATTAAGAATGTCCAATCCATTTTACCAATTGTCCCTTTACTTTTTACCTCTTCAAATTCTAATCTCGTTCCAATCTGCTATGATGTTCATTTACCGGTCTCTACAACGGTCTTTACAGTTATAGATAATGTCTTAGGTCTCCACAGCCATAGATGCGTGTCCTAAGATCTACTGGCCCTATTGCACATTCAGCGACGCTCACGCCCAGACGAGTCTCTCTTAGTCGAAAGATTCGACGGTCTTTGCTAGTTTGTTTTTAAACTAGTTGGTTTTCGTCACGAAAGCGCGTTATCTACCACTTTTTTCAAGATTTGCCCGTTAACTTAGCCGCTTTTCACAGCGAAATCGTGATACCTACCTCTTTTCAAACCGATCGGAGGTGAGCTCGTCGATCTGGTCTGTTGCGACTCATACGACTTAATGCTCTCGATGCGTTGACCCGATCTAAGCGTCAACACAAACAAAAACCGTAATGACATACATTGATTACGAATACACTCGTATTTAATTACGATTGCGATACCATTACCAATGTTATACCAAACACTACGCCTGATGCCTGATCCATGTGAATTGTCCTGCAAGCAATCAAGAGCTATTTCCTCCTTGGAGCACCATTTCTTCTTCTCAAGATAGAATATGCGTCGCATGCCACCCTGATCCGATCTACGCATGTCAATGTGATCTGCAGCGCCTTAGCAGTCGTAGGGTGCAGCATCAGGAGCATATGATCTGTAATGCCGGCTTAGTATCATGTTCGTACCACGAGCTAGCAGGGTCGACAGGCAGCATCCTGCTGGTACCAAACCTAGCTTAGTTTTTGCCTTTATTGGTGTGGCTCGATCGGCCGTTTGCTCGTTTAGCTGTCCGGCGTCGTGAGGGACGAAGCGGATAGAGTCGATCGGAGGGGGCCCGGCCGCAGAATTTACAGCCAGAATGAAGTGTCTTTGTTTGTCGCCCGTCGATCTAGACGAGGCCGGCGAAGAGCGGCGGGGCACCGCAGCTCAGCTCTAGTGTGGTGTGGCAGCGCGTCTGACTGATAAACAAGCAATCGCCAAATAGACCAGGCTGTACTTCAATCAGGTTTGTAGCCCGGATAAAGGCCCATTTTATTTGGATATATTTTGTAGCCGAAATCAAGCCCACGTAATGTCTCACCGGGGTCGTGTGAGGCAAGCCCAAAGCGACTTTAATCCCAACCGCTAAACCTAAAGGCCCAACAATGGTCCACATAAACAAGACATGTTGCAACGGGAAGGGAAGGCCGGCGTTTTCCTGCAACATATTCCACAGAAAAATAGAAGGGAAATTTATCTGCCCAACAACGTACTTGTGTTTTTTAGTCTAAGCCACACCGCTCATTTTGATGTTGTTCCCAAGACATCATAATTCTGTATTTTTATCTATAGAATATCACAGAGAATATTTCTGACATATTCTACAGAAAATGATAATTCTGCCCCATTCTCTTTCATTCATATGCTACTTGATAGCCACGCCTTGGAAGGTGAGCTGAGACGGTGAGGCAACCTTGGTCGCCTACGGCGAGACTGGGTCGCGGACGAGACTGACGAGCGCGTTGCATAGTTTGCACAGTTTGCACGAGGTTTGATGGTCAGGAGGAGGCCAAGGGTAGGATCGTTATTTCCCCATGGAATATACCGAAAATATTCTCTACGCTGTTCTGCAGACAAAAATAATTACATATTATCGAAACAGGCAGTGTGACCCAAACCAAGTGTCACATGTATGATGTCCTGTATACAAATTCCTAAAATTAAAAATTGCTCCACACAATAATCCATGATTTCAAAATGTTTGAGCTTTTAAAATATTAGTTTGTTCCATCCAGCAACAGCTGCTCTAACTCTTTCAAAACTGTTGAAACAGTTCTTCTAGCTCTTAACATATTTGTTAAAGGAGACTTTTTACTTTCAATAGTCTTTTAAAATCATTATTCATGTTTTTTTTAATTTTTAACATAAAGATGCTGTGACCAACATCACTTCTCTTTGAGGGCAATCCTCACATACAACAGCGCTAAAAGAAAGCAATACGCCAACCATAATCCACAATATTAGTTGTTTCCTTTTCCTCGTCATCAGAAAAAAAAAATCACAAAAATCCTAGACTGCCTCCGCCGAATATGTCTTTCGGATTTTTGTCAGTAAAAACAATGTGCTTCAAAAATTTATCACTGATCTCATAAATTATAAACACAAATAATTTTATATATTATTTATACAAATAACAAAATTATTAAAAAAACAACGTTTCATCTCAAGTATGCAAATCCTTCGCCGAACATCCGGGAAGACTGGACCCAGTGCGTTTGGTGACCCAACACCAAGCGAGATGGGGGTCCCGCAAACCCCGACGAAACCCAAGTGGAAAGGTCGCGGTTTCGGCCAACACACGCCGAGCGAGCAGGCCTTTATTCCCAAAGAAGACCCCAAGACGCCGGCGCGGAGGCAGCGCCTGTGCGACGCGCTAGAAAAACGCGTCTCGAGCCCCCCTTGACCCAGCCTCGAGGTGGCCGCCGCTCACGGCTCCGAGTAATTTAAGCGAGCAAAGGGAGCGGAGCAGAGAGCGCAGATCTCGCCGTCCCGCCCGGCGTCCATGGCTGCAGCCGGTGCGATCCGGCGCGCGGCGTCGTCGGCGGTCGACCGGGCGTGCGCGGGCGCCCGTGGGTTCCGCCGCGCGCTGGCGCGGTTC
>BCLF01000059.1:197073-233128 GCA_001602275.1 Zoysia japonica | reverse complement strand
CCGTCGGCGTTCGCCCCCGCCGCGGACGCGGAGGCCGCGGCGGTGCGCGCCGTGCGCAACCTCCGCACCTTCCGGTTCCACTACACCGCGCTGCAGTGGGCGCTCCTGCTGGCGTTCCTCGCGCCGCGGCACTGGGCGTCGGTGCTTTTCCTCATGGCCGCGTCCAAGGGCCTCCTCGTCTACGGGGGCCTCCTCAGGGCGTTCCCCAACTCGGCGCTCCTCCGCAGGCTCCTCGACCCCCGCCTCGTCGCGGTCGTCTTCCTGGCCCTCGTGCTCGCCGACATCGCCGCCGCCGGGGCCGTCCCCAGCCTCCTCTCCGCGCTCGCGGCGGGCGTCCCGATCATTGTCCTGCACGCGTCCTTCCGGATCCGTGACGACCTCGAAGGGCCCTCGCCGGAGGCGGCAGAGAACGGCAAGGAGGAGGAGGCGTTCGCGGTCGTGGAGAAGGAGGACGGCGACGTCGAGGTAGGGCCTACGAGGCGGTCCATGGCGGCCGCACCAAGATCGCCCAAATGAGGGAGGAAATCAATCAATCACTACCGTCATACATTTCGTAGATTATTACTGATGATCCCGTTGTCTTGAACAATTCTTGTCAAACCTGTCCGCCTGCTTCTTGATCCACATATACTGTGAGCCTAGGAATTTTTGGACAAGTTCAATTAGATTGTAGTAGTAACTGTGGGAAACTCCCAGAGAGGATTAAGGAGGCACATATATTCCATCAGTACTGACTAATCTCTGATTAAATATATTTGGAGGAAATGGCTTGAAAAGCCTATGTTCAATTCACCCGTTCTTGTGCTGCGACTTATTGCATAATTTTATCTGCTCCGTTCGATCATCGTATTATACGGCTCCAACAGTGGCTTTACGGCACGGTCGGTTCACTCCCGATATACCGGAACGCTCTTGGCATGAGAGATCATGGAGACGCCGCCGAAATGGTCATGGAGGATTGCACCTCCATTAAACCTCCTGGCAATGGCGTGCGGTCGCACCTAACAAACCAACGACCATGCCAACGACCGGCCTGGTGCTGCCGTTGGAAGTGCTCTTTCCACCGACTACTCGCTCGCCCCGCCACGAGAGACAGGTATGCCCGAGGAAGGACCGAAGGAGAAGCGAGCAACTGCCCTTCCCCAGATGTGCCCGCTCATTCGGGAGCGAATTTCCGTTGAGTGATGCGGACGCCGTGTCTGCCGTCTGCTGGCAGTAATGCTACTCCGTACTTTACTTTCTTCCCTTCTAGAATAAGCACGCTGTCCGGACAGTAATATGATAGCCCATACAATCCGTCACTAACAGTTTCACAAAACTATACCTTGTTAATTGTTATTGACACGATTATCACAAAACCAAACCTCTATAAATCAATTTCATAAATCAACACTATGTAGCTTAAAATTTTAAAAAAGTGTAGTTATATGATACTTGATACTACAAATGAAGTGTTTTTTTTTGTAATCTTACCCTAGTTTTGTTATTTTTTTCTGACCATACCTACAAACCGAGAAACATTAGGCCGAATTACGGGCAAGCAGCCCAGATAACAATGTCATGAACGCTAGAAGCTGTGAATTGTGATGGCCTAAAATGGGCAGATTGGGTCATTGCAGCCGGTAGCATCACGATGGGCTGGATCCGTTGCTACTGCAAAAGAAGCCTGGTCCCGTAGAACCCAACACGTTGCGGGTCCAGGGTTACAACACTCGATGCGCCGGCGCTCACCGCTCACGTGACCGTTGGGCGAATGGGCGGCCCGGGCCGGGTGCCGGGGGCCACTATATATGAGAGAAGAACCCCTCGCCTAGGGTTTACCAGCTGCGGCGCCGACCAAATCTCGGAAACCGAGAGCAGCAAGCGAGTGAACTGTCCCGAGCCAGAAGCAATGGAGCAGACTTTCATCATGATCAAGCCCGACGGCGTCCAGAGGGGCCTCGTAAGCGCCGCTTCCGTCTTGTTTTCTCTTCCGTCCAATCGATTCGGGGTCGACGTGTTGTGTTCTTGCCTCTTGGTGCTAACTTTACTCTCTTTTTGTTCAGATCGGTGAGGTTATCAGCCGCTTCGAGAAGAAGGGATTCTACCTCAAGGGTAATACCTTTCTCTTCTTCGATTTACGCTTGTGTTGGACTGAAGTCACCGATGATGCTTTCATGCGGAAATTTTAGCTTTTGATGGAAATGAATCTGTTTCTTTGCAAATTGGTTGTCACTTCACCGAGTCTAATTTTAAAGATCAAATTTCTGGTGTATAACAACTAGTATTTCGTCATTCTGATTAATTGTAATTGATGATTGCTTGACTCGTGTGCTGAACATGCAGCCATGAAGCTCGTGAACGTGGAGAAGTCGTTCGCAGAAAAGCACTACGCCGATCTATCCTCCAAACCCTTCTTCGCTGGCCTTGTGGAATACATCATCTCTGGCCCTGTGGTCGCCATGGTCTGGGAGGGCAAGAGCGTTGTCGCCACTGGCCGCAAGATCGTTGGTGCCACCAACCCTCTAGCTGCCGAGCCTGGCACCATCCGTGGTGACTTTGCTGTTGACATTGGCAGGCAAGATTCTACTGTTCCGCTTTTCTTTGCTGTTGACTTTTTGCTTCGTGCTTGTGTACAGTATGTGAAATACAAATTGAACTTTTGCATTGTGTTCTGTTTTCACCTTGTAGACATATATTTCCTGTATTACTAAATTAAATTAGCTGCTCAATTTTACTTATATGTTTGATGCATTCAAATGTTTATAAATTGGTCTTGAGAGGTGAGATAGGACATCTCATGATTGGTCAATTAAAACATTCGTAATGAAAACATTTGTCAGGGTACATTTTCATGATTGCTACTACCTCCGTCCTAATAGAAGTTTATTTCTAGCTTTTGTTGATTGACACTTTAACCAATGATTTTTATAGATTCGGTTAAATTTAAAAACCTAGTATTTGTACTTTTAGATTAATCAAAAGAAATACTTTCATAATATATATAATTTATATTATTAAAAGTAATCAAATTTATCAAAATCATTGGTCAAAATCATAGTCAACAAAACCTAGAAATAAACTTCTATTGGGACGGAGGGAGTAGTGTTCATGTTTTGGCCTCGATCACATCCACCCATGGATCCATTGTGGGCCAAAGCATGTAGCATGTGGGAAAGTACATTTGTTCGGAATCTGATGTGAGTTTGCAGAAAATAAGATGCCAGTGGGGCAGTGTATTTTCTGCAGGTTTTTTTTTTGTTTGCGCACATGATTTGTATTAGAGCCCTTTTAAGGTAGATGAAATGTTGTTGGGTTACCTCGTAATATACAAATCAATCTCAGCCGACATTTGTTCCCTAATTCCTGTTAGTTTCCAAACTGAACACATTACTTTCCATTTAATTACTGGAGTAGTCTGAAAACTTCCCAAAACAAACTCATGCCTTAATCATGGTTTGCTGGAACCGCTGATGAGTACCTCTACATATTTGGAGAGCATGATGACATGATGGCAATGTCAATAAAGGCTTGACGATGTTTGGGCAGTGCGCTTGTCGCTATATACTTCGGTTTCCAGTTTTATATGTTGTTCTAAGAGATGTTTTGCTATTCAGGAATGTCATTCATGGAAGTGACTCCGTTGAGAACGCCAGGAAGGAGATTGCCTTGTGGTTCCCTGAGGGCCTTGCTGAGTGGCAGAGCAACCAGCACCCCTGGATCTATGAGGCTTAAGCTCTAGAAACTCGAAACTTGGATCCTTGAGGAAAAACTATGGCGCCAGCCATACCGCTGCTATGTTGAGAGCTTGAGGAGAATTGGTCAGTGTCAAGAAACTTTATTTGTATGTCTATGAGCCTCTGGAAACTCGAAACTTGCATCCTTGAGGTAAAACTATGGCGCCAGCCATACGGTTAGCTGCTATGTTGAGAGCTTGAGGAGAATTGGTCAGTGTCAATAACTTTATTTGTATGGACTATGAACTGAGTTTTTTCTTGGCTTGCATGTTATGTATGCGTTCCCTTTATGATATTTGATATGGTGTTATCCTTCTGAGCATTTCGCTAATATCTTTGTTCGCTTCGTCGGTTTTCTTTCTGGTTGAAAGCTTTGAGACTCAGGCTCAACATTGGGGTTTTAACCGTTCAATTGAGATAATCCTTTCAAGCTCGAAAGTTCAGCGGGTAGATTTCCATGATATGGATCACAGATTCAAGCACGTAAAGGTACTATTCCATTGCTAAGTAAATTTTGTACACATCACCTTAAGCACTTTTAGTGGCATAGAGCACGTGTTGCCACAGCTGTTTAATTGAGATAAAACATGGGCTTTCGACTATGCATGCTTATTCAGGCACTATGATACAGTTCAGTTTCAACCGTAGCAACGGATCGGGTCGTTGCAACCCTTCTCTGCAGACTGCCTGGAACCGAAGCGGCCACCCTTCTCAAGGTATTGCTGGTGGTACTCCTCTGCCCTGTAGAACCTCTTTGCCAGGAGTATTTCGGTCACAATCTTCCGGTTCAGAAGCTTCTGCTGCTTCTCCAGGGATACCCTTGCCGCCGCCTCCTGCTCAATGGTGTAGAAGTAGATTCCTGACCTGTACTGGGTCCCAACGTCATTGCCCTGCGTGCAGTGTTGAGAAGATGCGGTTAAAACAGGGTTTCAAAACTGTAAACTGCCAGCCCAGTTCTGAACTGTGCAAAAAACCAAGCAGTTATCGGTAAAATACATCAAAAACCATTTTCACTGGTTTTCATGAAAGCATGGTCAGAACTCAGAATTTAGCGCCGTCAGACAAATGATAGATAGAGCTTTTCTGGCAGTAAAATTTTATTGCATGGAGATTAATGAAATTGAGTACACTGGATCAAACTCATGTCAAGCTCGACACATTAGCACTGGTGACTGAAGTTCAAGGGATATAAACATACCTATCATGGAATCCGAGAGTCTGAATCAGTCAAAGATTATTGAGATTATTGGACACTGATACCATATACTCCTAGATGAAAGTGTCCACAGCCAGGGATATGCGTAACCTCAGTTTATGAGCCGAGGAAGTATCCATCCCCAACAGTCAAAAGGGCAGTCTGGGCTCTAGTGCTACACTGCAGTGTCCAGTTAATCATGACTCACGACCACGACGATGCTTGAGTTAGTCTAGCTATTCCATTTCAGAGCATCGTTGCAACAGACACTCAATTGCTTGTACAGTAAACAGAGGTTACGATAAACAGAGGCGTCGCTATGCGGCCTATGCCTAGTGTTTCTCACTGCTTGCAGTACACGGGTTTCCCCGCGAGAAATCGAATCTCTCAGCGACGAATTCGTTTAATTCTTTTTTTTTTAACTGCCTTCAGTTTGCAGTAGTGTCAATCTGTTCTAACGGCATCCTAGAACCTAACCTTCTCGAGCAAAAAGCACAGCAGTCCATCAATTTCCCCCGAAATTCACCGCAAATTCGCGTGTAAGCGATTGAAAACCCTGCTCAAGCTTAACGTCTGGGGGTCACTAACCTGGCGATTGAGCATGGTGGGGTCGTGGCGCGCCCAGAAGACGTCGAGGAGGTCGTCGTACTTGCAGGCGGCGGGATCGTACTGCACGCGGACGACCTCGTTGTGGTTGGTGGAGCCGGTGCAGACGTCCTCGTAGGTCGGGTCGTGGACATTGCCCTGGCTGTAGCCGACCTCGGTGCGGGTGACCCCGGGCACGCGCTGGAACGCGAGCTCCACGCCCCAGAAGCATCCCGCGCCGAACTGCGCGAATTGGTTCCCTGGCGCCGCCTGGTCCTCGTCGGGCCCCTGCGCCAGTGCCGCCGACGCCTCCGACGCGCGCGGGCTGCCGCCCAGCCCGCCCAGGCCAAGCTTCCCGAGCCAGCTCATCGTCCCGACGCCCCTGGACACCGGCAGGGTGTTCCTGGGCGCGAGGAAGCGGACGGTGGCGCGGTGGTGGAGCGCGGGGCAGTGGAGGGCGCTGCCAAGGCGAGCCGCGAGGAGGAGAGGGGTGGAGGAGGCGGGTGAGGTGAGAAGCGGGGGCATCGGGCGAGGCTTTCCTCTTCCCCGTTTGTGCCGCCGTGGCCTAGAAGCTTCGACGCCCGGTTGGTGGGTCGGGTCGTTGGTTCCACGTCCTTCCTATCCCTCGCTCGGCTGCCTCACCTTCAACCGCTTGGCCGCTAGGTGAAAACCGGTTTTCGCTCAAACTAATTCGTTTCAGTATAGTGTTGATTTTAGTTTTGATGAAAAATCGTATTAAATATTATAACAAATTTAGCTAATTGATCAATTTTACTAGTTAACCGGTCGATTTTTTATTAAATCGAAAACTGATTCAAATCTAGTTTTTAAAACTCTCTTGCCGCTTCTGCTCTTAGGCGCTGAGAAGACGACGCCAATGTTGGCACTAAGGTTTACGGAATAGTTTCAAGTGAAATCAAAAATCTAATTTTATCGATTAATTTTTGATTTAAAAATTAAATAAAATGAAAATTCGAAAATTGATCGTTAATTGAAAAAAATTGAACGAAAAATCGGTGATTTGATTTAAAATTCAAACTAGAAAAATTAATCAGTAAATTAAAAAAACTGAGCGGTATTCATTTCAAACCTTTATTTTTACGCTTATACCAATTTTTACAGTGTACTGTAGCAATTTTCATGAAAAAATAGATCAAACCGGTGTTCACCAGTTTTCACGGTTCCAAGAAATCAAAAACCCTGGTTGGCAACCAACTCAGTGTAGCGATCCTTTACGTCTCTGCGATAAAATACTCCAACGTAGTTACATGCGGATATCATTGACTAATAGGTGTAGTGAATTTTCCTGAGAAATCTCATGCCTCATCCGTGGAATTTCATAGTACCACGTGGAGTTATCCTGGTAGTATTTCATCACATCGTTTCCACATGTTTAAATCCTATCCATCCTTATTCTTCAACCAAGCACACCCTCTATTGATTTTGTACAGCTAAGCAGCCATATTTGCTTCTGAACCAGAGGAGGATTTTGTTTGATTGGAGCATATGTTTGATAAGACAAGAGGATATGTGAGTACATGACGCGTATTGCGAAGGCCTTGTAACCTTCCAGGACACGAAACAGGGTAGCATAATTGCTGCGAATATGCTAGTGGAAGTAGTACACGAGTAGATGTTGACAGAAAAAAATGAGTACTTCGCCGTTTCAAAATAAATATTTTTTAGATTTTCAAACATCTATCTTTAATTATTCATCTTATTTAAAAAATTATGAAAATATTATTTATTTTATTGTGAATAATTCATTATTAGAAATATTTAAACATAACTTCTTTGTTTTTATATTTTTGTGAAATTTTTAAATAATACAAATAGTCAAACATTAATTTTTTAAAGTTAAAAATGTCACTTAAAATAAGACAAAGAGAGTACGTTATAATCTCATAGCTCTTCTGTGATCAATGAATGGAACATGTAAAACGTAGGCTGCACTTGAATATACTCTCATGTTCTATTATAAGTGACGTTTTTGACTTTTTAAAATCAATTTTTCACTATTTGTATTATTTAAAAAATTTATAAAAATATAAAAAATAAGTTAAGCTTAAAAGTACTTTTAATAATAAATTATTTTACAATAAAATAAATAATATTTTCACAAAATTTTTAAATAAAACGATGGTTAAAATTTGATTTTAAAAGTCAAAATCGTCAAGTAGGACGGAGGGAGTAGGTCACAAGTGACGGAAGTTAGACTAAAAAAGTATTATCTCCGTCCCAAAATTTCTGTCACTTTTGACTTCTGTATTTCATGTTTGACTTTATGTTTTATTCAAAAAATTTGTAAAAATATCATATATTTTGTTGTGATTAATCTTATTGCAAGAGATGATTTAAACATGATTATTTGTTTTCAAATTTGTAAAAAGAAATTTAATAAGATGAATGATCAAACATAGTATCTAAAAGTTAAAAGTGATATAAATTTAGGAACGGAGGTAGTACATAAGAATTTAGGGTCTGTTAAGATAAGAAATTTTATGAAAAAATGTAATTTCCTCAGAGTAACTTTATGTATATTTGAATGAAATAAGCCCTTTTAGGACGTCTTGCTTTAAAAAAAAGAATATAGAGCATGTTTGGGTACAAATTTTTTTAGTTTTGCAAAACACCATAGTTTTTAAAAAATACTATGGTTTTAGTAACTGAAGAGGTATTTGAGTGTAACTAATTCTATAATTTTAAAAACTATAATATTCTTAAAACCTCAATTTTTTTGAGTTTTTTATGAGAAAATTCTTTATTTAACCTTAAAATAATGACCACTTCCTTCCTTGACCCTTTTTATTTTGAACTTATTTATAAGGACTGATACCCATACAAACGATTTATTTTGGGGATTTGTCTACAGGACATCGTAAGTGTGCCACTTGGTCTATACCACACCATCCGTTTTAATTTTGTCCACAGGACATCATAATTCTGTGTTTTTGTCACCAGGACACCACAGAGAATATTTCGAGAATATTCTATGGCAAAATGACGACCCTGACCCTGGTCTCCTCCTTGCCGTCGAACCCTTCACGGACTGTGCGATGCGCTCATTGGCCTTGTTCGCGACCCCGTCTCCCCGCAGATGACCAGCCGCCTCGTCGCCCCAGTTCACCTTCCAAATCGTGGCTATCCTGGCGGCATTTGAATAAAAGAGATAGGGGTAAACACGGACAGGATCGTCATTTTACCAGAGAATATTCTCAAAAATATTCTCTGCGGTGTTCTGGCGACAAAATCATAGAATTACGATATCGTGTAGGCAAAATCGAAACATGCAATGTGGTACAGACCAAGAGACATAATCATGATGTCCAGTAGTCAAATTATCCATTGATTTTAGATGAGGGTAAAATAGTCATTTTACACCTTACTTAAACACCGTTAGTGCTCCAAACTAACGGAAGGAGAAAAAAAACAAAAAATCGACCTCAAAAAGAAGTTCAAAAATGTATTTACACCTTACTTGACACCGTTAGTGCTTCAAACTAACGGAAGGGTAAAAAAAACCAAAAATCAACCTAAAAAAGAAGTTAAAAACGAAAAGGGTTCCTTCAAAGAACGAAGGCGCAGCACCAGGAGCAACACAGCGAGACAAACAGCTGGAGGAAACCAACGAAAATGAAGGCAAACTGTGGCGACCCAGAGGAGAGGAACGCGGCGGAGACGATGAAGAAGGAAGGGGAAAAGAGGAATCGAAGACATCGAGCAAATTCGATTGGGAGCGAAGGGATAAGAACGGGAGTGGGGCCCACGGCGCGCGGATGGTCCTGTGCAGGAACGACACGTGGCGAACCTGGCCGAACTTTTTGCACCCGCGAGCGAAGCGCCGGAGACGCAGGATTGCCATCCGACGGCGGGCAGCATTGGGTGCGCGCGCTGTCGGGAGTGCGGAGTGGGCAGCGGAACCGTTTATAGGGTAAAATAGTAGTATAGTCTAGCCCCTTTATCTATTAGTACCAAGGAAGACCATGTGTTGCCAGCTAAATAGTCTAATCTTCAGTAAAATAGTTCATATATGATCTTCCATATGCTGCTGGTCAACAATATGTTTTTTTTTAAAAAAAATACAGAGGAAATACTTTTAGCCAAACATGTCACGGTTTTATCTTAAAACAACAAAAAAAAAAACAGTTTCTAAATACTATAGTATTTACTACATGTAGTTTCTAAAATATGATTTCTTGATACTTTTTGAATACAAAGTATTTTTTGAGTATTGAAACAATAACATGGTTTTGCAAAATACTTTGATTTTAGAAAGTAAGAATTATATGGATATACCAAATCTATGTTTAAAAAAATGATATTAGTAAAAGTGCAGCTATTTTCGAGTTTTAGAAACTCCACTCTTGACTTCTCTTTTCTAAACCGTAGTTTTGCTTAGGCATTGATTTCTTAATACATCGGTATTGAAAAACGGTAACACCCAAACTTGTCTTGAAGCGGGTTTTTAGTGTATGGGTGTAGCAGTAGTAGTATATTTTTATTCTTAGCTTTGTTGTGTTAGTTGAGTTTTGAGTAAAACTTGTAATACTAAAATTGATTAATGATATATTTTCAACTTAATTATCTTTATGTTAAAGAAAATGATAATAACTTAGTATATAGAGAATTTGAACCAGATGAAATGGAATGGTACGATGGTTCTAGTTGATATTATGTATTTATGATTTGTGATAGTACATACTCCTAAGAATCGGTTCGTGGACTATGTAACCTGACTTTATAGTGCAGTCACATGATTTATATGAGTAGACCTTGTCAACTAATTGGTTGATTGTCTAGTTCAGTATGCACTGTTTGACGGTGTAGTGGCGCAAGAGGGAGCTTCTACAATGGAAGAGGTGAAACTTTAGTGGATGCATTATGCTATGTGACATCTTGTAAAGTTTTGTAGTGATCTTCTGTATATACCTAGGCATCGCCTAACACCATCTTCTCACATTGGAAGGCCTCAAACTCACCCTCGGCCCCGGGACATCCCACCCAGAAAAGCCAGGATGGCAGTCTCATGCAATGCCGTCGATTGGCAGGGCAGAATGAGCACCCGCACAGGGCTCAAAAAAAAAAATTAGGGCCCAACAATCCTAGTTAGCTCACTTAGTTCTTAGAGGAAAATAATTTCTAGCAAAAAATTGGACTGCAACACACCGCAAGTATGATAGACAGATCCTTAATGAGGCAATTGTGTTCCTTCTTTTACTAATACTTCTTGTTCTTCTTCCAAGTCACAAGTTTTCGTATTAGTATTTGTTGCATTCTTTAGCAGTGTATTTACCGTTGTAGTTATATAATTTGAGAAGATAAATTGTATTATTTATGCAATATTTCTAAACATAGGGCTCCGCTTTATATTTTGCACTGGGGCCTTCAATTTCTGGAGACGGCCCTAACTGGTAGGCCGTCAGGGCGCTACTACCAGAGGTGAAGAGGAGATTCAGGGACACTGCACATCTGCCCGACGATGCGCGGCGGTGGTGGCAAGGTTTGAGGTGGCGGCAGGGTGGCTAAGGCAGATGACTATCGTGAGGAGATACAGGACATCTCCATCTCCATCTCCAACCAGTGGCGGAGCCAGCCAAAAATGACGATGGGGTCACTATAAAATCATGAGTACAAAATGTGTCAAAGTAAATTACCTTTATACAAATAATCGTGCTTCATAGTTTCCCTTTACGATCTTTAACTTTTTGAAAGGAACAATCACATCATCAACTAGAATTGTAGCTAGGAAGTCTTGCTCGATGAAGCACACAATACAGTCATTCATAAATTGATCACCAATTTGATTGCGTGATGCTGTCTTCACAATTTTCATAGATGAAAAACACCTCTCCACTGATGCAGTAGCAATGGGTAGGACAAGTGCTAGCTTCAGAAGGTGATAGACCAATGGAAAGACAAGATGTTTTTTGTTTGTACCATCAACTTAGCAAGTTCAGAAATAGTGTTTAAATTAGCAAATCTTTCATCTGATCGCATATTATCAATGTAAATAGGAAGCTCATGAGAAAGATCCGTTAGTTGCAATGAAGTAAAATCATCTGGATAGAACTTAGCCAACTCCATTAAACTCTCAACTCTAAATGCATCAAAACAATCCTTGAGACTAAAAGCAGCCATTTGACTAAATACATCAAAACAATCTTTGGGACTAAAAGCAGCCATTTGGGACTAAAAGCAGCCAACTCTAAATGCATCAAAAGAATCCATTAAACTTCCTTCTTGGCTTGTGCCTATCAATGTACTCTTCTTCCATGTCCAATTTAGGGATATTATGCTCTTCACAAAAAGAGTATACTGCCTCCAATAGAGATTCCCAACCTTCATCTCTAATTTTTTGAAATTTCTGCTTAGTTAGCTTCACCTCAGACACGACCTCCAAGATATCTTGATCTTTCCTTAGTAAAAAAAATGACAATACATTTGCATGTCCTAAGATAAGCAACATCAAATGCAAATGAAATACAAAGTCAAAAACCTTGAGATAATCCAACAGACTGCGGGCTTGACGTTTCTTCCCATCGTTTGGACCCTCCTTTTCAACATATTGCAGCACTTCAATGACAGATGGGAATAAATTGTTCAAGCTCTTGAGAGTTTCATAATGCGAACACCAACGAGTATCCCCGGCTCTTTGAAGAGATTGCTCCTGATTCAATCCAGTTCCACTACTAATTTGTCCATTACTTATGGCTTTTCTTACCCTCTCTTGTTGGCTTTGACGAATCATATTTTTTCATTTGCAAGAAGCTCCCGCAACATTGATCAAAAGAGAAATCATGTCAAAAAAGTCACTAATATCATCATTCTTTTTAGCTACTGCCACAATAACTAATTGGAGTTGGTGAGCAAAACAGTGAACATAATATGCTGAGCTGTTCTCTCTCAGGACCAAAGCTCTCAATCCATTAAACTCACCTCTCATGTTGCTCGCTCCATCATAACCTTGGCCTCTAACTTGTGTCATGCTTAAACCATACTCCATCCGTTTTTAAATTGATGTCGCCGTTGACTTCAAATCTCAACTTTGACCATTCGTCTTATTCAAAAAATTATGATAAATTTTATATATTTTGTTATAATTTGTTTTATCATTAAATATATTTGAAACACGGTTAAAAAAGTTATACATTTGAACTAATTTTTTGAATAAGACGAATGGTCAAAGTTGAGATTCGAAGTCAACAGCGACCTCATTTTAAGAACAGAGGGAGTACTTCTGTAATAGATGATCAATGTTAGATTTCAAGCAACACGCTGATGTTATATCGCTCTGCCTTTTAAAACCAGTGACAATTGATTGGTCTTTTTTCAGCAAATTGTTACATCTTTTCACTGCAGTGTAATGAAAACTGTTACATTCACCAACATGATCTCGAAGCCTATCTGATTTGTTCCAACAAGAAAAATCAAGTACTGTCAATGCATCATTCCCACCTTGGCCTGGAATACAGTCTCTGAACAAGTAGCAATATAAACAAAAACATTTATCCACTTTCTCATTGTATTCTAGCCAATCATACATAGACAACCATTCATGATTAAAGCGACGTAGCTTCCCTCCTATCATCTTTTGTGGATATTTAAAACCAGCTTGTGGCCTGCAAGGGCCTCTAATCAAATATTTTTTGCCTAACCTCATCTTGTAACTTGTGGCCTATGTAGTCTGTTATTCTCATCCTATCAGCTGGATCATAAGGAATTTCATCCAAATTTACCGCTTCTCGTGATACACGAGTTGTAACTGCATTTCTTTTTGAAGGCCTTCCGTCAGTACTTGTATTACCGACTGCATCTCCTGAAACCCTTTCATCAGTATTGTCATCACCAACAGCAATGGACTGTAATTTCCTTGTGAAGAACCTCTCCATCTTTATTTAATATTCTACTGAAAAGAATATTAGAACTTAGAAGCTATATCTAGATATTTCATATCACAAACTCGTAGTAAAATCAAACCTCTAAAGAAGACAAAAAACTCAATGCCTCTTATCGTTGCAACATGGAAAAGAACTCTTGGGTAATAGCACTGATGGCCGGCTACATATACAGGAGGGCGTCACTAGCTGAAGGCGGCGGTGGCAGCAGTGGAGAACCCGATCGACAATGACGACAGGACACTGACCTTGATGCGATGACGGCGCACCGTGAAGAACGATGTCGTTTTGGCTTCTACACGTTTCGGCGGCGTGAGATTGTGAGAATTGGGAGCGATCTTTTTTCTATTGTTTATGAGTCTGCACAACCGTAGTCAGGTGGGCTGTTCGTTCCTCGTCTGGGCCTTTGCTGGTCAATGGTCATGACGATCGGCTTTTAATTTGCAAACAGGCCAGCCGTTTAATTAGTGTCCTGTGCACTAGTACTCGGAAGGGCTGGGGTCATTATCAAAATAAGCTATAGCTAGTAATGATTTTTGCTCAGGTCATCGGTGTCATGGGACCCCGGTCCAACAAATTTAGCTCCGCCACTGTCTCCAACGGCTCGACGACGTTGGTTGGTGCCATTAGAAACGGTGAGGCGCATGGATCTTCGCACCTAGGGCAAAGGCATGGGATGGAATTTGCTAGCCAGCAAGGTTTGAGGCAGGGTTTTCAAAACCAGTCCTGGATCAGTTTTCGTTTTTCCAAAACATGACCGGTTAGCCGGCAAAACCGACTACTACAGTGTTAGGTTTGGTTTTCAACCAAAAATTAGACTTAACTATATACCGCATCAGATCGGTTTGAGCGAAAATCGCGAAAACCAATCGATTTTCACCGGTTTCCAATACACTGTTTGAGTGGAGTTCTTCTCACATGCCTCTGTTCTAGAAGGGAAAGGTTTTTGACGATGCAGTCCTCAGAGTCTTTACGTTTTGTGGATCTGCAGCTGCAGGACGCGGGAAAACTTGTTCGCTGTGGAATCTTTGGAGCATTGGATCTCGTCCTCCGTGCGAACAAGTGTGGTTTCCTGCTCAAGTTTTCCCCCAAGCTATTACCGCTAAGGCCCCATTTGGAGTGTTCGAATTTTACAGCAAATTCATAAAAATTAATTCAATTTCACAAAAAAATAAAAAAAATTCTCCATTTCAAACGTGGTAGTCTAAAGTACATGCAGCAGTAATATATGCGCTTCCCAGAGCACTAAACGCTTACACAAGACCCACACATCCTGTAATCAATTTGCAAACGAGGCGAGTATCGTTGCACCCACGAGCCGCATTGTTAGCCGCAAATCAAATACGTGAGTTTTGCGGACATCCGCAAACCGCATCGTTTGATATAGAGAAAATATGTGGTCATTCCGAGAACTCTATAATTTATCCACCCACCGCACAATTTATCACTCTATTATTACATATACACCTAATTCAAAAATATTTGTAACTTTAAATTCATGATTTTTTACTTGTTTCAGTGAGTTTAAAGTTTGACCATAGAATTAAAACATCACGTTCACACTACAAAATTTCAACGAATTTGACTAAAATTTGTTAGAGAATACTCAAAATAATAGTAATCAACTTCATGCAAATTTGTATAAGTAAAATAAATATAATAAAGTGATGAACTTTTGCGAGTTATCGCGGATGTACCCGTTTGTCCAATGTGCTTTGCGTGCAAACCACTGAATACAACATTGATCCGTAAGAGCCATTAACACAAACTTTGCGGGGTGGATATGCGCAATAATACCCACCTCAATTGCAACTTGATCCTGTATTGCTCATTTGTACCGTAGCCGTCTTGCAGTTAACAAATTGAACATAGACGCTCCCTCCGTTCATAAAGTGTATCCATCTAGAATTCAAAATTTATAGCAAAAAGAAAAAGTGACATGCTTACTTCCAACACAATATTCTGCCTCTCTCAAACTCCCTCCGTCCTCAGTTCTCAAATTAATGTCGCCGTTGACAAACATCAACTTTAACTATTCGTCTTATTTAAAAAATTAATTCAAATTTAAAAAATTATAAGTTGTAATTCAAACAATTTTGATGACAAAGTAAATTACAACAAAATATTTAAAAATTATCATACTTTTTTTAATAAAACGAATGATCAAAATTGATGTTTGTAATCAACGAAAACATCAATTTGATGTTTGTAACAGAGACATCAATTTGAGAAAAGATGGAGTACTACCTTAATCCCGATGCCCAAACCTCAAAACAACACTTTTTTTGGACGGGTCCGTAACATAGAGGCAGAGCAATGCACACCGAATATAGGTATATATGAGAATGCAGTTCTGCAACAGAACACATGTCTGGACAGAAGGTAAACGAACAGCATCTGCCTTTGTAGAATCAGATTTCAGTTCAGATGTAGAGGTTACAGTAAAAAATGCAATACAGATGTACATCTCATCTATATAACATTACTAGACACTGACAGACAGCAATACATGACAAATAAGATCCGATCTGCATATTTTTGACGAGATGATGTGATTTGTAACAAATACTATTACTGCTGTTCTACAGAAAATTGTTAGCTACCGAGCAAACTAGCAAAACTTCACTCAGGCAACTCCCAGTCCTATCTGGTTGTTTTTCGAGCTCGCCGACGACATTCAAAGCAGTCGGAGCAAGGATAGTAGGCATTCACTCTATGTTTACGATCAATTTGTAGTTTGGTTGGTGAAATTTTAAGTTCCTCTACAAGTATGTGGCGCAGATTTTCATTTTCCTCTTGCAGTTCTTCAATAACCCTTTGGTGCTTGATTACCTAGAAATAACAAACTCAGAATTGATAATTAGTCATCTAATATAATGAAGTGGGAATCAACAAAAATGCATCTAGAAAGATAACCATAGCATATTATGTTATTCTACATTGTGAATGGATAGGCAGGGGAGGCCCCTACATTTCTTATTTTTAAGAAATTACAAATTATACAGACAGAGTTTTACAAAAAACTGATTAAGCAAAAAAAGAAAAAAGAGACCCTGCCACAAGAAACCAGTGGAAATTACTCAGCCAATTGTCTAGGTCTGTAGGAGAAACTTTACTGATTGTTTTCTTACATGTAAAGAGAAATTTATACTTCCATCTTTTTATTTTGTTGCGTTAGGACGAGAAAGATAGTACAATATGAACGAGTTTTCGTAAGAGAGGGAGACATGCTAAAATGATCACAGGGTAACCATGCTTTTGCCAAATTGGATGAAATGAATACCATGGCATACCAAGAAAAAGGATAGAATTATCAATTTGAACAGTAACTATGAAGCCCATCATAACTGAACTCACCAGCTGAAGTACATTATCCATCCCTTGTAAATTTCCTGACTGTAAAATGATTAAAAGAAAAGGTGTTCAGAATAAATGTTTCATAACATCATCTAAGAAGCAGATTGGACTACTATAAACAGCTAGTAATAACAGGGTTTTAGTGCATACTGCATCTCTGAGCTCCATTTTTGAATCATTCTCAAACAGGGGACTCCTTAGAAAGTTTGAAATGACCTTTTCAGTTCGACTTCCAGTTAATGCTTCTGGTGGTGCACTATGTTGGCCATGCGATTCAAGAGTAGGCTGTACCCTTGATATCTCATCGCTTGTAGTATGGTTGAAATTTCTTTGTGCAGTGTTAGCAGCTAGATAGAAGGACATGCCATCGTGAGTTTGTTGATTGCTAGACAAAGAACCAGCCATAGGTTTTGATGCAGACGACTCTCCAGGGGTATCCTTCAGCCTTGAGGTGAATTTAAACATAAGTTCCTAGCAGAAACTAATTATCTTAATGTTTGTGCATCAACAGAAACAAACAACAGTTGGGATAAAAGATCAACTTTAGATTGTACCCCAACAGATGACTGAATCTCATGAAGTACTTGTGGCTTCAGTGCAATTCCTGAAAATTGAAAAGAAAACCTTATAGGGATAGTAGCATAGTGTTAGTCTGTAAGAAGTGAAAAATGGTTATGTTCAATTATCACTATCAATATAAATGAACATCTTCAGAGCAAATGTGTAGCATGTAGATGAGCTAACTTCAGAACAATTACACGAACACTGTGTTAATTGGAATCAAGAAGGAATAGGGATAAATACCACATGATGGCATGGATAAGAAACTAAAATAAACATGTAGGGAGATGAAGCATCATACTTGCACATACTCAAGCCTATTTTCTTTAAGGCCAATATCACAGGAAATTTATAGGTTTAAACTTTTGGAACAGGTGCAAAATGTACCTATTCCGAAACCATGCCCTATACCAACACCACAGCCAATGCCCGCTTCGATGTTCCTTAACCCTGCTGACCTTAGCTAGACCCAAAAATAGCAAAGAAAAAAAAAAGGAGACTCAGATGTGCACTAGAGTACAGGAGCAGATTAACAAAATGTACATTTATGTATGTGTGGGCATAGAAGACTGCTGAATCCTATCTTACAGCAGAATTGACATGCCTCGTGACACCAGAAAAAGCATCAGTTGCACCTCTTGTAGCACTCATAACTTGCTGAAGCCCGGGTATCATACCTGCCAATCGATACCCAAAAAAAAACTCTTAAGCAAAACGCTAATGAAATTAAACCATGATTCTCCAGCAATTGAGCAAGCTCACGACCGCATGGATACTACATGATGCCAGAGCCAGAAAGCAGGAAGCACTGCGTTGATTCGTAGAGGCAGTTGGCAACCTAATCCCCATTTCGGATAATGTAATTCTACAGTACGACGCACCGTTCGACGAAATGCATCACTGAAAGCCCCCACTTCATACTCGTCAGTTCGACGAAATTCCAAAAAACCAAAAAACAAATAAGCACTGACTCATGACCGACTCGAGTCCTATGAGCCCATGACCGAATCGAGTCCGATGAGCTCTATTACCTAGGTATATGGGGCGGCCAACGCCGATACCGACGCCGCAGCCGACGCCGAAGCCGGTGAAGACCTGGAGAACCTTCACGCTGAAGGGGTTCCCCATCCGTAACGAGGGTGGCGGAAGCCTCCGCTCCCGCGGGCTCGTCATCCCCGTCCGGCGGCGGACAGCGGCGGCGACGGAGAACAAACGGGGTGGAGACGGTAGTGGACTCGCAGCCCACGGATATAAAATTGTATCGTCTTGGGCTAATGAGCCCATCTAAAAACGGGGTGAATTGGATCGACCAGGTTTTCACAAGGAATATCCGTGGTGAACGCCTGAACAAAAGCCCAGTACAACAATTGATACTTCCTCCGTTCCAAAATAATGTATAATTAATTTTATATTTAGTCAAAATCAAATTTTTATTAATTAAACTATTAATAATATATTATTAATAATATTTTATAACATAAAAAATATATTTTTTGGATTTCTTATGAAATAAGCTTTCATAAAATGTACATTTATATATTAGAAATTATATAATTTTTAGATATTATTAGTAAAAGTTAAAAAGAATTTGATTTTATCTAAATCTAAAAATATTTATATTTTGAAACGGAAGAAGTACAAGAGTTCCTATTTACCCTCAAAAATTTATCTCTTCCCTCTTCCTTTATTTACCATTATTCTTAATTTCTCTTCCCTAATTTACTATTTTCTTCATATGCTAACATATTTCTTGTCCAACCAAGTTGAAAAAGAATAAAGTACTCCTAAAATTAAGGGAAGTGAATTTTGACGTTCTCTTATACATGTAGCCCTCTGTTCCTAAATTATTGTCGTTGTTGACTTCTAACATCACCTTCGACTGTTCGTTTTATTAAAAAAATTTAATGAATAGCATATCTTTTATTATAATTTACTTCCTTTAGTTTGAGAGGCATTTTGGTTTTTTTTTAATTTGTTTGGACAAGAAATCTATTATAATATGATGGAGCTGGTAAATTGCGGAAGAGAAATTAAAATAATGGTAAATAAGGGAGGAAGAAAATTTCGATAGCAAATAAGGGAAGAAATAAGTTTTTTAGAGCAAATAAGGGATTTCTTCTTGGTACAAAGATGATACAATGTTGAGGCTGAAATACATGAACAATGGATTATTTTTAGAGATCTTGTAATTGGAACTAGATAAATATATCGGGCTGTAGAAATTAGAATATGTAAAATATAAGGCTCTTTTTAAAATACTTGTGGCGTTTCGTATCACCGGCATAGTAGAATTTATGGATTGAAGATGGGTTCGTGTGTACTCCTCCTTGAGGTGGCTTAGTCTACCGGAGATTCAAGACATTTTAGCCTAATTTAGGCTGTCTCGGAGACGTAATACCTACATCAAGTTCGGAGGTGTGTATAAATCGTAGAACTTGATCGAATGATGATTACAATGGCGCTAAAGTTCTTGCTCAAGCAAGAACTCTAAGTCTTTTAGAGGTTCTAAGTGTGGTGCGTATGTGTTGTCACTTGGTTGCTTGTCTCCCTGTCTAGGGTCCCTAGCGTGACTTTATATAGGAGTCGGATTGGGGTTAGAATGGCTTGGTGCCAAGTAACCGGGTGGCCTCTGACGGGTGGGATCACAAGTATCTGAAGTTGTGCCAGTCTCTTAGCGCCAGGTTCTTGTGTTGTTGTCCTTGTCTTCGTTCTTTGTCCAGCATAAGTAGAACAAAGTCAACTTTTCCCTCCACCATCCAATAGACCGTGCCTACCACACAGTGTCAGAAATCTTCGTGCTTGTTGAGGGTTGGTCATCCGAAAGCGGTGCCCGACCTAGGAGTCGAACGAGAGGGGTGATGCCCGACCCGAGGGTTGAACAAGAGGGGCGATGCCCGACCCGGGGGTGGAACGAGAGGGGCAACGCGCGACCTAGGGGTCAAACGGGCCTTACTTTGGTGGGGTCGATCCATTTAGAAAACTGAATGCGGACTGCGATACGATGAACCGTCTTTCATGGCTGAATTTTTAGAGTGGGTCGAAATCGTAGATACCTGAGGCATACGAGCCCGACAATACTAAATTCTCAAAATAGCAGGACTGAAGCTGCACATGTTCTTGAATACTAGTATGAATTTAAAAAATACAATAATTACCAAACTCCTATGTAGCAATCCTTCAGTGCAATTGTCACATATAGGAATTTTCCCCCCTCTTTGGATTCAGTTCCTCTATTTTTTGCCCTCCACAATTTCTTTGTTTCAAAGGACCCCTAACTTGCTTTTTAGAAGAAATTAAAAGCAGTAAGAAAAAAGGGTGATGGGGCTGCACTGAACGTGTAGTCCTTGCTTCGATCATCGTATAAACTTTGGTATATTTGGTTGCGTTCGTGTTTTTTCTCTAGCGTTCTCTTTTTCTATTATTCTTTACAAAATGTGTGCATGACATGTGTGGGATAACCATGATGAGGACCTTATTCTTCACCTTGATCAGACTTAGAGCTTCTTTGTTTCAGTTTTTTAGAGGCTTTTTTCAACTGAAAAGTTAAAAACTGAGAAGCTGAAACAAATAAAGTTCTGAAAAACTTATTTTTGGAATGTTGAAAAGCTAGCTTTTGCAGTAATAAATTAAAAGCTGAAAAGCTCATTGAGCTTTTGATGTACAGAAAAGCTAAATATATATTTAAAAAATTAACATTTAAATTTCACCAACCAATTTTTCAACTAACCACCAGCCAGTTTTTTAAAATCTCAAAAGCTTTACCTCAAAAGAGGGCCTTAGCTTGATTGCCAATAACTAAGGCCCTGTTTGTTTCAGCTTTTCAGGCTAGCTTTTCCAGCTGAAAAGCTGAAACCTAAAAAGCTGAAACAAACAAGGTTCTGAAAAACGGGCTTTTGGAATGCTAAAAAGTTAGCTTATGAGAAAATGAACTAAAAGCTGAAAAGCTCATTCAGAGTTGCTTTTCTGGCTTTTGATGTGCAGAGAAGCTAAGTATATATTGCAAAAGTCAATAGTCACTACTCCACCACCAGCTTTTTAACTAGTCACCAACCAGCTTTTCTAAAAGCTCAAAAGCTCGCCCTAAACCTCGGAAGAAAGTGATGCCGGCCTCTCGCCCACAGTGGCATTTCTTTGACTGGATTCTCGCACAACTAAGTCATGCACTAGACAGCTAGTGTCATCGAAAATACATGATGTCGTACTGATGGACTACACTTTCGTCTCATTTCTATCTGAACTTCGGGCATTTGGTACTACTACTACTGCTGCACGTCCAATAATCTCCTGTGACCAAGCCGTGTCATTTGTCCTTGACCAGATGATCATTTGCTTCTACTTCGACGAAATTTCATGCCCTTTTATCAGTTATCATACTTACCACTTGTCACCACCGGATTCCAAACTCGTCGGCATGTGAAATTTCCTTTGCGTGCTCGCTTAGCTTCTAGGACAATACGTGAGATCGATAAGTCAACCATGACCTGAATCGATCCAACTCTTTTAGGCTTGTTCGTATGAAATAAGTCATCTTAAAGTTAATAACTTAATTTTATTTATAAAAAATTTCATTGGAGTGAGAATAAAACACTATACTTACAACTCAATATTAACATCAAGAGTTGGTTGCTAAGAATTTTTTATGAACAAAGATTAAGTTATTAATTTAAAATAACTTATTTTATATTAAAAATCACTTCTATTGAGAATGATTCTTAGCCTAGGACCGAACAAGCCCTTACGAATTCTTTCTCTTCTTCGATAGACTGAAATCGAAAGCGTTTTCAGTCATTCGTTCGAATCTAGCCAGCGTTTTTGGGTGGGAGGCTTCTCAGATGAGGGTCCGTCAATTGATCTGACTGTTCCAAGTCGTCGACGGAAAGGACCTCTAAATTTTCAGTCGATTGTATATCAGCAGGCCCTATTCCTTTGCTCGAAAAGATGCACGCACCCCTTTGACGGGAGTAGGAGTAGGGACGTAGCTAGAGCAAATTTGAACGAGGTGCACAAATTTATTTGTAGATACAAGAATTTTTAACATGTACTCCACTCCATCTTAGGATTGCGAAAATCACCATCTTGTACTCCACTCCAGGCCTCCAACGTCCTAGGCGCCCTTGATTGGCTAGGGCACCCCTCGGGGAAATCCACACAGACGTGGTGGTGGTGTTCACCAGCCGAAGCAACACCAACAATATTTCATCGGGACCGAAAAGGAAAAAAACTACGATCGATCAGCGATCACCTTTCCCGAGCTCGCGTGAACTGAATGGTCGGCGTGATCTCAAGATCCACGCGGCCGCATTTTCTATCCTGTCCGCACCCCCTGTTTCGCTGATGAAAGCTTCGTGTTGTCGTGTCCTCGACCTCCACCAGCAACGGTGGGGTACGCAGCCGTCGGGCCGACGGCGAAACGGGCGGAGCAGAGTCGCGGGGATCAAAAGCCCGTGGTGGTGGTCACGTACGCATCGCGCCTTTGCACTACTAGCAGGACGGCGGTCCCAGCACCGCCTTCCTCCGCCCCCTGTTTCTGCGTCGCGCGTGGGCCACTTTGACTTTATCCTGGCGGTGAGATCCACATATGCCGGTCCAGATTCGGCCGCACGCCTCATCTCATTTCCAATCGTAGCTGCTGTAGATAGATGGTGCTTTTTTCAGAGGAGCACGCGTAGTATGATTTTTTTTTCGCTTCCATTTGTGAAATCCAGGTTAGGTATCTCAAATTCTGCAGTCTAATAAAGCATCTGTATTAATGGATCAGTGATGGTCCATGGAGGAGAGAACCAGGTGTACTATGTGATGTCGCTGTGATTCATGCAACATGCATGTATTTACATGTAAAGGCATGGTCTGAACTTTGCGCTACAGAAAAATTTCTGCAGAGGTTTCTGGTTGCTTCTCCTTCTATCTGGCCGCAATTATTGGATGAAGTAACAGGGCTAGAAGCATGATCAATGCGGATAACGAGATTGGCATGTTTGGGCGAGCGAGAAGGGCATATGATCATTTCAACTGGATGGACCTGACCTGAGAAGGGGAAGGCCTAACTATTGTGGCATTGGGAGCTCAGAGCCACACAAGCCCCTATCCGTGCTGCCTCTTCAGACTGTTACAAGAACCGAACGCACTTGAAGGAGACAGGGACCTACCCCATCAAATTCAAATATAACCCCCATAGGACTGGACAGATTTTTCGATGGCCAGATTTTAGTAACAGAGGATACAATACATTAGTGCTGACGAATACATGTATCTTAGTATGTCTGATTTTTGTTCACCAACTTATACAGACCAACCAAAACCTAAGCATCCACAAACGTTCGTTTTTCTGAGGTACTACCCCACGCCATCGGCGATGAACACAAAGTTAGCATGGCCACAACAGCAAGATCGAAGCAGAGGCAGCAGCTGCCTCCCGGAGGCTGGTACAGAATGCAACAGTTGGGCCAAGCCTGGCTTCCGAGATCACAGCACTTTGATGGCCTCGGGTGTGCCACGAGGAGGAGCGATGCTGAGGTCCAGACTGTTGACCGCGATGTTAAGCTCCAGGCTGCTGATGGATGATGATGCTGTTTCCCGGCCAGAGGCCATGGATGCGAACGACGTCTCGGCGTGAGCCTTCGATCTCTTGAAAAAGTTAGTTGGTTCGTTAACCTGTCAGAAAGAATTAGATCTTACCACTAGTTTCCTCATCAATGTTTCAGATAGATGAAAGTGTAGTAAACATTTTTACCTGCAAGTTATTGCCTAAAAGCTCTGCAGCGCCTGGATAGCTTGGCACCTGAGGCGAGGGTCAAATTCACAGTTCAGATGTTTAGCTGCGGTTGTTTGTCTCAACTAGCTATATCCATCAACAATTCTAGCTCAATCTACTACAGTAAGATTGGGAACACTGAAGGACTAAGCTGCGGAATTTACCGGGACATCGCCTCGGTCGGTATGAATGATTTCCTCAGTAGGAGCAGGCTGAGTGGCAATACTTTGAGAGCTTGGCACCTGAAAAAAGGGGAGATCATCAGCTGCAAGATCTAATCAACCACTCGGATTGCTCTGCAACTGTATCAAACACTCACTTGATCGTTGTTGTAGTCAGACATGCCCACGTCGAAGAGGCTGGCCCTGCGCTTCTTCTTGCCGGGATTGGTCTGTCGGAGGAAGTACTTCTGGGCGTGGCTGGCCACCTGCGTGGCCGTCCTGGTGGTGATGAAGTTCTTGGAGATGCCTCTCCAGTCCCCTTTGCCCAGCTGCCTCAGGCCGTCGAGGAACTTCCTGTGCTCCTCCTGGGTCCACGGAACCCCTGCCGAGATTTCGTCGTCAAGTAACGCAGTACCAATCTCAGGGGATGACTAATTGCTACTCCTAGTATCTCTACTGAAAAAGCAGCCGTTGACTGATCCATAAAACGGGGCTAAATTTTTAGTCTGTTTTCATTATTGCTGAATCTTGCACAGCATTTCCTTCCACTAATCGCTTGATCATGACCTCAACCAAGTTACTAGTAACAGACAGTGGCAAAAAGGATCGGATCGAGAAATATAACAGTCACCTTTCTTCCTCTCCTGGGTCTTGCGGCGGCGGCGCTTCTGTTGCGGGGACGCGAGGTCCCCGTCGTCGGAGGCGTAACCCTTCCCCACCTCCTCCCCAGGCAGCGGCCGGAGCGGGTTGATGGAGGTGAGGTTGGGCATGCTGGAGCTCTTCTTGATCTCCATGGGGCCCCCGTCGTCCTCCTCCACATCCACCCCGTCCTCCCCCGCGACACGCACATCCATGCCGAAGAGCCTGAAGCTCACCGGCGCCGCCTGCTTCCTCCCTTCCTGCTCCTCATCCAGCCGCCGCGGCTCCATCCCCTCTCCCGGCGTCTGCTGCGCTGTCGCTGTCGATGGTAATCTTGTCGGTAGCGGATTGGACGGTTGGTTGGGTCGGATGCTTTGGAGGCTAGACTGCGGAATCCGCGTAGGAGAAGGGATCATGGGTAGTGGCGGAGCCGTGGTTGTTGCCTGCGCCTTTTCTCGTAGCCTCCCCAGGTTTATTTATAACGCTGTATTAGTGCGTGCGCACTGGAAAAAGTGTTGAATCTCTTTTTAATCTGTAAAAGATTCATCTCCTTATTATCGTTGACTCAAATCAATATAGACAAGGGAATATTCTTTCATTTGGTAGGAGTATTTGTGATGTAATGTGACTCTGAGATTTTACTGCTCATCGCATCCAGCATACTTCATTTCGAAGTTGATGTCATTGTTGAATTTTAAAACATCAACTTTAACTTTTTGTTTTAGTTTTTAATTAATATTATATATTTTATTATAATTTAATTTGTTATAAAAAATATTTGAATTATTACTTACTACAGTTTTACATATTTGAACTAATTTTTTGAATAAAATAAATAGTCAAAAATTACGTTAGAAGTAGTGTACAACTAATTTCCTGCTGTGTCTAATTTTTCTGCTGTGTTGATAAATAAGGGCCTCTGTTTGCACTAGATATTCTCAAAATTAGCTTTTGTATGTTGGATTCTGAATAGTTAGATTGTAAAAATCTGTGAGGGCAAAATTTTGTGTCTAGAGTATTTGTTTTCTGGATTTTGTTAGTTGTTTTCACTGTTTTATGTGGTGGGAGGATAAAATTTGCCAAAAGTTACTCCTTATTGGTTATGAGATTTAGGAATTATCTAGATTATGAGAATTGACTAGTAAAATCTGATCGTTTGCTACTAGGAGTGGAATCTCATAATCTCTAGTAAAAACTGGGCCGTCACAAACAAAATTTGATTTGGTTTCTCTGAAGTAGCCGTATTTTCATGCGATCATGCACAGTAGTGTATGGATTCTCAAATGCTTATATTCTAAATTTTACAAGAAGCTTACCAGTTTTAAGGTCCCGTTTGGTTTTGGTTTTCAAAGTGTTTCTACTTCGGATTGTACAAAATATTCACTAAATAGTTTTATAAGAAATGCTTCTATATTCTCTCTCAAAAAAGCATTTATCTAATTTATATTATGAGTTAAAAGCACTCATGGATTCTCCACTCATTTCTACATTGGAACCGCGATAAAAAGCTGTTTTATCAAATGTTTTTAAAAAATGCTTTTTGTAAAGGTCTATTTTTTCTAAAGAAGTTTTTTTTTAGAGAAGTTGTTTTTCTAGAGAAGTGTTTTTATAATCCGTAACAAACGATGCCGTATTATGGCACCCGCTATCCGGCATTCATGATTATGCATGTTCATAGTGAACAAAAAGGGAGGGAGCACGTAGAGAGCTTTAAACATAAATCTTAGTATTATCAATTTATATCCCTAGAAGTAGGTATTATAAAATATTTCGTGGCTCTAATTGATCCAGACAAACCGAGAGACGAGAACGCTGGCTGTTTTCAGAATTTTGATAAGAGTGTATGTGAAAACATCACTTCGTCGATCAGGAGCTGATTGTTGTGCCGGGGGTGAACCCAAAGCTGGGATAGGCCGTGGTTCAAGTTTTGGCCTCCTGTTTTCCTCTTAATTCTCCTGTAGCTTTATAATTCAGCAGGTTTTGATGGTTATATTTTTTATTGATGGCCCGAGTCGTGACCTCAGCCCTCTTCCACCCTATTTCGTCGTACTGGTGTGAGCAGGAAATTCCACGCAGATTTCCGTTCCATTTCACTCCGAGTCACGGCCCCGACTCGGGCCGTCCAAAGACTGGGAGTGGGACTGCTACGAGTCAACGAGTGACTTAGCGTGAGTAACCGGCCACCAGCATCTCCCCGACACCGTACACGTAGCCCAAATGATCCAGCCGCGTGTTCCGCGTCTCCACGACATATCACTTGCAAACGGCAACCAGATGGACGCACGCATGCTTGACGAGCCGACCGCGTGTTGGCGTCTTGGTCGGGCTGGATTTGTCGGGCGAGGACGGACGGATCGATGCATGCCGTGGTAATTTCGCGCTCCTATCGCGCTCCATGACCGGGATAGGAGCGCATCTCGTTTCGTTTCGTGCTGGTCCGGGCAAAGCATATTTTGCCGTGGAAGTTTCGTGGCCTTGGTCGGGCGGGACTATGGACCGCACGCACGCACGCACGGGCGTGCTGCTGGTGCGGAAAATCGCGGCTGCTGGTGGTGACGCAGGGCACTCGGCTGCACGTCAGCACGTGGAGTGTGGACATGCGACACACGAGCGCGCGTACGTTGGCGTTGCGGTACCGTACCAAGCGCGCGGGCGGCCGGCTGTATTGCCCGAGTAACGCGCCGTGCATGCGCTGTCGGTGTTGCACGCATTACGAAGTCTACGCAGCAGCGACGGCTTGCTAACATCCGCAGATTCCGCTCGCGCCACGCGCTTTCACCGGCCAACACTAGAAAATTTTCCTGCCGCGCAACGTAGGCAACCTCAACCACTCCCGCGATTGCCCGCGCACCATGCACAAAAGACTCCACTAATCTACATAAACGCAAAAAAGCAGCAAAGCAGTTTAAGTCCAGCAACAACACTAATCACCAAAGGTCCAAAGGATCTGATTACCAAGCCAAACCAGCATCGCGTCCATCGAAAGTTTCTGCCGATCCAACGTAACGTCCCAGCATGCGTCGCGCCTCGCTAATTACCTGTTCGCCGGCGCGCTCTGCTCCGTCCGCTCCACCGTCGTCAACGAATCAAACCCCTCGGCCCTCACTCCGCGCATCCCAGGCCCAGTACCACGACCACGAGGTGCGCGCAGCCCGCGGCGCTCGTCTCTCCTCGTGATCGACGTCGCATTCTGGCCGGCCGGCCTGCACGTCGCTGCCGCAGGCGGCCTCTCGCGCGGTCACTTCAGGACGCTGTTGGGAAACGGCGCCGCCCGGGACTGGACGGTGCGTCTCATGTTCGCCTCGTCCTCGTTGCCTCCGAGGGATGATCTATCTCCGTGGTCACTGTAATGGACTGGATAAGTTTACGTGCGTGGCGTTGGGGATTGGCTGGTCCGTCCGAGAATCCTCGTCCCTGTTACCGCATAGGGTAACTGGATGAGCGGGATTTTACCTAGGCGACTCAGTTACTTTCAGTTCGTGGTAACCTAAAAGTCCTTCTGCTCCCACTGCTACTGAGATCATCGGCAATTAATTAATAGCGTTGTCTTGTTCAGGGCAAAGAGGATTTTTACTACTCTCGGTTTAGCAGTAGCAGCAGTATACTCAGTGGCGGAGCCACATTGATCAGTGTGGTCATGTGACACAAATAATTTTAATTTAGCCAAAGTAAAATTCAAATTTATTTAGTGTCTGTGTTCTGACTACCGGCACAGTAAAATTTACGTAATCAGAGAGATTATTCGTTCGCTCTTCGTATTCGAATGGCCTTGTCTATGAAAAAGACTCAAAGATTAACCTGGTTTGGGCCGCCGAGAGGCGTAACACACTACGTTTAAAGACAAGAGAGATTAAATCGTAAGAAGTCAAGAATACGAGTACAATGCGGAAGAGTCTTGGCTCGATCTAGTAACCCTACCTCGCGTGAGTGGATGTGATTACAATGGGGTGGCTTAAATTCAACTCGGCTAACATCACTTGTTCTTCTATCGTCTTCTTCATCTATCTTGGTTCTTGTTCGTCTAATGCCTCATATTACCCCTTTTACAGGGGTCAGACCGGGGGCATCAACTTGGCGCCTACGGAACCTGCTAGCCCTCCGCCAGGTGGGGCCTCGGTCGTCGCCTGAATTGGTTGCCTGGCGCCCGCTGGCGCTGGTTCAGTTGGCCGGTGGTCTTCATACATCTTTTGTTCAGTCGGGGGGAACAAAGGACATTTTTTTTGTCTTGCTTTACCGATCGCTTAGCTGCTTTACTAACTTCTAGAACGCTTTACCTCCCGGCAAAGTTGCTTTAACTCATGCTGTACGTTGGTAGGAATCTCTGCGGTTTTCAGTGGTTGGTTGCTAAGGCGGTGCCCAATGATGGAGGTCGAGTTAGAGCATTGGCTTCTAGTCGTTGGTGGGCTGAATCTTATTGTCATGTAGCTTCGACATTTCGTCGGTCGGGCTTGGACGCTTGCGCGATTCCGATCCCTGAGGTCAAGACGTTCTTGGCGGGATGTGATCATTCATGGGCTGTAGACGGATCGTGGGCCGTAGTTTGTAGATAGGCCTTTATGTAGAGGCCGGGTTCGTAAGTACTCGGTGTATACTATCTCGACAGTAGCCTCCGAGCCCCCAAGCGAGCCGAAAGGTTGGTCATGGGCATAATCTTCGTCTTCGTCATTATTCGTCGATGGTCTATCCTATGGGTGCATCTAGCGCGCCCGTAGGACGTAGCCTTTGAGTCCTCGAGCAACCCGCAGGGTCGGTCATAGGCTTAATCTTCGATAGTTCCCGACCTTTGAGGTCGGTTTGAAGCTGATTTTCGTTATCAGCTAGGTGTCGGAACAGATGTCTAGATTGGACCAGTCGGGTCAGTCTCGTCTCATGATCAGCATCGCGCCTAGGTCAGACCTGGTAGTCCAGTCGTTTTTCATGATCAGCGCCCCGAGCAAGTATCGGCCTGGTCAGTTTATCGCCTGACTCTCGTTTGTCACGATCCATGAGATGACTCACGGCGTCAGTGTCAGTAACGACTCCGACGATCGCACCATTCCGCTGCCTCCACGTGGACGGCGGATATGGCGTCTGGGAATTGTAACCGCCGGTCAATCCGATCAGTTGGATGATGCCGATTAGACGGCGGTGGGAGCGCGGTGATTTGAGCGTGCGCATCCCATCAACTGGCGCCTCTCAGCCATTGACTAGCGTGTCAGACAGGCTTGCGTCACCTCCATCGCGGCGGAGGTGGCGAGGCGGCGTCCGGCCCCACCCGTCAGTGAGTGGGGTGCCGGCGTGGCGGGTGCATGTCGTGGTGCACACCCATGATGGCGCGGTTACTGCGCCATCGTGTCGTGGGTAGTGAAAGTAAGTAACGTTCACCCCCCGATAGTCTTTAAAAAGGGGGGCGCTGTGATTTCGAAATTCACCGGCCCTACATTGTCTTCGTCTCCAAGTTTCATTGTGCTAGCTCACCTTAGCATCCAGAGCTCGTCGTCTTCGTCTTCATCGTCGTCTCTGTTCCGGCGGCCACTGCGACCGTCCTCGTCTTCATCATCTTCGTCTTTATTGTTGCTGTGATGGAAGCTGCGTGCAAGCCCTCTGCCGTCTCGAAAGAGGTGCTTGAGTCGTACAATGGCCCCGGGTTGTTGCCGTCGAAGGAAGCCAGCGAATGGGACGAGGCGGAGCACCAGAAGGTGCCGGCACCGTCGGAGGGGAAGATCATGAGCTTCCTCGCCTACCATGAGCGCGGGCTGGCGCTCTCGGGCACCTTCTTCTTCCGCACGCTGATGCTCCACTACGACGTGTGCCTCCACCGCCTCAACCCTAACGGTATCATCTAGATTGCTATCTTCATCATGCTCTACGAAGTGTATTTAGGGGTGGCTCCGAGCCTGTGGCTATGGCGGTACTTCTTTCAGGCCAGCCAGTTGCTGGAGTCCTCCTGTGCGGCTTGGCAGGTCGGCGGTGCCGCGACCATGCTCCGAAGCGCTGAGACGAAGGAGTACATCAAGGTGTCGCTGAAGAAGTCCTTGAAAGATTGGCATGACGGGTGGTTCTACATCAAGAACGCCACCCCCGGCCTCCCGACTTTTCGCAATGCACCGGTCGAGGCGACCGACATGTGGAAGGCCAAGGTGACAACCGAGGAGAAGGACGAGTTGAGGCCGTTGCTGCAGAAGATCCGACGGCTGAGGGACGAGGGTTGAACGGCGCCGCCGTCATTGCTACCTTTGTGCGGCGTTAGGTTCAGCCGCTGCGCTTCCGAGCTTTCCCCATGAACAACTATGAAGGAAAGAACGACGCCACCCGGGAGGTGGTCGGGATCGAGCTGAGCGACCGGGAGAGGTCTTCGACGAGATGTCCAAGGGACCGCAGCCCCTTGACAAGTATCACCCAACGCTGGTGAGTTGGCCTCCTCTTGCCTATGTTATTCGAGTTCGTAGAGATAGGGTCGGGTCGTGGATAGAAGTCGAATACTTAGTCGTTGTCGTCGCTGCAGGTCCTATCGAGGGCCGCGCCCGGGTCGAGAGACGTAGTCGGGACAAACGCTGCAGGCGCGTCCCCGGCCAAGAAGAAGAAGGCCGTCAAGAGACGGCGCCGTGCTGGCTTGAAGTCGTTCCTGGCAGGCAGTCCGGCTGCTTCTACGCCGATTGCGCGGCCTGCTCAGAGGTAGGCTGGGGCTCCGCCGGTTGGGGCCCATTCAACTACAAGTGCAAGGTCAGGGTTTCCGACCCCGACCTACGAGACTGCTGCGCCGCAGTCGACGGGTCCGGTTGACGTCGGGAGCTCAGCGTCGTCCGAGGACGAGGTCCCGCCTCTGTCGAAGAGGACGAGGACCGAGGGATCGGCGAGTGCAGAGGTCGACTTCGGGACCGCGACAGCGGCCGCCACGGTCCAGGTGGCAGGAACTGGGGCGGCCCAGCCCTCGAGCGCGGGCCAACCGGCCCTTCCCCGGATCCGAAGGATCCCGATGCACCAGTCGAAGGAGTAAGTTTCTGCACTTTTAGTTTAGACGTAAGTTTCATTTGGGTTAGTTTTTGCTGACCTGTTTGGCGTTGCGCCGGCCTCCGTCGTCGGTCGCTGCAATGCGTCCGGCTGCGGCCACTACGACGTCAGCGTCTGAGGACACCGGCGACAGAGGCGACGCTTGCACTGATGTGGCGGCGCACACGACGACTCCGCCCCAGCCGTCAAAAGTTCATGACCCGCCGACCCTGGTGGTCGGTGGTGCACTGCAGCTGCCGCCTCCCCCGACGGCTACCGCTGTAGGTCAGGAGAAGGTGGTGGTCGAAGCCCAAGAAGAGGTAGCCGCCAAATCCCAGGAGGAGTAAGCGGCCGTCAAGGCCTGGAGGAGGGGGCTCCTGAGGTCTAGGAAGAGGTAGCCGCCGAGGAGGAGAGGGAAGACTCCTCTTCGGCTCCTTATGCCAGAGGGGAGGTTGAAATGATGGAGGTCGAGGACGTGCCCGCGCCGTCCCCAACCACGATGGCCGAGGGTTCGAGGGGATCTCCCCCGCCCGTGGCCTAGGAAGAACTGGCAGGCCGAGTCTCGCCCGTCACTTCCGAGAGCGCGCGGGAACTGAGTGAGACGGCCGTCGAGAAACGGCTAGAAGTCGCCCCGACAGACCCTTTCGAGGGTTTACAGGGACTATCGCGGAGGAGGTCGGCGAGTCGTCGACGAGTGCGGTCTCGATCGGTGCGAACAGAACTGCCGGAGAGGTGCATCAGGGAGGAGGACCGGGAGGAGAGGCGATCTTGCGCCTGAGGCCGTGGCCGAGGCCTACAACTTCTACGACGATCGGATCGCCGGGGTCCGTCGCTTCAACCTTGCGATGGCCTCCGGCCTTCGCCGGCTGCTCGGCATAACGGACGAGTGCTAAGCCCTCTTCGACAATCCGTACCTGATGGAGTGTCGGGTAAGCTTGAACATTTAAAGTTTCTTAGTCGAACCTGTTCGTCGCGGCGTGTAATGTTGTAGTTTGCAGGCGAATCTTGCCGCGACCGTGGGTCAACCTCCCCGAGGTTATGCTCTGCAAGCCGAAGTCGACGCTCTTCGGGCGGAGCTGGAGAGGACCCGGGTCGGTCAAGACGCCTCGAGGGACTCCGCGATCCAACTGCACCACCGGCTCAATGCCGCCCGTAAGGCAAGCCGCATCTTGCTCGATGAGGCCAACCGGGCGGGTATGGATGTTGTGACGGCACGGTCGGAAAATCGAAGGCTCTCCTCCGATCTCACCTCCGCGTGGGAAACAAGCGCAAGTAGGTTAGCTAGCAGTTTTTAAGCTTTACCGTATTGAAGACCCGGGTCAGATATTGACTGAAGAAGTGGTCTTTTTGTAGACCTCCGGTGGCAGACCGCCCAGCAGACGAGGAGGTGTGGCACCTTAAAGACTTCCTGGCACACGCTGACGGGACCCGCCAGAGTGCCGAGTCCTCCACCAAGAGGGCCATGGAGGAGCATCAGCGAGCCTTCGAGCAGTGGGACCTAATCGACTCGGAGAGGGCCGTCGCAGAGGCTGAGGTCGAGCGACTGTCGGAGGAGCTGCGGGAGATGCAACAGGCCGCCTCCGAGGTCCAAGAGGCACGTCTGGTTGCCGAGTCCGAGGTCGAGCGACTTCGAGCGGAGCTAAATGAGACCAAGGGCCCTGTCGAAGCTGTGGCGAAAGAGCAGGATGGTAAGTGTCGTACCTTTTTGTTTATTGATTGGTCTTGAGGGTCGGCCGTTTGAGAGTGTGTTTTCTGTAGCTCTGGTCGGTGAGCTCCGACCCTAGAGGTCCGCAGGCCGACGCCTGCTCCATCGGGTCTTCGCCGACGTGCATGAGAACTCCCTCTCCGCAGCTCCCGGGCATTATCGCCACTGAGGTGATGAGGGCTCTAGAGGACGGGGCCTCGCTGACCTCGACGCTGACCCGCTCCCACAACCCGGACACGGACTTCGGCCGAATCGTCGAGGGGTTCGCTTCTGGGTTGTCGGATGAGGAGATACGGCACTTGAGGCCGAGATGCGATCATCGGCACGGGCGGTTATCGTCGATTTCAACGGGTCGAAACATCTTCGGAAGCGGTTCGACCACCTTCCCCACGTGCAGCATCGACGTCCTTAGTTATCTGTAGGGATTAGTAGTATTTTGTATCTGACTGTGTAATGAACACTTTTAGATGATGTGTGAATATACAAGTTTCCGACCCTCTTATGTGTTACAATTTTTGGCACTTAACATTTCTCGAGTTCCGTTGGGCGTTGATCAAGTGACTGGGTCGGATATAGCTCGTAGGGTCGAGTGTCGGGCTCGATACAGCTGTAGAGCGTCACCAACACCGGGTCGGATCGTTAGCCGCGAGGAAATCTTGAACGAGAGCGCTTTCGTAACTTTCACATCTGAGGGTCACCCGCGTAACTTGGCGCAGGTCGAGGGGTCGAGCTTGAGGAAACAGAGGGAGGTGTGAAGCCTTTTCGCGAGACTAAAGCATGAAGCCTTAAAACGCAGGAACGAGGCGCGGAGCCTTGTTGAGGCTAAGGCACGGAGCCTTAGGACGTGAGAACGAGGCGCGAGACCTGAAGGTTCGAATGCGAAGGGGTCGATCATTCCGGCACTGTGATTAGCCCTCGGGTAGTGAAGAGAAGACGAGTCGGCTGCACTTCACTGTCAAAAAATAGTTAGTGAGACAAGACAATGCATAGAAACTTAGCTGATTTTATTATGCATAGAAATGATGTAAGTTCTCGATATTTCAGGCATGGGCTAGCTCTCTGCCGCCCTCGGTCGCTAACTTATAAGCGCTGAGCCTTAAGACTCGCTTGATTACATAAGGACCCTCCCATGGGGGTGATAGCTTGTGGTGGTCGGTCTTGTCTTGCACTCTCTTGATCACAAGATCGTCGAACGTGCAATCGTCGCAGACTTTACTGGTACTTGGCCGACCGTAGGATGGCGACGTCGCGCGTTTCGTCCAGCTGATCCAGGGCGTCTTACCGCGTCGCTTCTGACCTTTCTTCGCCGTAGGCTCGAACCCTTGGGGAGTCGTAGTTGAGGTCGGTCGGCAGCACAGCTCCCGCTCCGAAGATTATGAAGAAGAGGATGAACCCTGTAGTTCTGTTGAGGGTCATTTGTAAGCCCCACAACATGGATGAGAGTTCTTTGACCCACCGTCCGATCACTTGCCTGACGGAGTCGTAGATCCGAGGCTTCAATCCTTGCAGCACCATCCCATTGGCACGCTTGACCTGATCGTTGGTCCTCGGATGGGCGACGAAGGTGAAGACGAGCCAGATGTGGTACTCCTCGCAAAATTCTTGGAAGACGTGACCGGTAAACTGCGTACTGTTGTCGGTGATGAGGGAGTTTGGCACTCCAAAGCGGCAGATGATGTCGCGGATGAACTCGACAGCCCGGGCGGAGCTGATGGAGGGGGTCGGCTTTGCCTTGATCCCCTTGGTGAACTTCTCGACGGCAACAAAGAGGTGGGTGAGGTCCCCGGGTGCTGGTCGGAAAGGTCCGAGGACGTCGAGTCCCCAGACCGCAAAGGGCCATGTGATTAGAATCGTCTGGAGCTCTTGGGCCGACAGATGGGTCTGTCGGGCGTAGAACTGACAGCCTCTGCAAGAACGAACGAGTTTCTCGGCGTCGGAGACCGCTGTAGGCCAGTAAAACCTTTGGTGGAAAACTTTCTCGACCAAGGTCCTCGGAGCGGCATAATGCCCGCAGATACCTGAGTGAATGTCGTCGAGGAGATGGAGACCCTTTGTAACAACCTAAAAATTCAACAATTTCAAAATAGTAAAATTTCGAAATTTTAAATGCATTTCACAATTTAGATTAGAATGAATTCTTTTTTCAAATAAAATACTAAGGTTGCAAACATCTCATTTCATGTCATTGCATATCATTTAAATAATTATTGAGTGCGCAAACAATTAATCAAGAATTTTTCGAATAAAGATAAGAATTAAAAGAAATAGAAAAAAAATCCCAAACCTCACTGGGCCTCTCCACTCCTCTCTCCCTCCTTTCTTGTCTCCCCGTCGGCCCACCTCCCTATTCCCCGCGTGGCCCAGCCCAGCTCGCCCCGCGCCCCTCCCCTCCCCCCTCTCTTACACGCGGGCCCCGCCCCTTCACCCCCAACCCTCGGCCGCCGTCGCCTCCGCCTGCAACCACCGCGCCGCCTTCCCCGTGCATGCGCCAACCACCGCCGATTCCCGCGGGGACGGAACC
>BCLF01000059.1:179282-189382 GCA_001602275.1 Zoysia japonica | reverse complement strand
TGCACGCAGGAAACCGCGCCGGAGAAGCGGCTAGCCGCGCGTGCGCCGGGCGCTCCACAAGCCGCTCGGTTGGAGCGGTTAGCCGCGCTCCAGAAGCGGCTAGGCGCGCGGGCCGGCTCCACTGGTAAACCGCGCGATTTGCGCGGTAAGCCGTCCGATTAGAGCGGAAAGCCGTTCAATCCGGTGGGTTTCCGTGGTAGAGAAGGTGAGACTGTTATTTTTGTGTTTTTTGTTTAAATATTGGTCGATTTGTTAGCAAATTTAGAACATAGTTGGTCATTTTCAGAAATTGTTGGTTGTAAGACGTCAAATTAGGCCGATTCGGTTTGGGAGCACAGGGACAATGTGTATCTTGGGTTCCGTTGCAAATATTGCAAGGCCGTGAAGAGAGGCGGTGGTGCCACACGATTTAAGCAACATTTGGCACATCGTGCAAGCAGCGTACTTGGGTGTCCTCATGTTCCCACGGACATGCGGGACTATTTTCGTCGGGAGCTTGATAGAACCGCCGAGCGGAGAAAGGACCGAGCTAAACAGACCCTCAGACAGCACCAGGTTGCAGGTCGAGGAAATGTCAATAAGAAGGATGATGAGAAGATGCAGGCTGCTATAAGGTTATCTAGAGAGGAGGAGGAATTCCGACAGTGTCAGCGTTCGTATGGTGGTCAGTTCAAAAGTGGTGGTGCTGATGCTGGTGCTGTTTCATCGTAAGGTGCTTCTGGTTGGTCGCAGGGAGTTGGTGGGTCTGGATTGTTTGATATGATGAGGAGGTCCGCATCACAGAGGTCAGGTAATGAACGGATTCAAACTAGGATTAATACAGGTCTATGGACTGCGAAGAGCAAGCTAGCAAAGTCGGCCATTGGGCACTCATGGTCAAAAAAAATTTATACAGAAGCCATCTTTGGTAGAAAAGCCGATAGTCCATACTTTGTTAGTGCTATAAAGGAGACACAGAGATGGGATATGAGACATTTATTTTATTGTAAATGTTTTGTTATATATTATTCTATTTATGCCGTGTGTCATGATGTTTGCAGGCGAGAGCGTGCCTAGCCCAACTGGGAGAGAAATAGATGGCACGTAATTTGATGCTAACGAGCAAAAGATCAAGAAAAAATTTGATAAATTCAAAATGGAGTGGCCGATGTACGGTGTCACGATTATGTGTGACTCTTGGACTGGCCTTATAGGGATGAGCTTAATAAACTTTATGATATACTGTAATAGTGTCATGTTTTTTCACAACTCATGTAATGTTACTGGGCACAGCTAATCTGCGGACTTCATATTCAAAGTACGAGACATATGTTTATTCTATGGCACTATTTATTTTATTTGTACCTATGATATTTGAACAATGAAACATTCTTGTGCACTATTTGTTTTAGTTGTACCTATGATATTTTGAACAATGAAACGTTCTTGTGCAGGAAATAAATAAGGTATGCATTGATGTAAGTGTAGACAATATTGTGCAGTTTATTATAGACAATGGCTCAAATTATAAAAAAGCGTGCAAGCTGCTAATAAACAAGTATCTTTATATTGTCTGGCAACCATGTGTGGCACATACAATCAACCTGATGCTAAAGACTATTGGTGAGTTTCCAGAGCATAAAGCTATGATACAGTCGGCTCGTAACATTTCTCGTTGGTTGTATAATCATAATCAGTTCCACTTTATGATGACCAATGCTATTAGTGGTGAGTTGATAAGATGGAATGCAACACATTTTGGCACAAACTACATGTTTCTTGAGAGTATGCTTCGTCGGAGAGAAAAATTCATAGCATACATGGGTTCTGAGACATTTTTAAATAGTAGATTTGCTAATACTGAGGACTAGCAAGCATGTCATGGTGGGATTCAATGAAACATGTGGTAGATGCAGTGCAATCTTTGTATGCGTTTCTTCGGTTTGCTGATCAAGACAAGAGCCCTACCTTGAGTGAAGTACTTCTCAGATATCATTTATGTAAAAATGAGTATGAAGCCCTTTATAGGAATGATGAGCGAGAGATGCAGAGGTACATGGATATTATAAATCGTAGGATGGTGGACATTTGCAATGATACTTTTGTAAATGCAGGTAATACGTAATTACGAAAAAATATTATTGTATTTTTTATTTCTACTGCAACAATATCTAACTATTATTATATGTGCAGCTGAATCTTTGAACCCAAGAAGTCACTATTCTTACGGGATGGATCGAAATATGATGAACAATATTCGAGATGCATTTACACGCATAGCATCAACGACTTGTGCGTGCAGGCCCTGCAGGAGGCGAAATTTTTAAAAGAAAACAAGGTTCATTCGGCACTGAGTTGACCAACAGGATGGCAGTGGATAAGAATACTTGTCCTACAGGTTGGTGGAACATATTTGGAGATGACACACCTCATCTCCAGCAGCTTGCATTACGGATAGTTTCACAGTGTGTATCATCCAGTGGTTGTGAGCGCAATTAGAATACATTTGCATTGATCCACACGAAGGTGCGTAACAGATTATCTCATAAAAAATTGCATAAGCTGGTGTATGTTAACTACAACCTTCGGATCCGTATGCGTGATGTTTCATGGACATATAAGGCACTAGAAGCCGATCCATTTGATCATCTCATAGAGCTGTCGTTGTATGATTCTTCAAATGCTATTCGAGAATGGATGTAACATGGGAGATTCAATTCTGACCCTGTTCTTGATGAAGAGGGCATTGAGACTGACAGTCCTGTACCCAGCCGTCTTGTTACAGATGATGACGCTGGTAGACAGTTGCTGCGCTTGTCTCGTGCTGCAACAATATCTGAATGGGCGGATCACAATGTGGATGATACTCACATAGGCAAGAGAAAGGTTCAAAGAGCAAGACAGAAAAAAGTGGTAAAAATATGATGTTAAGAAGCAAAGAGAAAGGTAAAAATGTAGACAGTGACGACTCCACAGATTCTGGAGACGTCAGACGAAGCCCACTCTATCAGAAATCAAATGATAGCAGCTCTCGGACTACATCTGGAGACCCACCAGGTAGTATGGTTCCTGAGTCACAGGCACCGGTCACAACTCATTATTTCACAGGTAACAATATTTTCGCATTATACGATCAATTTTGACTCATTTATCTTACACTTCACTTCTTTTACAAATGAGACACAGGATGAGGACCATAGTGCTCCACAGTCACCAAAGACATCGATGAGGAGAGGCAGCATTACTACGACACGTACTATTTCACGCCAGACAGTGATTCCTCATACAGTCAAGGTAATGAGCACTACAATTATTCGTACGGTGATCATAGCACACAACTTCCTACCATATGGGTCTACCAATGGCAAAATCCAGAGTTTTATAACATGTTATACTCACAATGGGAGACAACTGCTGCTTGAACGGGACAATCTTGGAATGAATTCAAAGCGGAGTTGTTAGCTATTAGAGGAATTCAACTCCTCTCAAGTGAAGAGTGCGACAATACATATTTTGATTGGAATATAATCCAAAAGTAAAATGTGCTTCGAAAACTATGTATAGCCTTTGGATTTGTTGTGAATAAACAACATGTATGTATAGATTTATTGTGTTCCGAACTTTGGATTTGTTATGAATGAATAACTGTCTTTTATTTGTGGATAAAGTATGTTGTGAATGTTGATATTAAAAAAAATTAGAATAGGTCATGCCTAATTTTCCAGCACTTTTTCATCTAATTTCTTATTTTTCACTGATTTATCGATTTTCAGATAAATCAAACGGTTTACCGTAAAAATCGCGCGGTTTTCAGCAAAAACCGCTCGGTTTTCGCTGTCACCGGTTTTCAGCAAAACCGCGCGGTTTACCGTTTTCGAACCGTCCAGACCGTCCCAAAATTTAAAAATTGAAATTTGAACGAAAAACCGAACAGTTTTAACGGTTTTCATAATTTTCGTCAAACTGCTCTCGAGCGGTTTTCACGGTTCGAACGGTAAGTTAAACCCTGCCTGGGACAGATGTCGCAAATCCGTCCAAGACTGTACAGGTGATGGTTTGCAGCCCTCCTGCAAACAATTTTTTTCCTCAAATCACCCAAAGCAGACGCGCGCTCCCTTCTTTTGATAAAGAGGGGGAGGGCCGCGAGAGAATCCGGTCCTCCGTCACCTTTTTCCTTCACCGTTTTCTAGATGAAGGGGACGCGACGGCGCTGCAGTTTTTGAACGATGGGAGAGGAATGTTGTTCTTGTGCTCTGCTCTCGCGCTACAGCGACGTGTCGGGCACAACGACCTAATCGTAATGCTACAACACATGGGGAAAAGTTTCGTGGACCCAGATGGTTTGGGTGTTTGTGAAGTTGCTAATCCACGCTACTAGCAAGATTAGCAATTTCATTTGAAGGAAATCGTTAGGGGGGATTTCACCGAAAAGCACCGGAATCGGTCGGTTTGCTAATGAAATTAAAAAATCAAAGTCTAAATAAAATTTGATCGATATGTTACAGTGCTCCAATCGTTTTAGGAATTATCGAGTGGGTTTTCCGCTTTACTAGAAAAATTATGAAATCAAACATTTCTTCAACTAAACTCTAGGTTGTACTGGTTTACTAATCGGCTTTCCAGGCGTTTGAATTTTCCGTTTTTTTCCAAATTCCCAAAATTTTCATAAAAAGCAAAGAAATAGGTGAAACGAAGAAATGGATATAGACCGGTTTAAAAAATAATAAAAATCAATCGTTTGTAAAACATAGCCTAGACTACTAGTACTAACATGAGAATTTGAAAGAAACAGGAATTTTTTTCGCCGAGACTACTTTTCTCTTAACAAAAAATGGGAGTACCAGGCCATGTGCGCAATGCGAGCACCAGAAACTATTTCTATTTACTTAAAAAAAAGACATGCTGTTGTCCTTTTTTTTGGCTCTCGAGACAAGTTTACTCATGCGCAGTTGTGTCTCTCACACGAATCTTCAAGGGCATAGGACGTCAGCTGGTCTTTCCAAGGGCTGAAAAAGAAAGATTAGTGCCTTGTTTCCATAGGTTTGGAATGTACTACTTCTACTAGGCAAGTGCTTTGAGATTAGGGATGGCAACGGGTCGGGTTTAGATCGGGTTTTGTAAAAACTCGCCCATTTAAAAAAAATTGCGGGTGCAATATCAAACCCGGACCCGCACCTGCGGGTGAGAAGTGAAACCCGAACCCGCACCCATCGGGTTTCGGGCGGGTGTCTCGGCGGGTTTTGTTATAAAGTGCATATATATCATATTATACACACAGGTGTCGGGTCTCCATCGGGTTTTAAATCGGGTATCGGATCCGCGTCGGGTTTCAAACCGAGTTTTGGGTTTCTTATCGGGTTTTAGATTAGATTTCGGGTCTCTTGTCGGGTTTTATACTGGGTTTCGGGTTTCGAGTGGTGGATTAGGTCTAAAAGACCGATTGGACCATATAATTGGTTGTATTCGGAGTCCGACGGGGCACCTGCAGGTGGGAAATAGCCCCCGCACCCGCACCCGTGGGTGCAAAACCTGCAAAAACTGACGGGGACCGAGACCCGAACCCGAACTGCCATTCCGATTTGAGATGGCTTATAATCGCATCTATCCAAACAATGCCAGAGCTGAGGCGCAATCTCTCCACCCGCTAGACAGAATGTGCGTGTCATTTCAAGCCTAGACGTTACTTTCACTCAGGCTTTGCTTGGGAACAAAGGATTTAGATCCAAAAAACGGCGGTTTCACCTGTTCTAATTCTGAAGAAGTTAAGTGCATCATGCAGAGAAAAGGGTTTGATTTCCGTTAAGGTCCTATTTAAAATGAGGGAAAATTTTCTGTTTTTGTATTATTTTTTTGTAACATTGAACTAATTCCTATTTTTTATAAAATTTCTGTGAAATTTCTGCATTCAAACGAGGCCTAAACCAGCACGCGGGCAGAGCATCCACAACGTTGGGTTCTAACCGAACCATGCTGCTGCCCAGTGGCGGAGCTAGCAATGAAATTAAGGAGGGGCCATGAACACTTTAGAACCACATCATATGTTGGTGTTTCGTTTCAGTTACATTTATACAATGATTTTAATTTTTTGTATTTTCTTAGGGTGTTCTTTGCTGCTACAAATTGAAGATGAATAAGCAGGCACTGGCTGCTTGTCGACTCAGGTGATTATGTTTAACTGTCAAGCCTTTAAACTTTCTCTAAAATTTTGCTGATAGTAAGGAATTATACGCAGCTCTCGAACCGTGAACATTGCAAGCATCGATTTTTACACGGTTCGATAATCGAACCACCATTGGCGCTGCTCTTAGTTTAATTACAACCAGTGACGGAGCCAGCCAAAAATGACGCTGGGTCACTATAAAATCACAAGGACAAAATGTGTCAGAGTAAATTAACTTTATACAAATAATTGTGCTTCATAGTTTCCCTTTACGATCTTTAATTTTTTGAAAGGAACAATCACATCATCAACTAGAATTGTAGCTAGGAAGTCTTGCTCGACAAAGCACACAATACAGTCATTCATAAATTGATCGCCAATTCGATTGCGTGATGCTATCTTCACAATTTTTATAGGTGAAAAACACCTCTCCACTGATGCAGTAGCAATGGGTAGGACAAGTACAAGCTTCAGAAGGTGATAGACCAATGGAAAGGCAAAATATTTTTTTGTTTGTACCATCGACTTAGCAAGTTCAGAAATAGTGTTTAAATTGGCAAATCTTTCATCTGCTCGCATATTATCAATGTAAATAGGAAGCTCATGAGAAAGGTCCTTTAGTTGCAATGAAGTAAAATCATCTGGATAGAACATAGCCAACTCTATTAAACTCTCAACTCTAAATGCATCAAAACAATCCTTGGGACTAAAAGCAGCCATTTGACTAAATGCATCAAAACAATCCTTGGGACTAAAAGCAGCCAACTCTGAATGCATCAAAACAATCCATTAAACTTTCTTCTTGGCTTGTGCCTATCAATGTACTCTTCTTCCATGTCCAATTTAGGGATATTATGCTCTTCACAAAAAGTGTATACTGCCTCCAATAGAGATTCCCAACCTTCATCTCTAATTTGTTGAAATTTCTGCTTGGTTAGCTTCACCTCAGACATGGCCTCCAAGATGTCTTGATCTTTCCTTCGTAAAAAAAGTGACAATGCATTTGCATGTCCTAAGATAAGCAACATCAAATGCAAATGAAATACAAAGTCAAAATCCCTAAGATAATCCAATAGACCGTGGGCTTGACGTTTCTTCCCATCCTTTGGACCTTCCTTTTCAACATATTGCAGCACTTCAATGACGGATGGGAATAAATTGTTCATGCTCTTGAGAGTATTATAATGTGAACACCAACGAGTATCCCCAGCTCTTTGAAGAGATTGCTCCTGATTCAATCCAGTTCCACTACTAAGTTGTCCATTACTTATGGCTTTTCTTACCCTCTCTTGTTGGCTTTGACGAATCATATCTTTTTGTTTGCAAGAAGCTCCCGCAACATTGATCAAAAGAGAAATCATGTCAAAAAAGTCACTAATATCATCATTCTTTTTAGCTACTGCCACAATAACTAATTGGAGTTAGTGAGCAAAACAGTGAACATAATATGCTGAGTTGTTCTCTCTCAGGACCAAAGCTCTCAATCCATTAAACTCACCTCTCATTGCTCGCTCTATCATAACCTTGGCCTCTAACTTGTGTCATGCTTAAACCATACTCCCTCCGTGTTTAAATTGATGTCGTCGTTGAATTCAAATCTCAACTTTGACCATTCGTCTTATTCAAAAAAATTATGATAAATTTGTTATAATTTGTTTTATCATTAAATATATTTGAAACAGGGTTAAAAAATTTACACATTTGAACTAATTTTTTGAATAAGACGAATGGTCAAAGTTGAGATTCGAAGTCAACGGCGACATCATTTTAAGAACAGAGGGAGTACTTTTGAAATAGATGATCAATGTTAGATTCAAGCAACACGTTGATGTCTCTTGGACATGAACAACACCAATAAGTCTTTCTTTTATTACTCCAAATTTGTCAACGTATCGTAGAACCACAGCCATCTGTTCCTTCTCAGAAATATCAGCAGACTCATCAACCATTAAGCAAAACACACCACCATCAATTTCTGCAATGATGGATTTTACTATGATCTGTGTAAATAAAGAAAGAACAATTTTTTTTCTAAAAGGATATTGAGAGAATGAAATCTGAGATAATTGAAGCAAATTATATTACCTCAGCAAAACAGTTGGCGATTTCCTTTTGAATATCTGGAGCTACCATTTTGTTATTCCTTTTGAATATCTGGAGCTACCATTTTGTTATTCCGAGGAGCATTTGCTAAAACAACTTTCTTAACTTTCTTATTTTGCTCTGCCAAAAGCTTTACCAATTCAAGAAAATTTCTCCTATTTTTAGAGTCTTCTGATTCATCATGGCCACGAAAAGCTAATCCTTGATGCAACAAAAACCGAACAGCACTAATAGTAGTACTCAATCGAATTCTGTTCTCCTCCTTGGTTGCATCGCTCTGCCTTTTAAGCCTTTTAAAACCAGTGACAATTGATTGGTCTTCTTTCAGCAAATTGTTACATCTTTTCACTGCAGTGTTATGAAAACTGTTACATTCACCAACATGATCTCGAAGCTTATCTGATTTGTTCCAACAAGAAAAACCAAGTACTGTGAATGCATCATTCCCACCTTGGCCTGAAATACAGTCTCTGAACAAGTAGCAATATAAACAAAAACATCTATCCACTTTCTCACTGTATTCTAGCCAATCATACATCGAGAACCATTCATGATTAAAGCGACGTAGCTTCCCTCCTATCATCTTTTGTGGATATTTAAATCCAGCTTGTGGCCTGCAAGGACCTCTAATCAAATATTTTCGCCTAACCTCATCTTGTAACTTGTGGCCTATGTAGTCTGTTATTCTCATCCTATCAGCTGGATCATAAGGAATTTCATCCAAATTTACCGCTTCTCGTGATACATGAGTTGTAACTGCATTTCTTTTTGAAGGCCTTCCGTCAGTACTTGTATTACCGACTGCATCTCCTGAAGCCCTTTCATCAGTATTGTCATCACCAACAGCAGTGGACTGTAATTTCTTTTTGAAGAACCTCCCCATCTTTATTTAATATTATGCTGAAAAGAACATTAGAACTTAGAAGCTATATCTAGATATTTCATATCACAAACTCGTAGTAAAATCAAACCCCTAACGAAGACAAAAAAACTCACTGCCTCTGATCGCTGAAACATGGAAAAGAACTCCTGGGTAATAGCACTGATGGCCGGCTACATATACAGGAGGGCGTCACTAGCTGGAGGCGGCGGTGGCGACAGCGGAGAACCCGATCAACAGTGACGACAGGACACTGACCTTGATGCGATGACGGCGCACCGTGAAGAACGATGTCGTTTTGTCTTCTACACATTTTGGCGGTGTGAGATTGTGAGAATTGGGAGCGATCTTTTTTCTATCCTTTATGAGTCTACACAACTGTAGTCCGGTGGGCTGTTCATTCCTCGTCTGGGCCTTTGTTGGTCAATGGTCACGACGATGGGCTTTTAATTTGCAAACAGGCCAGCCGTTTAATTAGTGTCCTGTGCACTAAGTACTCGGAAGGGCTGGGGTCACAACGTAAAATTTACCGGGGTCATTATCAAAATAAGCCAAAGCTAGCAATGATTTTTTGCTCAGGTATCGGTGTCATGGGACCCCGGTCTAACAACGTTAGCTCCGCTGATTGACCAACGAATGTTTAGAGAGAGTTTTAGGAATTGTTGGAGTAATAATTTTTTCATTAGCACCTAAACAAATAATTTAGGGGTAACTATTGAGCACTATTGGAGTTGCTCTGCACGGAACGTTAAACAGCGAAATCTTAGGAGGGGAAGGCGACGAGAGGCGAGGGTGGGACAGCACTGCGACCTGCATGCTCTGCGCCTCCGGACCGCGCCTGCCCGCCCGCGCCTGCCGCGGTGTCTTCCTCTGCCTCATCCGCAGCGAGCGCACTCCAAGTCTCCAACTCTCTTTCCTCTGCGACGAGCTGCACCATCATCATCATCTCTCTCTCCCCCCCCCCCCCCCCCCCCCCCC
>BCLF01000059.1:147268-176238 GCA_001602275.1 Zoysia japonica | reverse complement strand
AGAGTTATCAATTGATTGCATGATCAGCAGCATAACACAAAGTTAATTGGACAAAACGTCTGATCCGAATGTGAATGCCAAGAACGAAATATAAAGAAGCAGGGGGGAAAACAGAGATCCATCATCCATTACGCTCGTGTATAGCACTGGAGTACACTACTACACGACCAGGTTCTCTGCTGCGCCGATGATCCCCATCCCGGCGGCCGGATTCCGGTGCCGCATGAGGACGCGCAGCTGCGCGCGCTGGCACTCGAGGTTGGACTTGGACACCAGATCCACGCTCTCCTCGCGCGGGCGCGCCACCCTGACCGCCTTCGGGAACTCCACGGACCCCTTGATCCCTCGCTGGATGTGCGGGTTCTCGCCGCCGCCAGCGTCTCGCCGGTGCGGTTGACCGTTCTGACTCCTGCTCGGGCTCTGCTGTTGACCGTTCTGACTTCGACTCGGGCTCTGCTGTTGACTCCGGTTTGAGCTCGACTTGCCGACCGGCCTACTGCCGGTGCTCTTGTTGCCGCCAACGACGGCAGCGGCGGCGTGGAGCTCCGCGACCGCGTCGTCGATCTCCCTCAGCTTCTCCTCCATCGCCGCCTGCGCGTCGGCGAGCTTCATCTGCACCCGCTCCTCGCGCCAGAGCTCGGCGACGCGCAGCATCCGGCGCTCCTCTTCGACCTCGGCCTCCGCAGCCTCGGCGCGCCGCCGCTCCTCCGCGAGCTCCGCGACGAGCGCCTCGCTCAGCGCCTCCGCCTTGCGCCGCATGTGGCGCTCGAACTCGAGCTCGGCCCTGAGCTCCCTGATGCGGTCTGCGCAGAGCCCCAGCTCCGACGACATGGCGCCGTACCCCTGGTCAAGCTCCACCTCCTCCGCCCCGCCGTTGTCGTCGTCGTCGTCGTCGTCGGACGCAATGATCATAGGCGGCTCTGCGTCGTCCCTGCCCTGACAAGAAGATCGGGAGGGGGAGTGGTGGCTGTCGTGGAAGCAGTAGTGGGGGTTGTGATAAAGCTTCCTAGGTGGTGGCGGAGGAGCGCGATGTGATCCGAGGGCGCCATGATTGGCATCCACTTGGACCGACGCCATCTTTCCAAGCTCGGGGTCCAATATTTTACTCCGGATCGGGAGTGGGATTTGGAGGGAAAGCGCATGGCCCCCGCCCCGGTGCTCCGCCTGCTCCGGCCTCGCCGGCCAAGCACCGTCCGTCTTTTGTGAGCTGTAAAAAGGAAGCCGGGGACGAGGAGATGGTCACGTCTCACATGCATCATGTGATGCATGGATCCCAAATTCGATGTCGTCATCATGGTGCTGCATCTCACGCCCCCCTCGCTGCTTGCTGCCTTTCCCTTTCTGCTCAGTACTTCGTTGCTGTTTATCATTCCGGCCTGCGGGGTGGCATGCTGATGACGCTAGCTGCCGTCTACGGAGTACAGAATAGTACTCCTGCTTGTGATCATGTGCGCGCCATTGGTTTATGGTGAAGCTCGCATGCCACGCAGTCGCGTCGCGTCGCATCGCATCCCCGTAAAAAATCTAGAAGCACCACTGGATGCAAACACGTATTGGCTCCGCGACAGAGGCTAATCTTTGTGCCGCGAGCGTGTACTCGTGTTCCGGCCGTGCCCACCCTTCTGAAGGTTGCTGAAGAACTGCATCACTGCCCAGCGTCAGCCATGAAGACTCCTCGCCATTGATATCGACTGCCGACTGGAACCGGTAAGCAGCATCGCGTAGCTTCGAATTGAGTAAATTTCATAACGTATTTTTATCAAAATTATCACAAAACTATAGATTTAAAATATAATTTCAAAAATCTACAGATTTTGAATTAAATTTATCACAAAACTACAGATTTATATTTAATTTATTACAAAACTATAGATTTTATACTTAAATTATCATAAAACTGCAGATTTTGTACAATGTATATAGTTTTTTGAAACTATAATTTAAACTTATAATATAATTTTATGATAATATTTATAAAATATATGTAGTTTTGTAAAATTTTCTACTGTCTGCCGTGCCATCAATCTTGCCCGGGAGGTGCAACGGCTGATCGACCTCACACGACGCCTTGCTCCGGCGTAGCAGCTGTATTAACGTTGCCGTACAAAATGCACGCGTAAACACGGGCAGCAACACAACACTGGCATTATAGCGGGCACTGTGCGTAAAGAACCAAAGAATAGTCGACGCCGTTATATTACTAGTAACAAATAACAAATCAATGAAAGTTTTTGTTCAGTTAATTAAGACCGCGCTTAGCCATGCCATGCAAAACTCTGTTCTGCTCTTCGTCCATCGTCGCACACAGATGGACGCATCGGTGAAGGAGAGCTGCGGGAAGGGCACATGCGGAGGCGATGACGGCCGCGCTAGAGTGGCGGCGCGTCCCCTTGAGCTCTTCCACTTCCTCCTAGAAGAAGTCCGTCCCTCCGCTCGCTGGCGCCGGAGCCACGGCCATGCCGGCGGCCTAATAATCACAGGTCGCGGCGGGCTCCTGGACCAACTCCTTCACCTCCCTTAGGCAGTCGGTCTCCCATTGAAGAGATGGCTCCGGTGACCTCTTCCTCTTGTTACCGGCGGCGTAGCCCTTGTTGATAGGAGCCGAAGCGGCAGCAGAGGGAACCCAGCAGGCGGCGGCGGTGCCGAAGGCGACCTCGTTGGGGAAGTTGAGGATGGCCATGGAGCCACGGATGTCGGTCCTAAGCGCGCGTGGCCTCGGCCGCGGTGTCGTAGGTGCCGAGCCAGACGCGGGGGCCCTTCCGCGTCGGGTCCCGGATCTCCGCCGTGTACTTGCCCCACGGCCGCTGCCGCACGCCGCGGTACCGACGGAAGTCCTCCTCCTCGCAACAGCACTGCCGTTCCTGCCGCTGAACCTGCGGCAGCGGCGCAGGCCATTGCTGTTGCATCATCACCGTTGCCGACCTCCGAGGCAGCGGTGCGGAGAGCGCGGGCGCCTGCAGCCTCCGCCCACGTGGCGAGGTCAAGGGCGACGCCGAGGCGTCGGAGCTGGTGGCGCCAGTGGCAACGTCGTGGTCCTCGAGGAGGTGCGCGCGGATGAGATCGAGGTGCTCTTGCAAGGCCATGCTGGTGATGACGCGCTCGGTCGGTGAAGGGGCTTGAAACTTAACGCTGGGGTGTAGGAGGAGGGATCTGCACCTGGACGACCGGACCTGCGTTGAAGCGTGGTCATGGTGCGCGACCGCGTACGGCTATAAATGAAGCCGCGGCGACGACGACGATGAGCGTAATCCCTCTTCTCCCACTTCCAGTTATTATGGTATCCCAACCCAACAAGTGAAAATGACTATTTTCTCAGTTCGAGTCCCTCGTAGATAAGGAGACATCACGGAGCTAATTCGAAGCGGCTTCCTGGTGCGTTGTCCGGTGGTGGCCGTTGCCATAGGATCACTGCGTGCGTTCGACCGGAGAGCGTCGACGAGTACTTTTGCAGGGGGCCCTTTGGTCAGTGATTGAAAACGGAAGCCACTGGATAACAGGGCAGGTGACTTGCGATTATCTCGACCATGGGCTAGCTGTTGTCGCGGATACGGACCAGGCGACGCGGGCGGAGAGGGTGATTCTCTGCTGTTGCTTATGATAAAGAGGGCTAGCTGTTGCTCCTCTTCAATGGACCATGGGTGACAGAAAACGGAAGCCACTGGATAACAGGGCAGGGTGATTCTCTGTACGTCCGGTCGTATTAAAAAGTTTGTTAAATCTTACAGAATTAAGATACTCAAATCATCTTTATATTATGCTCAGATCAATGATCGGATTGAGTCTAGTAACAAACCATTGATTAAACTTATTAAAAAAAGATAGAGGACAATGATCTGATCATGTTAAAGATTTTACCGAATCTTATAAAATTGAGATACTCAATTCATTTCTATATTATACTCAGATCAATAGTCAGGCTGAGTCTAATAGTAAAACATTGTAAAAAAAAGATAGAGAACAATGGTCTGGTCATGTTAAAGAGTTTGCTGAATCTTATAGAATTAAGATACTCAATTCATCTTCATATTATGCTCAGGCCAATGGTCAAACTGAGCCTAGTAACAAAACATTGATTAAACTTATTATTGATTAAACTCATTACAAAAAAGGATAAAAGACTATCTCTAGAGATGTCATGAAGTCTTATCGGAAGCATTGTTTTCTCATTGAATATTTAGGCATGATGCAACTAAAGTAATATCCTATGAACTTGTGTATAGATAAGAGACCGTTTTACCCATCGAAGTAAATCTAAAAGCTCTAAAATTAGCTCCTCTTCAACTAACGTAAAGGAATAACCCTCTCGGCCCATTGTGTTCTAACGAGGCATTGTGTACATGACTTAGTAATTAAGATATTGTTGACATCAAAATCGGATACGGACCAACACATCGTTCGTATGTTTGTGTGTGAGAACGTCGGCGTCTCTTCAACATCGAGTTTAGACAGCACTTAGACAACTCTGTCTCGAGAGGGACCCCATCGGAGAAGGATCGTCTTAGTGTTGATTCGGGCTGATCCGGACTCAGTCAGGCCAGTCGGATCGCCTTCGATCGTCACCGGAACGAAAAAAACAGCAAAACGAGGGTCCAGTGAGAGAATTAGGGTTTGAAAAGTGCAAAATATAAAGACAAATTGTATAATCGATTGGAATGCTCTTTAACCGGTCATGAGCCTCTGTTTTATAAAGGTGAGATAGTCTTATCTAGCAGGAGAAATTAGAATCAATCTGCTGAAAACTTTCCAAAATTAACACCACCGGAGTATCCGGTAAAGTGCCGAATACTCCGGTGACCGGAGTCTCGGTAGAACGCTGGAGTGTCCGTAGTGTAAATTCAAAAACTCGAGAGGGCTCATCGGACAGTCTGACATCCTGTCGGACACTTCGATGGGCTAAGTGCCCTACTCGATAGGGCTCACCGAACACTTTGGTACTATACTTAGATACTTTAATAGACGAAGTGCCCTAACTTAGAGAGGGTTTGTCGGACACTTCGACAATTTATCGGATACTCCGATAACCTTGATTTTTGGATGTCAACAGATATGTAGTGTTGAAGTATAAGTGAATTGTTATCAGAACTAGATGTGTCAAGTTCCAATTCTGGCAGATGACTAAGCATTTTCCCTACAAGCAGCACATCACATTTTCGCGATGTATCCACACGGGTTTTGACTGTGTTGCACCTTGAACATTACGTGTGCGCACACTGTAACGGAGCATACGTAGTGGCCAAATGGATCGAGTTGATCTGAGTCCGTCGTACTACACAGGGCAACGACGACGGCCGGGCAGGTCGAGCTGTGCATTGCACTTGCATATTTGCTAGCTATATATAGGGGCGTAATGTTGGAGAACATCGGTCAAAGGTCACAATTCATCGTCGATTATAGATTTCGACGTGTGCAGTGTACACCAACAACTTGTGATGCCCCCCTTAGCTCTCGATCTTCACGAGATTTCGGCTCCAAATGGGAAAGAAGTTTTAATAAAGCACGAGCGAGATGAGGCCTCTGTATGGAAAAGTGGTCAAATTTGTGCCGTTCAAGCGTTGGCCGGTCATGTTCGATCGGCACAAGAGAACAGTAAAACAGTAAATTTTTCACTGGTATGAACAGATGAGAATGCATGAATTGCACTCCAGTCAATAACGTAGTATGCACGAATAACTGTGTCCTGTAAATCTTGGGTTACAATGACGTAATAGAAACGTGGAACAGTCCTGCTGTAAGTGTGAAACATGTACTCGTATTACTAGACTTGTCATTTTATACGGTTGGAAAAATCAATGAAGTGGTCGTCCTTATCGGCCAATCTTGGGCCACTTTTTCAAAGAACAGATTTGCTGTGTCGTATGTTTGGGCTTATATAGTCTCAAACGGATGAAGGGCCAGGCTTCCCGAAGAACAACCACCGGAATCATGTTCGGCCCACGTAACCTCGTGAAATCTGCGTTCCTTCTATGCGCATTCAGGAAAAAAAAAATTGCTACGGTGCTACCTTATTCAATTTTTCAGAAATATTGCAAAAATACATGAATCATATCTTCTATGCCCTCGAAAAAAATGTGAGGACCCTTGAGATTTTTTTAAGATAATGAAATAAAAAATTCTCACCTCTACATCTTCAAGATGTATATAGGGTCCGGTACCTTAAGAAGTACTGTAGTGATCATCATTTCCTTCTTAATTATCTTGTCTAATATTTGAATAACAACATGCAGGAGTACTAATCGGCAGTTGCCCCCACACTCGTGCACGAACTAGTCGTTCCAAATTCAGGCCCTGCTTCAGAATCGCCAAGCCAGCCGAGCGCTCGTGCATGCATCAGGTGACTCATCTTCTCTCTGCGTTTGACACCGTTGATTTTTAACATTAAATTTGACTATTTGTCTTATTCAAAAAATTTGTTCAAATGTGTAAAATTTTGTTATTATTTGATTTATCATTAGTAGAATTTAAATCACGACTAATAAATTTACACATTGAAATAATTTTTTTAATAAGACGAATAGTTAAAGTTGATGTTAAAAGTCAATGGTGTCAATAATTTAAAACCAGAGAGAGTAATTCTCTTTTTGCATCCGGAACGGTGAAAATACTGAGATACTGATGAATAAATAATTAAGCTGAAGATAACATCGGTGTAGATGAAGTAGTCAAAGGTCTTCGTATTGTTCGCAAAGGTGCATGGATTGGTGATGAGTAATAGCTGATCATATGGAAACATGTGATTATTTGAAAACATCCAACACGTTGGGTTGACAGTTAATTAATATTCCCCTCTTTTAAAATTATTGTCATCGACTGTTCAAATTTGAACTAGACAATGCCATTCTTTTAGAATGGTGAGTAGATGACAACCATATTATCTGGTGACGTCAAGTTACACGTATATTATGTGTGCAATGTAAAAAAGGGGGAAGGTGCATTTAACTCCTGCTTGCGCAGGGTTTGATCGCTTTGGGTTTTTGCTCGCCACTTTTCCCTGCATTTCTAGACCATATATACTAGGAGTCTAATTTACTCCTCTCAGTTATAGGGCCAAAGTCTAAATAATTCTTTAAACTATGTTTTGAAATTTTTGTGTTGATTACGCTTATGTGGTTATCGAATTTGGTTTTATGCCACTGAACTTAAAAACCTCAGTTCGGTTTTCTTTTGAACTTTATGTATCATTTGAACAATCTTGCTGTCATCCATGCTGAATTTCCCGCATCAATTTCTTTGGCTTTGTCGTCTAGAGGCTGATGCCAGCTTTTTCTGGGCATGGCAGATGCTATAAAACACTGTAGTACCTAATACTGCAACAATGCTGCCATTTTGTTGCTGAAACTAGAAACACAATCTCCATTCCTGGTAGAGTTAGAACTAAACTGAGCATCCATAAAACCATACAAATCGATGCCTTGGGCAAATGAATTGGGAGAAACAGATGGAGATCAAGAAATGCCTACAAGTAGCATGCAAATAAATGAAAAGTTTGAACCGAAAATCTCTTGATTTTTACAAATAGAAATGGCATGGACATATCTCTAAATATGTGTCAAGACCCGTTAGTACTTTTATCCTTAGCAAAAAAATTTTACCACTGCACTGTGGCTTTATCTGAGTGACAGCTATAGTTTAAGGTGCTTCTCCTGTGTACATATTTCTATTGAGCAACTTGACAATCCTGTCAAGGCGTGACAACAAATGAACTGAATGGCATTGAACTGAGCCTATAAATTTGAGTGGTATCAACTACAATTTGTGTTTTATTCAGTTGTATATAACCAAAAGGTTTCCTAGTTATATTGCTTTGCACTTTCTTTGCAAAATATTGAACCTTTTCTAAATTCACAGTCGGGGATTCTTTGTATTCTTATTGATGATCTGATTAAATTGGGGATATATTCAGACTACGTGCAGGTTCGCTTACTTGTCACATCACTATTTTCAAACTTTCTGTACAGAAACTGAATCAAGGCTGTTGAAATTGCAGGCACATCTTGTCCCTAGTGGTTACCTAAAGATTCCCACTGTGAGTACTTTTCTATCAATAGTTCATTCCACATCTGATCTGATTTCATTCCTTGCGGTCACCACTTGTTATTACGAAAAAATGTTCTTGCTTGTTTGCTTCGCTTTACATGAGATTGTGCTCTAGATTCTATTCCATTATATTTTTCTTGTGCTGCCTCCAAAATCATGCATGGTAATCAGTTGAGTAGTAAAATCTCTGTTGCACTTCTTATTACGTATCATTTTACATCATAATTTGGTTACCTATGTTTCTATGCATGTCAATATGATCTTATTAATTACGGCTCGCTGATATATGCCCGGCAGCATAACCAATATATCACGCTTTATATAGCTTAAGTGGTAAGTTATCTTTGTTGGAAATACAAAATTAGCTGGTTTTATCATGGTTCTCTGAAGTAAAAATGTAGCTATGTTTGACTCATACATGCATAAATTATGGCAGTCAGATGAATTTTCCCCCTCGTTTAGTATATGGAAGATGCGTCACATATTTCACCTGCCTAAAAGGAAGGAATGCATGTGAATTATAAAGTATCAGACATGTAAGTTTTCCTCATGTTTGCATAACTCGACATGAAACACTATAAATTATAGTAGAAGGGTATATACTAAAATAAAATCCAAGATAGAACAAGAAGAAAATGCTTCCAGTGAACCGCCTGTGGGCCTGCGGCATAGGAGTAGTGTTCATGTCGGACCTAAACAATTCGACCCTTCTGTTCAAAAGGAAAAAAAAAGAAAAAACAACTCGGCCCATCATGGCCCTCACCCCGCGAGCAGGGTTTCAAAAACCGTTTGAACCGCGGAAACCGCTCGAGAGCGGTTTAACGAAAACCGCAAAAACCGCGAAAACCGTTACAAAAACTGAACAAATTCAAAAATCAAATTTTTGAGAGAAAACCGAACGGTTTTTACGGTTTACCGAGCGGTTTTTACGGTTTACCGTTTTTGAATTTGAAATCAAATCAGTTTGAGCGGTTTTCCAACGGTTTTTGCGGTAAACCGCTCGGTTTTGCGGTAAACCGCTCGGTTTGAGCGGTTTTCGAATTTTCAAATTTTTTCAAAGTTTCAAATTTTTTTTAAAATTTTAAAACAAAAACCGGTCAACCGTAAAAACCGAGCCGCAGCGGTTTGATCGAAAACCGCGGTTTCGAGCGGTTTTGTGAACCGTGCCGGCGAGCGGCCTCCGCGGCCACCTACCAGTTCACATGGCCCTCGCGCGCTCCCGCGCTTCGGAATTCTCCTTCCCTGGCGCAGTGGCGCGCCATAGAAGAATGGCACGAACATCGCGTCTGATGCTTCCCTACAATTCTAGCTCCTACCTGACGGCACTTTTCCGCCATGGCCGCCGCACCTACGCTGTCGCGCCCTCCTTCCAGTCCCGCCGCGCCGTCTCGCCGTTCTCCCCGGACGCGTACACCTTCCCTTTGCTTCTCAAAGAGGCCGTGGCCTCCGCCCGTGGGAGCCCGCTTGAGGGCCAGAAGCTTCACGCCCTGGTCATCAAGTTCGGCTTCTCCTACTGCGTCTACGCCTCCACGGCGCTCGTAGACTTCTACGCCAAGGCCGGCGACCTGGTCTCCGCGCGGGACGTGTTCGACGCAATGCCGCGTAGGACGCTGCCTTCCTGGACGGCTATCATGGTCGGGCACGCGAGGTGTGGCGACATGAGTTCGGCAATGGAGGTGTTCTCTTCAATGCCTGAGAAGGATACGGCGGTGTACAACGCCCTGATGGATGGGTTTGTGAAGACAGGGGATGTGCAGTCAGCACAAAGGGTTTTCGATTCAATGCTGGAGAGGAACGTTGTATCTTGGACTTGCTTGATTCACGGATACTGCATCTCTGGGAAAATGGAGGCTGCTAGGGAGTTGTTTGATGCAATGCCACAAAGGAATCTGTACTCGTGGAATGTGATGATCAGTGGCTACTGCCAGAATCAGGAGCATGGGAAGTCACTGAGTCTTTTCAGGGAATTGCAGTCTCAGTCGTGCCCATTTGAGCCAAATGAGGTGACAGTTGTAAATGTGATCCCAGCAATCACTGCTACTGGTGCCGTGGACCTTGGATGGTGGGCACATGAGTTCGTTAGGAGAAAGGGATTTGGTTGGAGGGCTAATGTCACCACATCGCTTATCGATATGCATGCAAAGTGTGGAAATTTAGAAGAAGCTAGGAGATTGTTTAATCAGTCGAATCAAAAGGATGTCACGTTGTGGAATGCTATGATAAACGGCCTTGCATTGAATGGCCATTCTAGGGAGGCTCTTCTTTTGTTTGAGAAGATGCGAAGAAATGGGATTTCTCCTAGTAGTGTGACCATGATTGGAGTTCTATCAGCTTGCAGCCATGGGGGGCTTGTGAAAGAGGGGAGATGGTGGTTTTGTGAAATGGAGGCGCTAGGGATCAGCAAAAAGGTAGAGCATTATGGATGTATGGTAGACCTTCTAGGGCGCTGTGGGCATTTGGATGAAGCATTAGAGTTGATGGACAAAATGCCCTCTGGACCAAATGGCATAATATTAAGCTCACTGCTCTTTGCTTGTGCATCCCGTGGTGATGTTGACTTGGCAGAGAGAGTGATGAAGAGAGCCGTTGAGGTCGAGCCATGGAATATTGGGAATTACATTATCATGAGAAATCTATATGCTGCGGAGAAAATGTGGCGTGAAGCACTGGCTATGAAAGGCGAGATAAATAAGCTGGGAGGTAAAAATGAGGCTGGATGCAGTCTTGTCGAGGTTGGAAGCCATGTTTGGGAGTTTGTTTCTGGGGACAGGGCTCACCCCAAGTGTGAAGTTATAAATTACATTGTTGGGTGCCTTCAGTTGCATATGCAGATTCCTGTAAAGAAGGAATTTGACTTTACTGGAATAATTGTCTGACTACTTTAAAAAATTGTGTGCTGAAATCGTAGAAAAGAAGAGGAATCAAGTATTTGATTCCAGTAAGCGTGGGTGGTCTCACCAAAGTTTGGACTTTGACACGTTGGAAACCATGGTAGCAGCGTGGAAAGAAAAATGATGATTTGGGACTCCAGTGTGGTGGCTTTGACAATTTGACGCTCCGTGTGGATGACATATGTGTGCGGCCGGGTGGTTGACATGTGGGACAAGTGATGATTAGAGTCCACCATGACTCAGAAACCAATATGTTAATGATTCCAGCTGGAGTTAAGGAATGGTGATTCCAAATGAAGTAAAATATAAGTGATACTTCTTAAGGTATATCAGGATTCCTTTCTTTCATTTCTTTTGATTTATTTTGCTGCTTTATTTTTCTGAAATACAACTTCTAATGTTTTATTGAACAATTACGGTATAAAATGACATCTTCCTTCTGTTCCTTGCAAGTATCTGCAACAACTAAATTTTCTCTCTATTGTCAGTCACTGTAAGAGTAACACTAAATCATTAAGAAAAAAACAATTATTCACTGTGGACAAAACTTTGTGTTGCACTGATCAATTAGTATGCATTTATCTAGTACTACAGAATATCATTTATACGGTCTTGTTGGATTTCTGTATGTGGATGAGCCACTATTCCATAGTCATTAATCTGTGCTATTTGCCAATACTGGGAAGTCGGACACTAGTCTCACTCCAAATTGCTTTCTTGTCAAGGCTACAGATTTCATCAAAAGGATATCAAGGCTACAGCAGATGACTAGAAGAATTACTCTTCAAACTTTACTATTTATATTTCATGCTCAAAACAGAGGAGTGTCACATAGGACATTGCTATGACTGCCATAAATGGCGATGCTGACATTTGATCCAGAACAACTGTTATCAGTTCACAGCTGCTGTCTTCATGCATCTGAGATGAAATCATTTTCCATTATGACAACTTGACTAGCCATATTACATTAGATTGTGTGCAGATATACTTCCTTTTTCCCCCCTAGAATGTTCCTTGCAGATATATTCTGTTTGCTCTTGTATGATTCTGAACTACTTTTGTTTTTTTTTTCCCTGTTGGGACTTGCAGGCTAGGAATTGAGACAAGGAATAGTTGGAATTACATTACCATGATTAATCTTTTATGATGCAAAGAAGTTGAATGTTCCTTGCAGATATATTCTGTTTGCTCTTGTATGATTCTGAACTACTTTTGTTTTTTTCCTGTTGGGACTTGCAGGTTAAGAATTGAGACAAGGAATAGTTGGAATTACATTACCATGAGTAATCTTTTATGATGCAAAGAAGATGTGGCATGACGAGCTGGGTGTGATTGATGAGATAAATAGGCTTGGTTAGCAGTGTTCAAGAATTAAGAGTTTGTTTTAGGGGACAGAGTTCATCATAAAGTGGGAGGTCATATGTGAAATTTTTAAGTGCCTTGAATCGCATGTGCTTGTTCCCATTGAGAAGGAATTTGATTTCTTTAGACTAATTATCTGAGTGCACCCAAAATTTTGTGCTAAAGCTGTGGGTCAGGACTCAGGACAGACCTCTTGCATTTGATTCTGAGAAATATGAAGCAAAGGCAGGACCTGTCCCAAGGGTTCAACTTAACATATGGAGTATTTTGTTTTGGATAGAAGAAACTTACAATTTGATGACAAAAGTGTACCATATGCTAACAGGTAAATTTTCTATCTTCACATCCACAGAGCCTCTGATTCGTCTGTCTGTATCTAGAGTTGTTACATCTGCCTGCATTCTATGTCAATTTTGACCTGGGGACGTGAACTTGATGTTTGAATTATATGGGATATAGTGTCTCCTACATTGAGCCTTAATGTTTTTGCTTGCTCAAATAGTTTCTGTTTCTGCCCTTGCGGTAAACACATCGTTAGATTTTTGACATCCGGAGCAAGAACAACGCCAGATTGTCCAAGGCTCCAAGCAAGAACAGCCTAGATTAGTTCTACTACAATCTACGCACATGATCTTTGTGGCAACATTTTCCTTTCTGAGCAATTTTAGCACGATCTGGTCCAGCTTAACCTTACAGAAAAGGCAAAGGATGGGGGACCTCCATTTCTTCCAAGCAATGAGTTGATCTGAATGGCCTTGCGAGAAGCAACTTCCGTGACACGTAGACCTAAATAGAACGTGGGTCCCGCGAGGCAACCTCTGGTTGCCATAGCGGTGTACAGAATGGGGTTCCCACATGCCAGTGTCCGTTTGGCAAGTCTCGCTGCTGTCAACGAAAAACACGCCTACTACCAGATGACAGGATGCTCCCGCGGGCCCGCTCACCAAATCTCCACCAGCACTGCTGACGTGCGGGCCCCGGCGAATACGGCCGAACGCCCTCGTTGCTTCTTCCCCTGCTCGGCCGGCTCAGGCTGCTCCCCGCTCGCAGTCTCGCCGCGCCCAAATCCTTTCTCCGCTTCCCGGAACGAGGAGGCAGGGTAGGCAGCGGGTGCCGGTGAGGGAGGCGGAGGCAAAGCCCTAGCACTAGTTCCGTGCCTCTGTCGCCCACGCCGATGGCCGTGCTGCGCGCCGGCGCGCTCCTTCTCGGTCTCCTAACCGTCGTCGCAGCGCTAGCGCCGGTGGTCTCCGCCGTGCCCTTCATCGTCCTGCACGGTTAAGATCTCCTGTCCCCCTCGTCCCGTTTCTATTCGGTACGGTTCTGTTTGTGCGAGTGTGATTCGTACTCAAATTGTTCGTTTTTGCTCTGGTCATGGAGGCAGGGATCGGAGACGAGTGCGGTAATGATGGGTTGGCGTCCTTCACCGAGTTGCTCGGGGTATGGTCCGGCTCCAAGGGATACTGCATGTAATGGCGCTCTCTGATCCTTCATTAATATAGCTTGCGTGCGGGTTTTTATGTTGTTTGTATGCATATGCAAGTATGTTGATTACATTGGGAATATATCCAATGAACTCATGACCTACGCATTGGCCTTCTTGATATGTCTTCTGCGTTCAGAGAGTAGTAAGTGGTTTTACGGAACCATTTCTTCGGTTTGCTAGGATATCATTTAGTTGCCATGTTGCTTTTGCCTGTGAAGGCATTTGAATTGTTTAGTTTGTGTAAGGAGCATTGCAGGGTCCTGTAGGGTGACGTCTGTTACTAGGTTGAATACACGAGCTCTGGTTTGTGGCTTAAGTTGATTACTATTTGTTTGTTTCCTATATGAACACCAATCAATAAGGGTTTGCAGATTTAGATATACACGGATTTCCTTGAGTAGATATAAAGAATCAACTGTAACATGGTCGCCTGTGTGCATGCTGCGTGGGTTATGTGCTAATTTTCACTCATTGTTTTTCGTTATTTTTCCTGGTAAATTTATCATGAGCATCAGGTGATATATACTTGATCCATTTTTGTTTGATTTTTTCTTTTCAAAATTTTTATTTAATTTTTCCTTTTAACAATTATAAGTCAATACACATTGGTGGTACACATTTGCCAAGAGTCTTGATATGCCCTGTTCTGTTCTTTAACTGGTGATTCATTTCTTTCTGATTCATACATCTAATTTGGATAATTGTACTGATGATATGGAAATCTTAGTACAAAAGCAATTCAACCAACCTTTTGTGTGCATTCATGGCTGATCAATTCTGTTAAACTCTAACAAATCCCATATATGAACTCTGATTTCTTGAACACATGATATGAATATGAGTTTAACAAATACCAGGTCATATCTCCATCAGAAAATACCTGTAAAATCCCATTCAATTTGCGTTGCCACCACTGTCAAGCGGTCTCACTACTAAACTGACGTCCTGACTTCCTATCATTAAGACATTTCCAGTCTTATTTAAAATTTTAAAAAGAATTTATGTTATGCTATGCTTATATCAGACTTTACTAATGAAGTATGTATGCTCCTCCCCAGTGAAATTGGAAGAGGGGCATTTGACTCTTGGTTAATGCCACTTCAAGAGCAGGTTCGTTTGTTACTCAAACTTGATCAGATAGTTTTCTTCTTATACAAAAAATTTATATCATATATTAATTTGCAGGCAAATTCAGTTTGCAAGAAGGTGATGCATCATCTTCTGCTTTTTTGAATTGCACACTGAGTCATCAAGGTTCTGTATCTTTGCTGGAATTTGTTTTCCAGGTCAAGAAAATGAAAGAGCTTAGCAAAGGTTACAGCATAGTTGGCCTGTCCCAGGTGTGTTCTTGCTGCCGTGATTTTTTGGATTAATGACAATATCCCTTTAAAAGCTTGGATATGTTCTGGGAAGACTTTTGTTCTTGTTAGTTCTTGTTTTTAATAATGCATTTTTCTTTATTTTAACAAAATGGTATATAATCTAGATCATGAATTAGAAGGATCAGTAAATGTTGCAAGTGTCCATTATTTACCCTCTATTTTTTTATGTCATTAGAACAAGAAAATCAGTTCAAATGTGTGCTAGCTTTCTTGTCCTAATGAAAACAAAATGAAAACGGTGGGAGTAATGCTTAAAACCCTTACTAACTTATGTTAGTGCTTTTCGTTAAAAAAAAAACTTATGTTAGTGCTGCTTCTAAACTGACTTCTGCTAATGCTGCCTGTATAGACTTGTCGTAGTGCTTCTTGTAAACTGACATGTGGTAATGCACTATTGCTGCTTGTTAACTGACATGTGGTAATGCACTAACCAGTGCACTAATGCTGCTTGTAAACCCTTTTTTCTCGAACACGCAGGAGAGTTGCGTATCATTATATTAATAGAAGAAAAAAAGGCCAAGAACCCATACAACGCACACCACTCAACACAAACAAAAGGTTACATTTGTGCCTTTCAGTTTTTAAACAACACCCCAAATGCTGACACTGAAGGGCCACCTAAGCCGACCTTTGACCCTTCCTCTGCCTCAACCATCAAGTACGAGAGCTTACGTGCTCCAGCCATCTCCCACAACCTACGTTCCTCACTGGTAGCAGTGAGAGCATTCAGCATGGTTGGGGTTGTGCTATCAAAAACACAAGAATTTCGAAGAGTCCACAAAATCCAGGCTCCAAGCACAACTAATATATTGAAGCCTTTCTTCTGAATCTCCGGAACTCCTTGCTGCTTGTAAACCCTTAATGTTCATAGCTATTTGGTGACCTGTATCCTCCCATCTTACTTTTAGGCTGCTGTATATGAGATATATATTTAGAGTGTGCTCTGAGAAATTGGCGTTTTGCTTCTGCAGGAAGTTTCATTGATTTTTTTTTTCTTGAACACTTTTTTTCGATTGTTATTGAGGACTCTTAGTAAATTATGAAGTTATAACTGATAGTCCCAAATTAAAGAATTTCTGGTGCTGACCCACATATATATTTTCTACAGGGGAACTTAATTGGCCGGGCTGTTATTGAGTACTGTGACAATGGACCACCGGTGAGCTACATATTTTTTCCACTTCCTGCTATTCAGTCATCCCAGGGCTAACTTGCTATTATGTCTATATCTTTCTGGAACGCGTATAATACCTCTCTTTCTTCTGGAGCTTTTGTTATTCAAAATGATGATAGTAAGCCATATCATGTCCAGTATACTATAGTTGTTTCAACCTCCTTTTTGGGATAGGTCAAGAATTTCATCTCGATCGGAGGTCCTCATGCTGGTACTGCTTCAGTGCCGCTTTGTGGTGTAAGCTTACTCCATTCTCCTCAGTTCATTGCCCTTTCTAAAAAGCATTGTTTCAAATTAAGCTCATTTTGCAATACCATCAATACAAACCAATGAGATAGCTACATGTATATTATGTGTGCAATGTAAAAAAAAGGGGCAGCCCGGTGCATTTAGCTCCCGCTTGCGCCGGGTCTGATCACTTTGGGTCTTTTTTTCGCAACCTTTCCCTGCATTTCTAGACCATATATACTAGGATAAAGTCCAATTTACTCCCTTCAAGTATAGCCAAAGTCCAAATAACCCCCTAAACTATGTTTTGAAAAATTTGTGTTCGTTACGCTTATGTAGTTATCGAATTTGGTTTTATGCCATTGAACTTGAAGACCTCAGTTCGGTTCTCTTTTGAATTTTATGTACCATTTGAACAATCTTGTATGGAGCAAACAATCTTGCTGTCATCCATGCTGAATTTCCCTCATCAATTTCTTTGACTTTGTTGTCTAGAGGCTGATGCCAGCTTTTTCTGGGCATGGCAGATGCTATGGCACTGTAGTCCCTAATACTGCAACAGTGCTGCCATTTCGTTGCTGCAACTAGAAACAAAATCTCCATTCCTGGTAGAGGTAGAACTAAACTGAGCATCCATACAACCATACAAATCGATGCCTTGGGCAAATGAATTGAGAAACAGATGGAGATCAAGAAATGCCTACAAGTAGCATGCAAATAAATGAAAAGTGTGAACCGAAAATCTCTTTATTTTTACAAATAGAAATGGCATGGACACATCTCTAAGTACGTGTCAAGACCCATTAGTCCTTTTATCCTTAACAAAAAAATTTTACCACTGCACTGTGGCTTTATCTGAGTGATAGCTATACATTTATGGTGCTTCTCCTATGTTCATATTTCTATTGAGCAACTTGACCATCGTGTCAAGGCGTGACAACAAATGAACTGAATGGCATTGAACTGAGCCTATAAATTTGAGTGGTATCAACTACAGTTTGTGTTTTATTCAGTTGTATATAACCAAAAGATTTCCTAGTTATATTGCTTTGCACTTTCTTTGCAAAATGTTGAACCTTTTCCTTGTCTAAATTCACAGTTGGGGATTCTTTGTATTCTTATAGATGATCTGATTAAATTGGGGATATATTCAGACTATGTGCAGGTTCGCTTACTTGTCACATCACTATTTTCAAACTGTAGCTATCATCAGTACAGCCTTTCTGTACAGTAACTGAATCAAGGCTTTTGACATTGCAGGCACATCTTGCCCCTAGTGGTTACCTAAAGATTCCCACTGTGAGTACTTTTCTATTAATGGTTCATTCCACATCTGATCTGATTTCATTCCTTGCGATCATCACTTGTTATTATGAAAAAATGTTCTTGCTTGTATGCTTGGTTTTACATGAGATTGTGCTCTAGATTCCATTCCATTATGTTTTCTTGTGCTGCCTCCAAAATCATGCATGGTAAAGTAAAATCAGTGCTGCACTTCTTATTATCATTTTACATCATAATTTGGTTACCTATGTATCACGCTTTATATAGCTTAAGTGGTAAGTCAATATGATATTGTTAATTGCGGCTCACTGATATATGCCCGGTAGCATAACCAATATATCACGCTTTATATAGCTTAAGTGGTAAGTTGTCTTTGTTGGAAATACAAAATTAGTTGGTTTTATCATGGTTCTCTGAAGTAAAATTGTAGCTCTGTTTGACCCATACATGCATAAATTATGGCAGTCAGTTGAATTTTCCCCCTTGTTTAGGATATGGAAGATTATTTGAGGGGGTGCAAATTTCTTCCAAAGCTTAACAATGAGATACCAAGTGAAAGAAATGCTACCTATAAAGAAAGATTCAGCAGCCTGGAAAACTTGGTATTGATCATGGTAAGTTCAAAGCACTGCACAGCCTAGCTTCTTACTTCAGCCAGTGTAAGGAACAGAAAATGGGAGGAAAACAAAAGTAAATGTTTCTGTTAGCTTTGACAAAAGATAAAAGGGTTTCTGTTAGCTTAGCATGTGCGAATATCTTTTTTTAAGGTTAATATGCAAATATGTTGAAGCATGTCCAAAGCAACATGTTGCTAGTACTAAACTGAATGATGATTCATCTTGTTTCCTATCTCATACTACTAAATAGTTTTTTTATAAGTGCTATGGTAACAGAATTCTTCATAGAACCAGGAACTGATTACTATACCACAAAAAGACTTCTATGCATGTATACAAAAGTTCTACTGCCATCATCTTATGCTTTACTTTCGCAAAATCATGTAACACCTTTTACTTTATGGCAGTTATTCAATGGGTATATGGCATGCATTATTTTTTGCATAATTGTAGCAGGCTCCATAACCTTGCGGAAACGACACAATTAACTCTTTTTTTTGTATTCTAAATCATTACCCTTCACTGCTACAGTTTGAGGACGATGCTGTATTAATACCCCGAGAGACAGCATGGTTTGGTTATTATCCTGACGGCGCCTTTAACCCAGTGCTGCCTCCTCAAGAGGTAATTCGTATTACTTGTATCGCCTAAACACCTTGCTTGCATTCATCAACTCACTGGCGGTACACAAATCGACTTGCTTTATGATGTTCACGTTCCTGTCGTATCGTATGGAAATAAGTCTAAGAGTTACTAGTACCATTTTTGTGGACTAAGTAAAATACCTTCCGCAGACTACGCTGTACAAGGAAGACTGGATTGGCTTAAGGACTCTGGACGAGTCTGGGCGTGTTAAATTCGTATCTGTGCCAGGAGGTCACCTCAGCATCTCCAGGAGTGACATGAAGAAGTACGTCGTCCCTTACTTGAAGCCGAATGGATCATTCAAGCAGGGCATGGGCATACGACGTATTCTGTCACATTGATGGGAAACGGGGCGCGGCTGGTTGACAACTCCTCACGCGCTAACACGGTGGTATGGGGAAACCGGCCGTGCGTTCGTCTGGACCATGTAGCCCTAATCACTAATGTGTATGGGGTCCTGTATTGATGCTTGTAATTTCGCTGATCATTGATTTATTTTGCTATCGTTTTCGCTTCCTAAACGTATTGATATGGGCCAAAAGATTCGGATTCACGAGCCTCGTGGATCGTTGAGGTCTCGTTAGAAGCCTGCCGAATATGTTGCATCCGTGCTTCATCAGGCTGTCTGATACATCAATTTTTTATTGAACATGTAGAAGAGATGCATATCATTTCATTAAAAAAGAAAAAGGGTTAGCGTCCAATACATCTGACGAATAACGAAGAACTGGCAAAGCTTGGCTACTCGATCACGAACCTGCTTGATGTGTGAAAATCATGTTTATGTAGACATCACTAAAAGGCGGATGCGATATATCACGTTTCAAGGACCAATCATGTTACAAGACAGCAAAGATACTTCACAAATCTACAGCAAGACTTGAAGAGGAACATATAGTGCATCCATTCTAAAACTGTCATCTTGGTTAATTAAACTGATAACAATTTTAAAACAGAGGAGCATTTATAAGGAAATTACATGTACTCCCATCAGTTCTTTGAACGGAGGGAGTATGTTCGAAGAGGACGAACGGTCTCAGCCTGACTGACGTTGCCACACACCTCAATACTAATCAACAAATAATTAGTATCCATAACTTAAGATTATACGCTATCCCATAATTCTATCTAATAATATCCATAACTTAAGGTTATACGCTATCCCACAATTCTATCTACGCTAAAACTGCCTACTTCCAAATTACTAATTTTACACACCAAATGGTCACGAGAAAATTGTACACTCAACCTTAAATGTCGGCAAAGGTCACGGTTTCAGTATGCGGAGTCCTTCGTCACTGCCCGTACAGACAAGCTGGCTGTTGTAACCCAAGCATGAGCTTTCGAAAGCCAGTCGTACCTCAAACTGATATTTACCGCTGTCCGAAGCTGGCTAGGCAGCCCCTGGTAGTGACGCCTCATTGAGGGGGTGCACCTCTGCTTTGGGCACGCCATCATATTGATGTCCCTGACTGATGGTGCTCCAGGTTCCTGAGGACAATTCTTGCAAAGATTTTAGCTTCTATAGAAGCTGTTGTTGCAGCTGCCGCTGCACGCAAGACTCGACCTGCCCCTGCTTTCTGCAAGAAACCTGCGTGGTGCAATGCATGACGACCTCCGGGGATTGTGAACTGCAGTATTGTTGGAAGGTCAGTTTATTTTACAAAGCAAAAGATGATACACAAGTTATAAGATGAAGTATTTGTGTGAAATGACGTGATATGAAAATGTGCATTTAAAGAGAGCAATTGACAAGCCAAGCAGAGACATGATGCAATCTATCTTTGACTAGGGATGAAAACAGACGGGAACGGTCGGGAAAACACCCATCCTGTTTCTGTTTTCATATTTATTTTACCGGACAAAAACGAAAACGGGAAACCCGATAACGAAAACGATCGGGAAAATACCAGGAACTCAAAAACGAAATAATTCGGACGGTATTATATCGATAACGGTCGGGAATCGGTAATTTAAGTCGGGAACATAACAATCATAAAATCAGTACCAACATCAATCGGCAAAAAAATATATTAGTATACCATCCATGATAAATCTCTAATCATACCATAGATCTATAGAATAAATTATGACATAAGTTTAAGGTCTCAAACATACCACATGACAATAACAATCTCACAAATATAGATATGACAATAATTCAAGTTTACATACTGCAACTGATAATTTAAGGTTTCACACATACTGACATATACATCTAGAAATTGAAAGATGCATAGTTCATATCTCCAGGTACGGCTTCAGAACTCTTTGGTGGTGTTTGTTTTCATGGAAATAAAGCATGGGTTAGGGAAATGAGATGAGTTGGATATCATTTCCATTGTTTGTGTGAGCTAGGTTGGGAAATGACTTGGATAGAGAAAGGGAAATATAACCCTCATTTCCAGGAAATGAATTCCCAAAGGTGGGGGTGGGTTGTGGTGGGAAATAGAATTGAGTCTCTTACAACTATGTGGGCCCTACGTTCTTTTCCACATCCCAAATCAAATACCCAAACATGGTTTTGGAAATAAAATTGTTTATCCCTAACCTCAACCCAACCTAATATATCCCAATGTATTTCCTTAACCCAAACCTATTGGCTAGCCAAACGTCACCTTTCTGTTGGCTGCTGGAAGGCAAGAAGAGCGACTGTGTGCAGCGGGCGTCGGGCATGCGGCGGGCGCGCGTGGTGACAGTCGGCACATGGTGACCGTCGGCAGTGGGCGAGCATGGTGACCGGCAGCAGTGAGCAGGGAGGGCGGCGGATGCACGCGGCGGCATGGAGCCAGGGCCGACGAGCCTAGGCGAGCAAGGAGGGCGGCGGCTGCACGCGTGGGTAGGAGACGCGGAGTCCGGGTGGGTGAGGCGAGTGCGGATGGGCAGCGGTGCGGGGACGAATGGGGTCGACGCGCTGGTTGGGTTTGGTTTTGGGCTGGATTTTATATGGTGGCGTGAGATGGGCTTCTGGGCCACGCGGGGCAGGGTGGCCGGTGGGCTGCTTTCCCGTATTAAGTTAAACGGGTTCAAAAAAGGGATCATCCCGTTACAAAACGGGATCCCACTTAAACCGTCGGGAAAACTGCCTACCCGTTTTCGATCCCGTTTCCCGTTTTCGTCCCGTTCCCGTTTACCAGTTTCGAAAACGCGGGAAAATTCGATTAATACGGTATTCAGGAGCCGATCGGGACGGGATTTTCCCGTCCCATTTTCATCCCTGTCTTTGACACAACAAACAACAATTTACATCAGAAAAAAAAATCAGATATGATTCACAGGTGTCATCACTGGTCAGGGTGTGCATGAAATAGAGGTGATGCAGTACTTAGTTTTTGCAGAGTCATCCACAATGTGGATGAGTGATATTTAGGGGAAAGGACCTACTTTGGATTGCAGGCTTATAAGTTGATGGATAGGAGGCTGAAGGATGTGGAAGTAATAGATCATTCAATGTACATTTTAAATTCCAACTTTTGCTTTTTGCATCAGTATAGATGTAGGATGCAGAATATTAAATAAAAGGAATCTTGACATGATCAATCTTGTTGGTAACAATTCTAAAACTATGCAGACAATAATGCTCAATGGACTCATGATGAATCTTGACATGTAAAAGAAAACCAACCTGAAGAAGGGCAAAGGCAGCACAAGCACGAAGAATTGATGAGGGATTCCGAAGCATGGCGACAAATCTACCAATTTCAGCACCACTGGAGAAAGTAAAGCACTATCAGAACTATGCTCTAATAAGAAGCATGAAACAAACATGGATCCCACTAAAAACTGAGATATACTTCATAAGGGTTAAACTAAAATTCAAGCGTCAAGCCAAACCTGCATCTTAGGTGTCCAGCTTCATGTATAAATACTGCTTCAGCAACCTGAGATAGTGCGGCAGGGGCTGAGGATGCAGCAGCCATAGAAAACACATGTGGATCTGAAAATGTCAACACAAAAGTCTCTATATGCTTCAAAGCTATTCTTCTAGCTCCCTCAACATTAAAGCTCTTGGAATTGGTATCAGAGGACGTCCCAACCAATGCAAAATCATCCATTCTGTCAATTCAAACATTTGAGATTTAGATGATGTCAAAATGTGAACATATAAATACCTCATTAAGAACATAAGAAATAGTGGGGGTACAAAAGTTCTTGTGAAACAGCATACAATACAATCACAAAGTCCAGAATACTGGTCCTACTACCAGTCATGTAATGCAAGTAACTGTAACTTCTCGATGAAACAGATGATTAAGAAGGAACATGCTGTATCATTGCATGCTAGCAAGCGGGTGCACTGGAATCAGAACCCAAAATTCGGCGTTAATAAAAATATCAAAAAATAGATAGACCTATGTTTGCAAGATAATCAGAATTGATAAAATTGGACACTAATACAATTTAATGACCAGCAGTGAAATATTTTAGAACCTAGATATAAAATTTATAAATGCAGGTTAGATTGACAAACAAAGAAGCCCTAAATGTTGAAATAAGATTTAAGGACCACAAATAATCAACTACATGCTTCAAATGAAGTCACCAAATTATTCCATAAGACTTTAGGACATCATAAATTGGTTCAAGACTATTAGTTTGGAAGCCTAAAAGATTAGCCAGTACTTTAACACAAGTTCTACATATCAACTTGCTGATATTATTTGGTCAACTTAGAACTAAAAGATAGCAAATTTGAGAAGCGATTTGATTTCAGAAAACAATCCGTACAACATACCTTCTATCAAACATATAGGCAAGGGCAAGCGCAGACATAAAGCGAGCCATTTTTGACCCAGAGGATGTGCATATGTGTACAAGAATAGGCACCCCGCCTTCTTCAACTATGCGGAGAGCATTACCAGAATAGAAAGCTAGATTCCACAGTGCCCCTGAAGCTGTCTCATGAACATCCTGCAGAAAAAGGAAATCATTTTGTCTGGATGGAATTGCTATTTAATTCTGAAAATGAAATGCCAATATGAAGAACTATTTTCAACTATAAATCATGAGCACTTCATATCTATATCAGGTGCTGATTTACTATAAAAATCTACTGGGCTTGAAGATGGACGGTTAAGTAAAAGGATAAATCGCACACATTAGCAAAGAAGTTTTAGAAAGGATTGGAGGGTTACAAACAAGACTAAGTGATAATGGAAAATGAGCTCTCGAGCAAGCAAATTTAAACCCAGATGATCAAAAGAAACCAGTGTATTTCAACATGGATACTGTATCCAGTGAACTTGATAGTATATGATAATATTCCACAAGAAAGTTATCTGCCCCAATGAATCATGAGCTTACGTACATCTAACATCTAATACTTCTGTATGGTACCTTCAGAAAACCAGGGAATTAGTTAAAACAACTCTATGGTGCTGCACTGCAAACAACAGAAAAAATTAACATAAACCTAGTGTGGACACAAACTTATTTCTCTCCAGAGACCCGGACTCGTTAATTCATAGCTGCTTTTAAAAGCAGATGATCATGTACAATGCATAATTCCAAAAACTGAGTGAAAAGGGGACATGACATCAAAATGCATAAACTAACCAATTAAGTTGTCAGCCATTACATCTTGGGGATTACTCTAACTAATGTATGATGTATACATAGGATGGTTTGGGTAGTATTGCCTATTAGCAAAAATAAGGCCTTCGACAAAGTAAAGATGGCACAGAAAAGTTTCAGTAACAAAATATATCCACACATAAACATAATATTTGTAGAACTTATATGAGGCATATGGAACTTACTTCAATCTCTGAGCGTGCCAATGTGAGCAAAGGAGCAACACCGCCACATTGCCCAATTGCAATGCTGACCACCCAAAATTTGATGTTAACAATAATGTCTGGTCAAATAATAATACAATTTGCAGAAGGAAGAAATTTCAAATAACTCGTGAAATAGTTAAAGCCTTCTGAATGGACAAATTAACTTCAATTTACCATTCTTCCTTTTCCAGATTAACCATAACCTTCCATTTACAACTTCAGAAATGGGTAGGTCGTTGATTTAAAAAATTTTAAGATTATAAAATATTTATTCCAACCTACTTCTCCATGTGATGGGCAAAAAGGGTCAAGGATATCATGGAACATTACATTTGGCAATAGGATATCATGAAACAGGAAAAATGTAGTAATAGGTGAATGTTTGTTTCATCATTAATGCAGCCTCACCTAAAGTAAAGAGTACCTTTCAGCAAATTTTTGAATTCTGAAATTAAAGGTACATCTAAGAGTATGAAAGAAAGATCCATACCAAATCACAATATAAGAAACTTGAATTAGTGAGAACATGATCATTACCTATTAGCTTCTGAAACAGACAGACCCCATAATGCGCCCGCGGCTCTCTCCTGAAGGCCTTCTGAAGCATTTAAACATTCTTGTACAAGTGAAACCTAAAAAATAGAAGTCATTACCCAAAATATTTTTTCCCTTATTTGAATGAACTTGAGAATAATGCAATGAATGGGACACAAATGTTCCTAGAAACATATTAGGATCTTAACAACACTACCAGTTTCCACACATTCAGAAAGGCTATATCAGTTGTATGCTTGCCAAACTCTGCTCCCATATTCCCTCAGATCCAAAATATAAGTCTTTTAGTATTACTTCTGGTCAAACTTGCATAAACTTGACAATATATATGTAAATAGAAGTGCAGTATGACAACAAAAGATAAATGCTCCTGAATTCATCATGAAAAGTTATTTCATAATATATAGCATCATTCATATTATTCTCAAAATATCGAGCCTGAAGATTGTGTTGCTGTCCTAAACGACATATTTTGGAATGGAGGAAGTATATAAATATAATCGTAATCAAAAGGCCTGAAGTGTGCTGGAAATGTAACAGGAAGAAGGGTTTACCAAAGCTTCAACGCCGCCTGCCACCGCAATAGCTTCACGATTTCTATCATCAAAGGATAGATTCCACAATGCGCCGGCAGCTTCTTGTCTAATGGAATACATAAAAGAAATTACACAGATATTAATGTAGATTCATAAATATAACCCAGGCATAATGCAGATAGAAAATTGAAGATTAAAGTTGAGCGTATCAACTCAACTACAGCATACCTTACACCCTCACTTTGAGAACTTGTTAGTTGCACTAATGCCTCAAGAGCCCCTGCTTCCTGACCTACAGTAGCATTATTATCATTGTTGTCCCCATGCGCAGCTAAGTTAGCTAAAGCTCTTGCAGCCTACATATTTAACAATAGAAGCATTAGGAGCTAATAAGATATAGAAAATAGAGAGACAGAACATTAAATAAACAAGGAATTAGAAACTATATAATGTGAAAAAGCATTTATTTGTGTAAAATAAAACAAGAGAGAGCACACAAAATGCAAGCATCACTTCCAAATATCTAGCTAGTAAATTGGAAAAGTTGAAACCAAACCTGAAGAAAAAAAGAAGCTAAATCACAGCTAAGAATTATTTAGCAAGATTCAAGCAGCCTAACAAACTATTGAAGGTAACTACATCAGGTTAAATAGTTCCATTCTCCATGATGAAGCAAAAAAAAAAAAAGAAGATAAGGCAGTCTGGTGCATGTAGCTGCACTGACAGCGACTCATTGGAGCAATATGAAAAGCTAGTGACTACCATTTCTCGTAAATTTTCATTACCCACCTTCACCTAATCCAGATAAATGCAGTATGCATGGCTGATGGTAACTGCCCTGCTTTGTAGTGTTCTGCCTTTATCGCGACTCATCTATTGATGGCCATATAATTCCTCATACGACAGAAAAATTTGACATGCAGGCAATATGAAGATAGCATACAAATGTCCACGTGTATAGTTACATAGCAAGGTAGCCACGCAGGTAGAACTAAATCTAGGAAATGCCTGGGTTGTGCTTAGTAATTATCATATGCTGACTTGGTGGAACAAGTATTACTTGCTGTACTAGAATAGTTGTTATAAAAATATTGTAGCTGACAAGCTGCTTACCTGTTCTAGGACACCCTCAAGTTTACATGACCGAGCAAGTGTAACCAAAGCATGGACACCACCAGCCTTTGTGACTTCCAAGCTACACTTGTCATCAGCAGCCAGATTTGCCAGTGCACCAGCAGCACGCTCCTATTGAAATGAATAGTAACAGAAACTCAGTAAATTGAATTGGAAGTTCTAGATATTCAGACTATGGATAATACATACAAGAACTCCATCTGTGCTAGCAGGCCAACGAAATATTAGATTGACCAAGGCCTTTATACCACCAGAAGCTGCAATAGCTGTCTGAAAAAAAAATGAAGAGTTATTACCAAAAGTGCCACAAGCAACAGTTAGGAAATATAAGTCAGCATCTGAAGAACAACCTTGTGGTCCTCACCCACAGAGAGATTCCAAAGGCCACCAGCAGCCTCTTCCACGACAAGCCGATTCATCGATTGAGCCAAATTAGTGAGTATTGTAATACCGCCTTCATCTGCAACTGCCTTTGCAACTTTGGCATTCACTGATAAGTTGGCAATGGCCTGCATAGTGACATCAACTAATGTAAAAATGTGATAAATGCAAGAATAGATATGACAAAAAAAAAGATATAAGCACCAAGAACCGTCAGGTTTTCAGCAAGCAATATATTACTTTTGCTGCTTCAGATTGTGCGCTCTCCCTTGAGCACCTGGCAAGGTCCAGCAGCATTCGAATGCCCCCATTCTGCATTACAGCCTCCGACCTTGCAGGATCCACATTTGCGCTCTCATCATCAATAACTACAAATGTAGCAAGAGTAGTAGCCGCTCGCTCCTGCACATCCTCCTGTGAACTCTTCACCAAGCTGAGCAGCAGTGCAGTGCCCTGCTGCAGCCAGAAGTCATCCAGCCCTTGTGGGTTGGACTCTGCAATCCGCAGAAGTGTCTGTGACAGGTTCCATTCTAGCCAGCTCATAACATCATCAACTATCTTGTCTCTGCGGCCCCAATTACATGGATTGAACACCCCATGCCCTTTTACATCAATGCCATGAGATAATGAGGCAATTGATTCAACAATGTTACTTGCAATGGACAAAACTAGCTTGCCCTTGGAGTTGCTAAATGCACCAGGATTGTGAGCCTGCTCTTCCTCAACAGAAGAGCAGTTCAATGTGCATATAACCTTGAGGGTTTTGGAGTGTGAGATGAGGCGAGAGACAGCAATTGGTGAGACATTGGTGCGGGAGACATCAATGGCGATAAGGGAGGGAAGCTGGGCCCATAATGCAGATGCTGTGGCCCATTTCAGGTCGCCGCATCCAGCGACTGAGAGGAACCGAAGGGATTGGATGCCGGCAAGGGCTGACTCATCGATGGCACCACAGTCAAGGAGAGCAACGTCCTCTAGGAAGGGACAGTAGCGGGCGAGCGCCCCAACAGCATCTGCATCAGCTTCACGGAGACCTGAGAGGCGCAGGCGGTGGAGATTCGAGCAGCAGAGCGCGACGTGGCGGAGGGCGTCACTGGAGATGCGCTCAAGAGGGTCGGGCCCGATCTGGAGGCTCTCAAGGTCCTCATGCCGCGCGGCGAGGACGGCAAGCGTGGCGTCCGTGAGGGCCCGACAGCCATCTGCCACGACCTCGCGGAGGCCCCGCGCGCGGAGGCAGGGAGCGGCGGCGGCCGCTTCGTGGCCGCGCAGCCGCAGACGCCGCAGGCTCGCGCACCTCGAGGCGAGCGACGACGCCACCTCCGGGTCGCATCGGTGAGCGCAGAGGTCGAGTGAGCTCCACAGGCACGGCGACGAGCCCAGCGCCCGCCACGCCCGGCACGCCCCCGCCATGCTGGCGCGGTCGCGGTAGTTCAGCCGCGCGAACAGCTGCAGCACCGCGTCGTCCGGCAGTGCCGTCCAGT
>BCLF01000059.1:80071-139930 GCA_001602275.1 Zoysia japonica | reverse complement strand
ACTTACCACATGCGGGGGCGATGGTCGGATGGTGACCGTGAATTTCGATGGAAGACAATGTTGGATTAAGTTAGGTTAGCAAAAAAAAAAAAAAAAACAGCTTCATGTGCCCGCCACCCAAGTCCGACCAGGTTACCATCTTGTTAAGGTTTATCGTGTTTTGGCGTTTTGGTGGTCATGTATCCGCCGCCCATTTGTTTCATGCACCAGAGAGCCATATCCACCGGCGTGTCGAAGAATCGCTGAAGACAACAACGTGAAGGTAACTAGCAAGTACACAACGGTGATGGCAGGCCGATCCAGGAAGAACTAGCTGATGGCCCCCGCGCGTTGCTGTGGGTATGTTGATATTACATAAGATATCACAAAAAAATTAATTTCGAGGAAACAAATACAATTACAGAGGTTTTCTTAACTGGTAAGAATTCATGTCAAAAAGCATATGTACTGATAAAGTACCAGATCACTGATTCTTTATTGAGAAGTTGAGCGAGTAGAAATGTGTCACTGATCAAGGGGAGTGTTTTACTGAGAACATAGCCAGCAATATATCACTGATCTCACTATATTCATAATAGTTACTCCTCCTTGTTTGTAGTAATGTATATCATTCAAGCGGAGTGTTTGCTGTTACCATCTTGTAGCACTTATATCATAAAGTATCATAAAAGCACTAATAAACGCATCTGACTATTTTCTGAATTATCATTGATTATGAAAAATGTTCTTCGGACAGAGAATAAAAATTGGCATTGCTGTAAAATGGGAAAATGAAGACAGAAATATAAAACGGGGTGTGGAGAACTAAACAGAACCATCTTGATAATAGCCTTGCGTCCGATCAGTGTGATTGACCAGGGTGTCTCTAATGTGCAGATCGTCAAATCGTCTGCCACTGCAGACAAAATATGCAAAGTGAAATTCAAAGGAAAAGCAGAATAGATGAAATACAAATTCATATATATGGAAGGGAATTTTGTAAGCTAAATAATAGAAGAGCTAATAGAGAAATGCAATGTAATGCTACAGTTATGGCACCACGACACACGTCCTAGGTACTACCCCAAAAGAAATTGGAAAAAGCATTTCCAACAAAGTGAGGACAAATAATTAATTCACAATTAAGTAGCATATTTCCATCATTGTTTTTATTTATGAAAAGAAGTATTTAGAATATCATTAAATCAGCTAAAAATGTTTCCTCCGTCATACTGGTACATAAACTTCCATCATTGTTTTTATTTATAAAATAATATTGTGGTAGAGGATCCACCGGGCTGGGACACGTTCCCGGCCACGGCTATAGCTGAAGGTAATCTTTCCTCCGTAGAAAGATAAACTTCTTTTCTGCTTGCCCTCAGTGTATCTTCTGTGCCTTATATAGACAGCAGGGCTAAACAAACCCTAAATCGACTAAAACAAACCCTAAACAACATAATCTTTAACTAACAAACCCTAAACAATCTAATTTTTAAGCTATCAAACACTAACTAACTGATTGCCGCTATTGGGCAGGATGTTGTGGCGTCCACCATACGTCACAACACTGCTCCCCTCCCCAAAGACAGCTCGTCCTCGAACTGTAACACTAATTAAGCCTTTTACATCTCGCCTTGAGAACTTTATTCTAACCAATGGCGATCGAAATCTAGAGAACCAAAGGAGGTTGCTGCCTACTCAATGGATCACCCATCTAGGCCAGGGCTATAAACGCCCGAGAAGTGAGCTGTCAGCCCACAGAACGTCCCCAGCAGCGCTTATGGAGGGCTGGTCTAGTCCGTAGCTCGGTATTGAGCGCTCACTGGAGAACAAAGAGAATGATTGCCTAGCCACGAGAGAATCAAGGGATCTACTGCCTTGTGAAATTGCCTGTGTGAGGAGAACTGCAGGTGTAGATGGCGCTGACGTCTTGATGGGGACATCCGAAATCGATCTGCACAGATCGGCCCTGATGGTTGGAGAGACGTCTGGGACGGTGATGATGCTGATTATTAGAGGCGACACCATAGCCATGATGATTTTTGTCTTCATGTGTGATGCCGACACCTCCATGTCGGCCGGTGATGGCACTGCATGTGGCAGTGCGATCTGGCCCATCTCTATCGCTGTAATGCGATGTTCATGTCCTCGCTCGCTCTGTGCGGAACTCGCCTCCTGACAGATGTTCTCCATCATGGCGATGAGGAGATCGAGCTTTAAAGATGTTGTAGTGGTGGCCACAGGATCCATGACGTCGGCCATTGAGGCGATGCGCCGGTGTTAGTCTCTGAATACCAATTGTTGTGGTAGAAGATCCACCAGGCTGAGACATGTTCCCGGCCACGTCTACAGCTGAAGGTAATCTTCCCTCCGTGGAAAGATCAACTTCTTTTCTGCTTGCCCTCAATGTATCTCCTGCTTGCCTTATACAAACAGCAGAGCTAAACAAACCCTAAATCGACTAAAACAAACCCTAAACAACATTATCTTTAACTAACAAACCCTAAACAACCTAATTTTTAAGCTAACAAACCTTAACTAACTGGCTGCCGCTATTGGGCAGTGTGTTGTGGCGTCCACCATACGCCACAACAAATAGCAATTTCGAAAGGGAAACTTCAAGGTAAATAACAAAATTCCTACTGAAATCAGAGCAGCAGTATTTGCACTCAGAATTTCTTTGGTGCACTTAACTTGCTTCTTCAACTTAGCTATTGCCTTGGGAGGGCATACATACCTTGCACATCGTATGTATAACAAATATCAGCAGAATAATCAGCTTCAGAATAAATATTTAGAGGAGAAGACCTAGTTTAGAGAGTGCAGATCAGAGGCTTCAGCGCGCACCTTCCTGCCAAAGCAGAGTTTTCTTTTTACAGAACCGGCAGCATGAAAAAAAAATTGAGCTAGCAGTACAGCATTTAGCAGAACGGTTAGAATAGTCTCATGTGCCTGAGAGCTGCATATTAGTGTGATATCTCTGTGTCATCCCTTTCTCTTGAAATAAAAAAAAGGTTCATGACTCTGAAATAAGTAGAATCAAAGTTCAGTATAACAGTAAAGTAATTTGGTTATGACTTACATTGCCAGTGTTTAGTAGATGATTTGAGGAAAAATTCAAATCACAAGGTTAACCTCATCGTTGTCCCTGTTCACCTATGATAGATTTCTCAGTACTAATAATATCCATAAGCGAATTCAGAAGCGAGAACCTGTAAATCACGAGTTCAAAAACATTAATAACGTCAATCGTAGTCAATATTTGTAAATGGTGGTGTTACAACATCAGTTGACAAATAATGTAACTTCTCGATCACCATACCCAAAGGGTCAGAACGTAAAGAAAGCAGTAGGGTGTACAAAATCAGCGATTCTTACCGTTGTTCAGTATTTCTGTACTGTACGTACCATGCTTGTGCTAGGAAGGATATCCTTGAGAAATGGGGCTCCCACTGTATCTTTTTCATTCAGAGATTTTATATACTGGAAAATAATCAGAAGAACAATAAGATGACATCAGGGATAATTGACGGGGAAAGGGGGCTTTACTCGCATCGTTAACAAACACACCTGGACAAAATTGCCGTAGACAGTGTCTGCATCTACTGTGTTAGGCCTGATAATTTGCCGAAGAAGGCTTCAGTTTGTGTGCACGAGCTGAGCGAGCTTCCCACACCAGATGGTGAAGGGGTGTGGGATGTGAAAGAGCCTCTCCCATTTCCGCCACCATGCCCTGTGCCCTATTTTCATCACGAACTGAAAGAGTAACACGGGTAATCAGAAGTCTCACTGGTTCCTAACTTTTGAGCATGGAAAAAAAAAGACATGAATAAAATAACAAAGCGAATGCCAGAAGAAAGAATCATCATAGTTTCGTAGCCCTAAATCTAATTTTTATTACCTTGGTTGGGAGTGCGCCTCGAACCGGTTTCTCACGACGTTGTATACCAGCGTCGGGTAGAACTGCAGCCGCGGGCCGACGCCGCCCTCCTCTTCGTCGCCCTTCACCGCTCCCGCGCTGCTGCCCTCGTGAAGAGGGGCGGGGGGTAAGCTGCTTTTGACGATCAAAGAATATAACTTGATTCGAGTCACTTAACGGTGTAATACTCTATGTCAAGAGGTCGAAGATGATGAACTCCTGTATAATTAATGGATGTACAATGACAAAACGGCTCTCGCACGAGCAAAGTCTCTAATGCGCCTATGTAGATGTGTATCGTAACCTGATGAACTTAGACAATTTGTTGAACCTATCGTACGAAAGGTCCCCGACGGGCCCTTATATAAAGGCCGGATCAGAGTTATAACACTGTGGTGAGGCGGGCGACTCCCTGACGAATGGGGGCCGCAACTTTGGCTTGGCGCCCACGGAATTGGGCAACCTCTCACGAGTGGGTCGTCGGTATCTTCGAGAATGATCCTCCGCAAGGCGGCAATCCCCTGGCTCTTAACAGTCCTCTGGCGCCAGCTGTCCTCGTCAGCTTTCTTTATTGCATCGGGGGATAAAGGTAGCTTTATCGTTTGCTTTACCTCCCTACCGCCGTTGTACAGTGTCAAAAATCTCTGCACTGGTAGGGACCTGTCGCGAGATGGTTGCCCGACCCGAGGGCGGAAAGGTAAGTCGGTTACTCGGCCGTCGAGTGGCAAGCCTTATCATTACGCAGCCCCTGACCCTCAAGGGTCGAGGTGGCTTCTGTCTTTGGATGTGCTCGACCTTCGGAGTTGGGCCATCCGACGTATTCCGTAGCTGGGCCATCGAGGAACCCCGGGTCGTAGGTACCTGGAATATATGACCCTGACAGCTCCTTCCTGCCGTCTCTTCCTCCCCCCAATTCGCCAGGAAACTCCTCGATTCGCATGGCTCTCGAGCTTAACCCAGTCCAATCCAATCAAAGCCTCGAAAAGAACGATTCTCAGGGAAAAAAAATGGAAAAATCCTCAAACCGATCGATTTGGAGAAGAGAGAGGCCCCAACGGGGAGGATAGGGATCAAATCTAGGGATCCCTTGCTACCCCTTTTCCTCGCCCTCCCAGCTCGCCCCACCAAGGTATGAAGGGATCCCAAGTACAAAATGCCCACCCAAGAAGCAACGCAGCCACATATTAGTACCACGGAATGCCACGTCAGACACTAAAAGTGAGATTAGTTAATTAATTATACTCAAATTGAGTTCAATACATAACTAACTACAATCACTCTCACACAGCCACACAACTCTCTCTCTCTCTCTCTCTCTCTCCGCTTCCAGCCTTCGCTCCACTCGCTCTCGCTCCTACGCCGAACCAAAACCCGCTGTCTGGCCACCCCCGGTGAAGGAGCAGGACGCCGCCGAATCCATCTCCTCGCTCGAGACATCCCCAATTTCTTCATATCTTCAGACCAAGCAAAGGAAGGAAGAGCAAGATGCACTCAAAAATTGGGGGGGGGGGGGCAGTTCCGCCGTTGACGACGGTGATCAATGTGGCAAGGATGGAGCAACCAACGGCAAGTAAGATGGAGGTCCACTGAACGGGTGCTTGCTCGACAACGATGACCGGCACTTTGGGTTTGGGGTCCTCCGACAACGACCACCTCAGCTCCACGGTCTCAACCATGGTACCACGCTACAGAATGGCGCCTCAACCAATCTTGCCTCTTCCCCCCTCTTTGATCTTAATCTTATAGCCGTGTAAATGCATAATGAGACTTGAGGCAACTCGACGCAAACAAACGTGGTAAAACACTTGAACTCTGAAAAAACAGAGACAACCCAACAATATAATTGCAAAATAAAATTAAAATTCCGTTACACTCAAATCGACTTCAATACATAACTATTTACAATCACTCTCACACAGCCACACAACTCTCTCTTTCTGCTTCTAGCCTTCGCTCCACTCGCTCTTGCTCCTACGCCGAACCAGAACCCATCGCTTGGCTGCTGCCGGTGAAGGGGCAGGACGCCGCCGATTCCACCTCCTAGCTCTAGACATCCCCAATTTCCATGGTCATGGAATCGCCACTGTCGTCACCACCAACGTCCTCGCCGCTGTCGTCGCCGCCAACCTCCTCTCTGCTGTCGTCGCCACCAAGGTCCTCACCGCGGCCTTAACCGCCATTCTGCATAATCCACTACAGAACATTCAGTGGAGGAGGAGGAGGATCCTCCACCACGTCTTGGTCGCCACCACCGTGCTGCACAATCTAGTGCATTGGCGACAGAGGTGGAGGTGGAGGCACTGGCGCCTCCACATCATTGCCGCCGATCGGCGGTGGAGGTGGAGGCACCTTCCAGTCGTAGCCGTCATCCTTGTTGCCGCCATACGGTGGCGGAGGCAGAGGCAGTTGCGAGGGTGCATTGGAGGAGTTGAGGATGGCGAAGAGGCGGTTCCAGAGCTAGATGATGAACATGATGACGGCGACGGTGCACAGGAAATAAGGGGGGAGGGCACTCAATCCGTTTACTCCACACCTTCCACGACACATCACGGTCTCGAAGTTGAGGAGCACGCCCTTCCACTCCACACCACACTATATTACTCTCTCCGTTCCAAATTAGGTCTCATTTGGAATGAAGAATTTTTTTCTGTGGAATTGGACTAATTTTTGTGAATTTTCTACACAGTTCCTATAAAATTCCTATGTTACAAAGAAACCCTAAGTCGTTTTATATAGAACTCCATTTATCCTAAATTATAAGTCATTCTCACTTTCAATACACTTTGTCTCTTCTCAATACTTCCCTATCTCTGTCTTTCCTCCTTTTCAATACATCCCATCTTTTTCACTCTCTTAATTCTCGTGCTTATCATCCTAGTCCTAATAAAAACTAATAAAATGAAATGAGGGGGAGTACATTGTGAAAATCTATTGCTGCAATAAATTGATAAACATGTATAAATTGACGGTATAGAAGTTTCAATGTGTACATGGGACACTAAATATTCATTAACTTGTACATATAAAATCCATAATTTCTGACGGGACAGGGGCTGTCTTCTTCATCTCTTCAGACCGAGCAAAGGAAGGAAGAGCGGACTTCTGCCATAGGAGCCCCCAGTCTGCCCCCCCCCCCCAGTTCCGCCGTTGGCGATGGTGATCAATTTGGCGAGGATGGAACAACCAACGGCGAGGAAGACGGAGGTCCACTCAACGGGTGCTGGCTCGACGACGATGACCGGTACTTTGGTTTTTGGGTCCTCCGACAACGACCACCTCAGCTCGACGGTCTCGACCATGGTAGCCACGCTACAGAATGGCGCCTCAACCAATCTTTGCCTCGTCTCCCTCTTTGATCTTAATCTTATAGCCGCGTAAATGCGTAATGAGACTCTAGGCAACTCGACGCAAACGGACGTGGTAAAACACTTGAACTCTGAAAAAACAGAGACAACCCAACAATATAATTGCAAAATAAAATAAAATTCCATTACTTGGTTAAGAAAAATGTGTCCACATACTATAAGAAGCTGGGTATAACTAGTAAGTGATTCATATTCTTGATATTCTTCTTGCAGTAGCCCTCATATTCTTGTAAGAGGTTAGTGACTGTTATAAGATGCACATTTTCTTCTTTCTTATTATGCAGGTTCACTTGTTTTGTTCTTTTTGCTTACTTTGGTCTTTTTTATTTTTTCATATTTGCCGGTCCAAGTTTTTTCTTTTTATTCCATGTATCTGGCTTTGTTTTTAATTCGGACATGCACAGGCACTGAGTGGCATTGGCGGGGAGAATTTTTTAATTATGTTAATTCTGAAAAACTCGGTTTTCTTAAAAGAAAACCCCTATAATTGAAATACTTATTTATACGAAAACTCTTGCGCTACGGAAATTTGTCATTATGATTGTTTATATTGAAATACTTATTTATAACAAACTACATGATATTCATCAATTTAGAAACAGAGGGAGTATGTCATTACGATTCTGTATGTTCATCAATTTAAATATGATATAGTTTGTTATAATTTGCTTTAGGAAAATTTGTCTACAGGACATCATACTTGTGCCAGTTGATCAAAGTCACACCGTCTGATTGAATTTTGTCTGCAGGACACTGCAATCTATAATATCTATATTTATACAACCCACTAATTATCAAAGTTGAATACTCATGGAGCCACATCATTTTTTGTTTGCATTGTTCGATCATAAGGTTTCAATTAATCCTAGCCGTTCATTTTACAGCTCTTCGTTTAACTTCTTTTGTCGTATCATCTGCTGTGCAAGAGGCACGGCAAACGTGACATGCCCACCGGCATTGGCCTTTCGCCGGTCCATCAGCGGTTTGGCTCCATGTTTTTTTACTGTTTCTACTTTCAATAAAATTAAGTCCCTTTGAAAGGCAGAAATTTCACATAAATTACACAAAAATTTTATAGGAAGCAGTTCAATCTGAGAAGAATTTTGTAGGAATTTCACATGAATTATATTGAATTTGAATCAAAATAAATCTGGGAAGAATTTTAATTCAAATTATATAGAACTTTTATACTTTTTTAGTTAAAATTGTTGCTTGCAGCTTTGTAATTCCATTAAAAATTTGACATAAATTTTAGATGCCTAAAAATTAGTAAAAGAAATAGTCTTATTCAAATTATAAATAATGTAAAAAACAGAGCCCAACCACTGCCATCGGATGGCCTGCGAACGGATTATGTCAGTGGGCACGTTACGTTTGCCGTGCCTCTTACACGGCGGATGACTCACTCTCTCCGCTGCCATCCTCCATTTAATCTCCGCCTCCCATCCACTTTTGCTCAATCTGACCCTCACTCTTCCTCGATCAACCCACACTCTCCTGCTTGATACACGGCGGCACCACCCCAATGGAGTTCAAGAAACAAGGCAGGCGGCTGGCACAACCCCCACCCCGTCACCAATGGTGGAGTGCTCTCCCTAGCCCCCCTCCCCCGACAACGAGGAGTCCCCCACGCAGCAGGTGTCGGGTGATGGCATTGTCCTGGTGGTCGCGGGTGCGGGCGGGTCGTCTAATAGGGAGGCCAAACCCGCAATGCCAGCGGAGGAGAAGCGGAGGCCCAACCCGGTGCCCACGCCTCAGTTCAGATCCCTGTGGCAGACGAAGGCAGTTGCGCGTGTGGTTGAGATGGAGGTTGCGGCCACCATGGGCATCACCGAGGCGAAGGCGAAGGCCGCCGCAACACCGCCGTGGTCTGGAACGAAGCTTCGTCGAGCGAACGGGAGTGCCCGGTATCGCTCCGTCTCTCAGGATTTGTAGATTGCTGCGGTCGAGAGGGTGCCGCTGCCGTCTCATAGTTTGGATTAGAGGAGCACTACAAGAAATCCTTTAATCCATGACGGATTTTGGATGACGCTTAGAGAAACCGTCATAAAAAGGCCACGAATATGACGATTTCTAAATTTCGTCATAGATTTGAGAATGAACTAGATTTGGGTCCAGTTTTGGTGACGAACCTCTGATATTCGTCTTAGAGTGAATAAAGAGAAATCATCACAATTTTTTGACCTTCGTTCTTCTAATATATGAGAAAAATGGAACACATGGAATCCAAATTGAAATCACTTTCAATAAACACTACAACAAATTTATGACAGATTTGATATCGTATTTAACAAGAGTGGTTGATAAAAAATATAGCATAATTTGCAAATGGCTTTAATTTAATTTTCTTTAGTTTCTATAGTATCTATTGCATAGAAAAAAACCTCCATCATTTTTTCCTTTTGAAATCTATTTTCAGACACTCCAACATTATAATTTTTGGATAATTGCGTGGTTGTTCCTTTGAGACTAAATTATGAGATTTTGGAAAAATAGATTTTTTTAATCTGAAGTTTTCATTTGCCCTGTTTTATAACTCTGAGAGACTAACAAAATTTTCAAAATTAAACTAATTTATAAAATATTTAGAAAATGATAAAACAAAAAGGTTACCGTGAGCCATAACAATTCAGCCGGCCAACCCACCCCTCCCTTCCCCTCACCCCATTTCAAATTGTCTAGCCGGCTCCGCCCAAGGAAACCTGCTTCCGATAAAAAAAAGGAAATCTGCCTCAAGTCAAAACCTACGCCGCCACCTCCATGGCTGCGAGCTGCGCCACCGCCCTGGCTGCATCCCTTCCCTTCCCTCACCCTCTCCTCCTCTCCTCCCCCTCCGTGGCCGGCGAGCTGCGGCACCGCCCCTCTCGCACGCCTCCCTCTCCTCGATGGCCACCTGCCCCGCCCTCAACCTCGACAGCCACTGTCGCCGCCGGACTTCACCTCGACAGCTGCCATCCGCTGCGGCGCCGCCCTCCCTGCCCCACAGTACTCTCCATTGTTGCCTTGTTGGCCCGCTGCCCTCCCCCTCAACGCCTGCCGCCCTTCCTCCCCAGTCAGCCCCTGCCCTCCCTCTCTATGGCTGCCTGGCCGGTCGCGACCGCGGCCTCATAAAAACGAGAAAAACTGATTAAAAACCACTTTAAATAAAAAGATCAAAATTTAAACGGTTTACTACAGTAAACCGATCGGTTTTATCGGGTAGCCAGTCGGTTTCATCGGTTTGCTATAGTAATAGATTTCAAAATTTGAAACCCATCGGTTTCACCGGTTAGCCAATCGGTTTTACCGGTTTTCGTTCCGAATTTTTTTAATTTTTCAAATTTTTTAAAATTTTTAAAACGAAAATCGACCGGTTTGTGAAACTAATCCGAACCGGTTTCACTGAAAACCGCGAAAACTGACTGGTTTTAAACGGTTTTGTAAACCCTGATCCCTTCCCTTCACTGGCAGCTGCATCCCTCCCATGAGCCACCGGGTCGCCTCCTGCCCCCTGCAATCTGCTGCCTCAACTTGTTAGCTTGTTTCTCGTGGTCTTCTCATACACCTTTGCTCGTTAGCTTTTGTGTTACGTGTTATTCCTTTGCACTACAAATTATTCTACTAATTGTTTTTGAATACTTCCTCGGTTTTTTAATTGTTAGTGACAGTTGACTTCTAACTCAATTTGACTATTCGTTTTATTCAATTTTTTTAAATAAATATAATATATTTTGTTATAATTTGATTTATCATTAGAACTATTTAAATTACAACTTAAATTTTTTCACATTTAAACTAATTTTTTAAATAAGACGAACGGTCAAAGTTGAGATTAAAAATCAACGGCAGCGTCAATTTAAAAACGCAGGGACTACTTTTTTTTATTAATACTGAAAAGCTCCGTGGCTCCTGTAAAGAAATATCAACTTTTTCTATATCGTGCTTGTTTGATCTGTAACACCACATCCTATTAGTGAAACGGTAAGCCATGATGCTACATTACAAGTTAAACTTTTCGCTTGAAGTATGGGAGAAGGTGATGTGCATAGTTCTGTGCCTGCACCATGATGTGTCCTTCTTTCCTTCAGATTTTTCCCACACTCTTTTAGTTACTTTTTCCAATTAAATTTCGCAATCAAACATGGTTAGTGTTTCTTACACTTGAATTCACTGAAGTTGTCTATCACGGGAGATACGTGACGAAACTACTTTTCGTCACAAAAACTATTTTATGATGATTTTTTGTCAATCTGTGATGAAACATGATCGTCATAGATCAATACATTTCTTGTAGTGGAGTATCCCTATTCTCAACCTTTTAGTAGTCTGCTCTTGCATGAGGTCATTTACCAAGGAGCTGTTTCTGATCCTGTTTTTCTGGAACATTTGTGGTCGCACTGCGGTGCGCGCATGTGAATGCTTTAATTGACTTGGTGCATTTTGCTCTACTGCGTACTCTCAAGAGCCATTTAGAAAATTCTGTCGCTAAAGGAGCTGCACTGCATTAGGTAAGAGTTCTTGTCGTACAGTATTAAGGTTAGCTAGCTTAACTTTATTAATGTGTTTTGAGTTAGCTACTACTGTCTTTTTAGGAATCTTAACTAGGAGCTTTTAGACCTTGCAACTTGGTCAATCTACTGATAATAATTGGATGTTCTGTTCAATTTTCATTAATAAATGCAGCTACAAAAACTTTGAAACTTCAAGCAAATATGATTAATCATCATATCCTGTGAGTTAAAATGAATTTTACTTCCTCCGTCCTAGAATAAGTGTTCATCTAGGTTTGGTCAAACTTGTCTTTGACCAATAATTTTTATAAATATAAATTATTTTTAATATATAAAAAATATATATTGTGAAATTATTTCTTATGAAGAATTTAAAAGTACAAATAATAGGTTTTTAAAGTTAACTAAATCTATAGAAATCATTGGTCATAGCAAGATGAGACGAACCCTAAATGAATACTTATTTTGGGACGGAGGTAATATTAAATAGTTCTCATATGTTTTTTTCATTCATTATGTTTATTTCCTTTGAGCTTTTCTTCCTCCTACCAAAATATCTCACCGTTATAAATTCCCGCGGCAACGTGTCTCAGAATCATCTAGTTTTGAATATTTGTCTCTAGAACACTGCCGAGAATATTCTATAGCAAAATGACCACGCTGCCCTTGGTATCCTCCTAGCCAGGTGATGCACTGGGACTCCATGGCATCGACGAGCGAAGACAAGTAGGGCTGAAAATTTATCATTTCGACCTAGTTTTGTTTACCGTTTTCGTGTACCATTTTTAGATAGGCAGAGAAAAAAACTATAGCCTTTTTTCCAACTGTTTTAGCGGAATTTCGTTTCTAGAGGAATTTTTTCCTTTTTACCGTTTTTCTCAAATACAGAAATAGTATATTTGAACATGTTTTATGAAAAATAAAAATTAAAAGTTATAAATCAAACAACCTCTTATTGGCTTATGTTGTTGGGTTGTATGTTATAAATTTAATTGCAACTTGTATTGTATATATTGTAAGACTTGCACCATATAGTGAATATTCGGTATTTATTTTATTCATATTTCCGACATTTTTTTTGGTTACTGACCGTTTTGTTTTGTTTCCGAGACTCCGTATTTATCTGTTTGAGTTACCGTCCGGTGTTATAAATACGAAAGTGAAAATGGTTAAGATGTTTTTTCAATCGTTTTCGTCCATTTTTAGCACTACGGACGAGCAAGCTTACAGTCGAGGCTCGCCTCTAGTCTCCCGTTGATGAGCACAACCAAAGCTGCCGCCATGCGTCCAAAGCTGCCGCCATGCGTGCTCGCTGCAGTCAACTGAAGCCCCGCAGAAAAGAAATGGTCCTCGTAGAACACAAGGAGCATTGTTGTCAATTTACCATAAAATATTCTCAGAATATTTTCTGCGGTGTCCTGGAGACTCGAAATTGTAATGTTCTGCAGACATAATTCAATCGAACGGTGTGACTCAGACCAACTGTCACAAGTGTGGTGCCCTGTTGACAAATCTCTCTTTGCTTTATTATTAAAGTTATTTGAATCACAACTTATAAGTTTTTAGATTTGAATTAATCTTTTGAATAAGAAGAATAGTCAAAGTTGATATTAAAAGTCAACAACGACAATAATTTAGAAACGGATGGAGTATGCTTTATGTTAATAGACTTTTTGTACTATGATGCTACTGTTTTCTCTGTATAATTTGCGTTGTTTATTATATATTGTCAGTATAGTATTGTGCGCAAATAGAAGAGTACGATTTCCAAGACCTAAATTTGTTTTTGACTATGAATGAGAAGCGGACTTCTGAAGCTGACAATTTTTTGACTTGGACCGGGCCCCTGACAACAAGGGGCATCGATCTTGACACATGTATGTAGCGCGGCCTTTTATTCTAAACCCGGCCTTCTACGGTAGTAGTTTTTAGAATTCCAGCCAGCCCAAATACGAAGACATCAAAGGGCCGACACCCATCTGTATCATCTTGCTAAAACAAAACTGTAGGAGTATGATCTTGCAGGTTATGTTCTGGGAACCTCCGTCGATCAAACGATCAATTAATTCGATCGCGGTTTCGCCACCGCCTCAACTCGTCGTCCACGCGAGATGCAACGCAACTAAGCCCCTGCGGCCTGCTTGTGACAATTGCCGATGATCGCAGCAATTCTTATGTCCTAATAATTGAATGTTATTGTATGTTCAGTTAGATAAACTAATTTTAAATTTTTATATCGCTAAACGAGTTTTAAAAAACTGATGACTGGCTTCTGACTTTACATTGTACAGTACATAGATGAGTGCAATGATGCTTCATACTCAAAAAGGCAATCCAGTGTATAACGGCCGCAACGGCATGCCTTGGCGAGCAAATTGCCCTGAAGAAAAGAAACGCAACAAAGAACAAATTCTAAGAATAATATACTCATAATAATATAATATTGGAACCTTATAGGAAATAAGAAATACTTATGGCCTTCTAGAAATCCTCCATTTATAACCATTTTGCATACAATTTCTCAAATATAATACGGATATGCCCCAAGCACAATCAAACACAAGATTTTTTAATTCGAGGGCACTATCTACACCGTTTGTAATCCTAGCGTATCTTTGAGAAGTCCGCACGGTCTGATGCATATAGGCTCCGTTTGATACAGTTGGATTTTAATAAAAAAAAATAGTTTATTTTTTAGTTAAGAAAGAGCAGCTGAAAAATAAACTGTTGTTTAAGTTTATTTTGATAAGCAGTTGAATTAATAAGCTGTAATATAAATTTACTATTTGATATAATTTTTACTTATTTCTATGAATAAACTAAAAATAAAATATACCAAACAGAGCTACAGTATCAGCGAACATGCAGTCAGTGCAGACTGCTCAGCATCCTAGTCTGTTCCAGGCCTGCTTTGTGTCGGTGTGTTCTGGACGAGAGAGGTTGCTGAGAGAAAAGATTTTGTCTTATGCGCGTTTGCATCTAGGGAGATAGTCCTGCAGCTTCTTAAGCTACCAACTACTTATGCTGCGCAAAATATGATATATCATCCGTTTCAATAGAAGTTTATTTTTAATTTTTTGTTGACTATAATTTTGACCAATAATTTTGATAAATTTAATTAAATTAATAATATAAATTTTATATATTATAAAATTATTTTTTTGATAAATTTAAAAGTATAAATACTAGATTTTTTATTTAATTAAATTTATAAAAATTATTGGTCAAAGAGAAAATCAACAGATAAAAATAAACTTTACTGAGATGAAGGTAGTACCTTTGAAGTTGCCTCCAGAATATTTTGGAGCTGTCATGGTTCAGGACTGCGAACAAATTCAGAACTTTTGAAACGTGTCCCGGAAGATAGGAGCATCGTTCTAGAACTCGCAAACTTTTCTTCCATATGATCTGAATCTGTACTCCGAACCCAACAATTTAGTCATCGAGGCTAAGATTAGATACTCAAGTATCGAGAAGATCAAGTAGGGGTCGACGCGAAAATCCCTGCTACACCAACAGACTAAGATTGGCATCATCATCCTTGTGTTCCTCCGTTCTGCATGTATTGAAAGAACAAAGAAATGCTAGAGAAAGCGGTGTAACCACCACCACCACTAGTCTGCAGCCTTTTGTAACCAGGGACTTAGTGCAGGCAGCACAAAACGCAACACAATGCACAGCCGAACCAGAAAACTAACGCTCCTACGAGCTACGGCCACCATAGTCACTCATCCTAGAAGCCCTCGGCGCGGAAGAAGTCCAGCAGAGCGCGCGCAAATGCCGGGGACGAGGGCGCCGGCTGTCCCCCGAGGCCACCACGCATTTCCTAGCCAGAGCTCCGTGCCCTGGCCACCGCCAACTTCACTCTACCCCGGAGTTCAAGGCGAGGCCCGCCGCGTGGGCTCCCGGGTCAAACACCGGCGGATCCTGTCCCTCCCCGGCACCGGCGAATGATTAGGGCACACGGCGAGACGGGAGACCGGGTACGCGTGTGCACGGAGCGCGTTGTTTACTGGCAGGCAGCACATGGGGTGTCGGGCGATGATTACCTGATTAGGTTGGCGTTGTTTACTTCCGCTAAGATTATCGTTAGGCGGCCATCAGGGGCTGGTGACCACTGACCAGGCGCATGCCCGGATCTAACCAAGATTGCGTTGCCGCGCTGCCGAGCATCGTGGTGCTCGCACTACCTGCGCCTCCTTCTAAGCTACTCCCTGATTGTTTAATCCTGGCGACGATCGATGCGGGAATTTAAGTACTCATACTAATCTTTAGTTTGCTGCTTAATTTATGCGCAATCAATCATTCCCTGTTTGAAGCGCAGGGATTCGACGTGGGTCTTGTTTGAATTAATCAGGGGGTTTAAGTAGTTGGAAGATAGAATGGATGTAATCTTTCCGTTTGAAGTACTATAATATCTAGAAAAAGACATAATTTTTAATTTAAAAATATAATTTTTATAAAAATTTATTTAATAATAAATCTAAAAATATATTTTTTATGTAATAAAATATTATTAATTATATATTATTAGTGATCAAACTGATAAAATTTTGAGTTTAACTAAATTTAAAAATACTTATATTTTAAAACGGAGAAATTACTATGTGAATATCTTGAAAGAAAGATTTGGATTCAATATCTGAATGATCTTACCTCATGGTCTTTTCATCCAGATTCAGTGACTGAGCGTGCTACACGCCAAAAGGGAGAAACGAGATCAGAGAACAGCAGATTCGCTCGCTGAAACTTGACCCAAACCTGCTGAAAACTTTCGGCTGCCTGCCTGCTTGCCTGCCCATTTCAGACGTACGGCGCCATCCGACCTCCTTCCCTTCCTGTCCGTTTAACCAGCGCCAGACAAACGCGCGACTATTTTCGCCGTGCTGCGTGCGTGCGTAGGACCAAACCAGCTACCATGTGTTCCTTCGTTCTTCCTGGGTTTATTTGTTCTAGACCTGTCACTCGTCAAGAACGATTCAACGATAACATCACGTGGAGGGGGAAAAAGGAAGCGTGCAGCAGATTTCCTCTTCGATCGGATACAACGTCGACGTCACGCCTTTATACCAGCACACAGAAGAACAGCTGACCATAGTTACATTACTCGATCAACATCTTCTTGCGAGCGCATGATAATCATTGCACTAACCCAATGATTGATTGGGTGTTGGAATTTCCTCATGATTGTACTGGAGTAGCACTGATAAACCCAACTTTAATTAAGCAACGCGTTTGAACAAGCATGTCATATGTGTATGCAAAGCATTAATTTAAATTTCATTGCATCACTCGTTTGAGATTTTGAGTACAGGAAGCAAGAGACTACTGCAGCCTAAGAGTATTTTATAGAGCAAGTACTTGCAAACAAATGATGTCAAAAAAAAAAAAGAAACACCGAGATTATGTAGCTAGACTGCTGTGATGAACAGGATAGGAGAAAAGCTCAACCCTAATCAGTATACTTAGCAAACACATCTATGGCACAGATGCTAATAGTAAGCGCCAATGACTAGCCGAGCCACCTGCACGAACGTCGACCCAGCTGTGTCTGTTACTGAAAACCGCTGCGGTAATAACCAGTCACGACCTACGGGCCGGGCCATCGACGAACACGGGGCGCGCGGGGGCGGGGCCCCAGGGGCTGGCGCCGTCGGCGGAGGAGCCCGCGACGCGCTCGCAGGCGGGGCACATGGTGAGCGTGGTGGGCGGCGGCGTGCTGCCGTAGTGGTGTGGCGCGACGAGCTTGAGGGCGCGCAGCTCCGCCACCTCCCGCTGCAGCCGCCGGTTCTCCTCCGTCAGGGACTCGAAGCACCGCTTCAGGAACTCGCAGTCCACTTCGGTCTGCTTCAGCTTCGTCCTGGATAATTTGACGGGATGGTTTAGCAAATCTGCTAGGAGTATATGTTTAACTAAACGGTTAGTTATTTAATTACCTTGCTCTGCGGTTCTGGAACCAAACCTCGACCTGACGCGGCTTCAGGTTCAGCTGCTTTGCCAGCGCCGCCTTCTGCTTCTGAGCAAGAGAAGAAAATACAGGGGGGAATATCAGTTTTCTTTTCCTCGAGATGTTTGTGACGCCTCGACTTTAGTCCTGACGATGATTGAGTCGAACGAATGAATGGTACGTACAGGGTTGAGGGTGTTGTGCTCCTTGAAGCTCTCCTCGAGCACGGCGGCCTGGTCCTTGGACAAGCGGAGCTTCTTGCGCGACCCTCCGCCGGCGCCGCTATCCTCGTCGTCGCTGCCTCCGCCTCCGGCCCTCGGCGTGCGGTCGCCCTCCCCGCCTCCGCTCCTGGCCGGCGCGCCGCGCTTCCCGCTGAGGCGGGACAGCGTGCTGTTGGGCGACGACGCGCCGGGCTCCTCGTCCTCGCTGCAGCTGCCCCTCCGGCTGATCTCCCCTGCCGGCGCGCGGTTCACGTCGATCCCCCGCAGGAACGGCATCTCGTGGCCGTGGCACGCCGCCGCAGGCGCAGGCGCAGCCTGCTGCTGCTGTGGCTTCCTCTCAAATAGAGACCGGTCGATCCCTGCATGCACGCGCGACCTCGATCAGTTAGAAGACGAACAGAACACCACGCACGCCGTCGATCTCTCAACAACATGCATGCATGCGCGCACCGGCCGGCTTTAGTCGTGCAGAGAGAGACATACAATGGCTACTCACCGGTGGACGGGGAGAAGAAGAACCCGGCACTGAAGCCGTTACAGCACTGCCGCAGCTGCTGCGCGGGGACGGGCGCGACGCTGAGCGCGCTCTTCTGCTGGTGCTGCGGCTGCTGCGGCGGTGACTCGACCGGAGCCGCCGCGGTGGCGATGCCAAGGCTGAGGCTGAGCCCCAGACCGAGGTTGTGGTACTGCTCCTCACCCCTGCTCGCGTTAACCATCATCTCTGACGGATGGTTCCTTGATTTTGCGTTCCTTCAACCTTCCCAGAGGAGGAAACTGCGGATGGACCAACCTTGGTGTGTGTGGCAGGCAATGAGGAGGAAGGGCGGAGGTGGCGTTGCTTTTAAAGAGCGCACGAGAGAGAGAGAGAGAGAGATTAGTTTGGCGCGATAAATCAAAGAAGAAATGAAAGGGATATTTTTGTGGGGCTGAGGAAAGGTCAAAATATCACAATAGCGGGAGGAACGGAGAGCATCGACGAGTTGGGTTAACTTGGCCGTGGCGTGGCCGCCGGGCTCACCATCCAGGTAGCGCTTCGCCGTTTGACTTGTCCCACCCACGGCTGCTCGGCCTCCGAGGATCATGACGCCGTGATGGCGATGCTTGCTGCTCCTCCAGTCCTGTCGCACGCGGGCGCCGGATCGGCGGGGCCTTGTCGTCGTGCCCGTCCAAACCGGGCATCATCTACCCATCCATCTCCAGAGGAGTGGAGGACGGACCGGGTCAGTGGGGGTGACCGTTGCCACCGAAAGCCCGGGGTACGGTTGGACCGCCGCCGGTGCAGAGGGCACGGTGCAGGGTTTCAAAGTCCAACCGGGACCTTGGCCACAGTTTTGGGACTAGTATTACAGGTAGTACTCGTACTCCTGCTATTATTAGTGGTCCTAGAATAAATGCTGGTGCGAAAAAGGATCCCCACAATTTGAGGAACGTCGAAATCAGCAGCATCCGTTCGTGTTATCGTGTCTGCGTTCGAGTTCTCTGTGTCAGGCAGCCCCTGCCCGTACGGCCAGGGCTGAAAAAAAAAATTGGATCTTCAGCACCAGCAGATGTTCTCTTACTCTCTTATCGATGTTCTGAGGACCGACATCAGAAAATTTACGTAATAAAAAGGAGATACGGTGCGTTCTTCAGTGACTTAATCTTAAAAAAAATTCGAGGTGTCAGCGAGGTGTAATACGCTACGTCCAAAGAGAAAGGAGAACACGAGTACAATGACGGTAAGGTCTTGGCTAGAGTCAAAACTCTAGCACGCGTACGTAGATGTGATTACAATGGACTGTTCGAACTTACTGACTTGTTGTATAAGGCTTCCGGTACCCTTTACAAACTTAGCGTCTACATAACCTACGGGCTCTTTGACCGGTGGGGGCCACGATCATCGTCAAAGTTGATCCTTTGACGTCCGCTGGCGTCAAAGCAGGCTGTCGGTGTCCATCGATTGTCCTTTGTCTAGTCGTAGGGGACCGAAGACATTTTTCTGTTTTGCTTTACTGTCTGTCAAAATGCTTTACCGATCGTCTGGTTGCTTTATTTTTTACTGTACGTTATCAAGGATCTCAGCGCTTGTCAGAAGTTGATTCTTAAGGCGGTGCTCGATCTCTGAGGGTCGGACAGAAGTATTGCCTTTTATTGCCTTTTAGCCGTTGGCTGGTTAAGTCTTGTCGTTATGTGTTCCCGACCTTTCGATGATCGAACCGTTGTGCTCGCATCCTCAACCCTTGGAGTCGAGATATTCTCCAATAGTTTGATGTGATAAATCCCTCTGTGAGCTATAAGTTGATTTATAGGCCGCGGCCCAGAGCTGAGTCTTTGTATTCACTCCAGATTCATAGATATCCGAACAAAGTCTTCATCTGGAGTTTTTGACTTGACGCGTGCGTCGCTTGATTCTTCCACTTTCCACAAAAAGCGGGTATTTTTCCTGGCCACTTGGGGCTCGAATAAAAACGTCAAAAAGTTGTCGATTCCTCGAGGCGCCTGTACACGGAGCAGTACTATTCGTATGATTCACTAGCCACCGTTTAACCAAATTCAACCCACTAGTAGCACACTAGTACTACTACGGAGTACTGATTTGCGAGGAAATACCGCAAGATGTCCGTCGAACCAAGTTCCAACTCCTGACGCACCGACGAACTCTGATGCACCCGGCTCGGAGTTGGGGACGGTTGGGGGACCCGGCAGGAGCAGGGGGGCCGTGGCGGTGTCTCCGGCGCGCTGCTCCCATCGTCGTCATCATCGGCGTCAATGATGATGAGGGTGATGAATGAACGGGTTCATGATCGGATCTCGGCACTGCACGGCCCACCCTGATGATTGCGCCCGCTTCGCGTCGATCGACTCCAGGAAAAGTACCGAAGCCAGAGCGGGAGAGACAGGCAGGCTAGGGGGACAGCGTCACGTGGAGCGGGGCCCGGGAAAGCGGGGAGGGTCACGTGGGCGGGCGGGGCGCGGCCTGCCCGGCGCGGCCCCGACAGCATCCGCCCTCCCCAATCATTGACATTCTTGCCGCCGGGAGCGGGAGCCTCATCCGTCCGGCTTTCACCTTTTCTTCTCTCTCTCTCTCTCTCTGCGTCCACCTCTTGGCTTTATGCCGTGCTCCTCCTCCTCGTCCTCGACCTGCTTTTCCATGTCGGAGCACAAGATAAACCCCGGGTCCTGATTTCCCCGGATCGGATTCTCGATCGTCCTCGTTCGGCATGCAAGACAACACATCACCGCGAACCCGTGCGCGTGCAACAGGTGTGCTACTAGCTAATCGCCGGGGGCGTGCGTGGTTAAGATTAAGATTACGGAGGAGGACGTCGTCACTGATGGGTTTGGTTAGGATCACGACGGGTGCCTTGCTTAATTAGCAAGGCGCGCGTACGTAGAGTACCACTTGTTGCATCGAGGTCGAGGCGGTTGATTAAGCAGGCCAATTATTGGTTTCATATAGTACGGCAGCACGCCGCGCGTGGACGACGGTGAGGCGACACGGCTGGACGTGACGGCCGCCGGCAGGCGCTGGCGGGCGTCGTCGAGGGAGCATTACACGAGACTGCCGCGTGCGTCCGGACGGCGAGGCACGTCCGCACCTGGCGGCCCGATCGAGTCGTGGTGCGGATCCGTCGAGTTGTGTGTGGGTGACTAATGCGTCACGGATGACCCTTACGTATCTCTTCGCCCGAAACACCATCCAACGGATTGAACTTGGACAATCGGATGGAGTACATGTACATGCACGTCTCCAGCCGAAGGAAGGGCTACGTGACAAGCCATGGCATACACGCTCCCGGACGCCTCCAGCCCGCAGGACACGTCGCGCGACGTGGCGCGTCCCCAGCGCAGCCATGCCATGCACGACCGAATCGAATCGTTATCTATCCGTTCGGCCACGGATCACTCATCACCGTTGAACTTTCCCCACGGATAACAAGTCAAGTTCCACCTGCGCGCGCGTTGACTTAGCGTGGCCCGGACTAGTACTCCTACTAAGGGCCGGCCAGCCAAGCCTAGGTAGACGTGGCGAGCGAACCGGACACGACGCCGGTGGGCTAGCTTGGTAGCTCTAGGCCCCACGCACGTGCCCGTGCGTGCATGGCGCCCGAGCGCGCGCGCTGAGCTGCACGCCATGCGTGCGTTGCTTGCTCGCTACTCCCCCAGCTTCTCCCGTCCCGGCGTCCCATGTGAGGCGGTGATGCCCCGTACGTGCGACCATGTGGCGATCGCTCCACGGACGCCGGCATCTCGTGTGAGCCGGACTACAGCTCCCGCCCTCGCCTCGCCTGCCACGGACGGGACGTGTGGCGATGGCACCTTTCGTTTAGGGACAGTTGCATCATTGGGTAATCATGTTAGTTGGCGCGACCATACCGAGCCGCGCGTACTGGTCAAGCTTGGAGTTTTTTTTGGTTTCGCGTCGAGGCAGTGAAGGGAGAGATCCTCGGATCCTAGTGCCGTTGATATGGTGGTGTATTTAAACGGGGGACACTAGCCACGTACGCGTGATCGTAATTTGCACCTGGGAGTACGTGGCAGCCAGCAACGGATCCGCTTCGTCAATCATCAGTTTGATCGGATTGCGCTGTCAACGGTCAGAGAGAGGATCTACAGCTGCTACTTGGAGTAGTACTTGTTTAATTATCTTGATTGGGATGGATTAGTGCTCGGAGAGTGGAAACTAAGGTATCACTTCTCTATCTGGAAGCAGGGTCGTTCAAGCAAGGCCTACCAGAGCATCAGCAATTGTACTATCTATAAGTATGGTGATTATAACGTATCGACAGCTAATTAAACTAGACCTGGATGGCAGGCAGGAATGGGTTGGGTGGCAAGTGGCGACACACGGACGCGGACGCTCCGGCAAGGCGTGTCGTATTCATCATGATTGGGTTCCAAGCGTGCCCCGACCCAGAGCTGGCTTAAGACTCGGGCCACGCAAAGAAGAATTTAAAATAAAATTTACTAATCTATGTATCTAATTAGAGAATTAAAGAGAAAATTGGATACTAAACTCGGGCAATGGCCTATCTTGCCCTAGTGTTGGATCCGCCACTACATGCCCCCCTCTCCCCCGTCGGTGAGTGCGAAGTGCCCCTCGTGACATTGTCCGGTCGTCCCCTCTTCATAGCCTTCACCGCTCCGCTCCTTCATGCAGACGGGCCCCACGTGCACTAGCTAGCGGTGGTGTCATGGAGTTCTTTCTCTGTCTCAAAATATAAGTATTTTTAGCTTTGTCAAAATCAATCTTCTTTTAACTTTGATCATTAACAATGAAAAATTTATGAAATTTTATTGCATATAAATTATATCACTAGATTTATTATGAAATAAACTTTCATATTATATAACTTTTAACATTAAATTTTCTTTAATTTTCTAGATATTGTTAATCAAAGTTAAAAAACTTTGATTTTGATCGAAAAAAAATACTTATATTTTGAGACGGATGTAGTAGTACTCTATATAAGAGAGCTAAGAGTGATTAGTCATCCATAGCACCGATAGCATATTAATACTGGGGTTAGTGGATTACACGGTGACGTTACAAGTGGACAACAGAAAGGAGGCTCCGATGATACGATCGAATTGTGTTACGCAGTTGATGTAACTAGCTACCGGGGCAAAAAACCTAGAATTTTAGCCTAATTTGAAATATAACGAAAAAGCTATAGACAAGCAGTAATATTGAATTTTCCCCTCTCTTTTCATGAGATACATGATGTTTTCAGAGAAAAAATGGTAGACGACGGGGAAAAATTATGACGTCTTAACATTGTGCGTGTCTGATCAAAAATTGGCAGTTGTGCTGGGTGCAGAGCATAAATAGGGTTTTAGTGCGTACCAACACGTGGGGCGCGTACGCGTCTTCCACAATGAACTCACTTTGCGGTCGCTCCAGTTTTAAATTATTAACACTGTTGATTTTTAACATCAACTTTGATTATTCCTCTTATTTAAAAAATTTGTTTCAATGGATTAAATTGTTAGTTATGATTGAAATTTCATTAATAATAAATCAAATAGTAACAAAGTTTTACACATTTGAACAAATTTTTTAAACAAGACAAATAGTTAAAATTAATGTTAAAAGTAATCGGTGTCAATAACTTAAAATTGGAGGGAGTAACTTGTATTCCGGGCAGCAATCAAGGGATCATGCTCCCTTGATTGAAAAACTCTCCCTTTCAGCTACACTACCAGTGTCCCACCACGTGGACAAAGCGCATAGCTAGGATAAGTATCCGCACTAATCCGGTGGACACGATCGTAGCCACCGAAACGGCACGGGAGCAAGTTGATTATCAATTCGTTTCCGTTTTGGTCAACTCGAGGCGACCAATTATTAGGGTGTTTATGACCAACCAAATCTTGAACCATGTGAACCCCTAAATCTGAGAAAGGCCAAATCATCAAACCACATGACCAGAAGCAAATTAATCGAGTGCGTGGCGTCACGTCCATCTGCCAGGTTTGCTGGATGCTGAAGCATCTCCGGCCTCGTGGCGCCCTCTTGCTGCCATGCATGAGCATGACATAACAAATCATCGCGGTGAGTCATGCAGCGCCATTTTTTAGTGGGTCATTGGCCTGCCTAGCCAACGTTTCGCATCCACACGCCCACCTTTTTCTTTCCCAGATTAAGTGGACACAGCGCCCCCGCGTTAGCAGTCCGAGAAATTCAGGTCCGGTCTCAACTTTTTCGGCCCAACCTGAGGATCCGACCTGAGTTCCGGTTTCATTGCTTTACGGTTACTTCCTCTGTTCTTCTATTAGTGCCGGAAAAAAAACTCTAAGGGACTGTTTGGATCTTAAAGGCCTTTTTGACAGAGCTTACAGCTTCTGATTCTCAGACAGAATCAGTGAAGCTTTGACAAACGTTGTTTTTCAGGAGAAGTGAGTCTTGTCTAATTCTATAAAGTAATTCTCTAAAATAAACTAAAAAGTCACGAGTTGAAAAAAGTAGATTCTTTTAATTCTATCTATTCTAAGTGTTTATTCTGAAGAATAAAAAAAAAATACTTTAAGCCACATAATCATTTCACAGAAGAAGAGTGAATCCAGAGAATCAAAAGTTAGGAGCTCTCTCAAAGAGTGCCTTAAGAATTAAAACTGATTCTAGAAATTTGATTCTTTGACTTCAATTCTATAGGAATTGAATTTGGTGAAATCAAATTAAAATCTGTCGGTGTTCTGACCATAGACACAGTAAAATTTACATAATCGAAAAGAGTATTCGTGCGCTTTTCATATTCGAATAGCCTAACCTATGAAAGAGACTCAAAGATTAATCTAGTTCGGACTGCCAAGAGGCGTAATACCTTACGTCTAGGGACGAGAAATATCAAATTGTATAAACTAAAGAACACGAGTACAATACGGAAGAGTCTTAGCTCGATCCAAAAACTCTAGCTCGCGTGAGTGGATGTGGTTAAAACGAGATGTCTAACTTTACTTGACTTTCTCCTTCGTGCAATACTCTATGGTACCTTTTTATAGAGGTCGAACCGGAAGCACTAACTTGGCGCCTACGGAATCTGCTGGCCCTCCGCCAGATGGAGCCTTAATCGTCACTTGAGTTGGTCGCCTGGCGCCCTCTGGCGCCGGTGCAGTTGACCCGTGGCCTTCGTACGTCTTTATTCAGTCGCGGAGGACAAATAACACTTTTTCATCTTGCTTTGCCGATCGTCTGGCTGCTTTACCAACTTCTGAAACGCTTTACCTCTTGACAAAGTTGTTTTATCTCCTGCTGTACGTTGTCAAGAATCTATGCGGTCGTCAGTTGGTTGTTAATGCATTGCCCAACCTAAGAGATCGACCAGAGCGTTGGCTTCTAGCTGTTGGTGGGCTGAATCTTGTTGTCGTGTAGCTTTAGCCTTTCATCGGTTGAGTTTGGACGTTGACGTAGATCTGACTCTTAGGGTCGGGACATTTTTGAAAGGATGTGATCTTTTGTGAGCTGTAGACGAACCGTGCGCCGTAGTTTACAGATGGACCTTCGTGTAGAGGCTGTGTCCATAAGTACTCGGAGTATATTATCCCGACATAATCAAAATCTCTTGTTTGGTTCTCATGGAATTCATTTCCAGGAATCAAAATCAGAAATATGTTTGGATGATAAAATATAGAATTCATTTCCAAAAACAAAAATTGTAAATTTGCAAAATGATTCAACAAATACAGGGAGCTTCTTGCAGCGAGTAAACTGCTACGTTATCACCACCAGACAGATCAAGCAGGCGAGAGCATACAAATCAAGTAGCACATCGCCCAAATTGCTCACCTGAGCCGCCACCGATGATGACTCGAGCAGGGCAACAGTCTTGTAGAGATGGACGTAGTGAGTTTTCCAGGGGCATCATCTCAGGTAGCTCACTGGCAGCCACCCATCAACTGTTCGACCAAATGCTTTAACGGGTCGTCATGTCTTGGTGAGCACCAACTTGAGGGCTGCGGCGGGCGCCATCGCGTGGCCGCACGGCCGCCGCGCGCTTCCCCATGTGGCCATGTCAGCCTCGAAGTCAAACTTCGTGGTCTAGGCTACCAGGTTTCCATGGAACGGGAGGCATGGGGAGGAAGCAACGGCATGGTGGGCTAGGGGAAGAAGACGCAGACAAGTCGCGGAGGTCGAGGACGGCGGCGCAATAAGCCGAGGAAGCAACGGCATGGTGGGCTAGGGGAAGAAGACGCAGACAAGTAGCGGAGGTCAAGGACGGCGGCGCAACGAGCCGAGGAAGCAACGGCATGGTGGGCTAGGGGAAGAAGACGCAGACAAGTCGCGGAGGTCGAGGACGGCGGCGCAATGAGCACCCTCCCGCGGTGGTGGCCGGGTGGCGGCATCACGGACGTCAAACCGCGGCATGACCCCCAATTCGGGCACGGTGCTGCGGCGCAGCCTGCACTAGGTCGGCCAGCAGCTGGGTCATCAAGGATGATTGGGAGGTGTGGGCAAGCGGGTGAAGAGGCCGAGCGAGGAAGCGGGAGGCCGAGATGCACGCGGGGCAATGGCTGTGGCGGCAGTGGTCGAGACAACCAGGAGGGGCGAGCGAGGAACACCGAGTTTGGGTTGAGAGAAGATTTCCAGGGATTCCATCGATTTGGATCGGAATTTCGACCAGGCCACCGAATCGCTGATTGGAAATGAACCGGAATTCACATTTCAATTCCTTTGGACTGCCAAACAAGTAGGGATTTAGAATCCAATTCAATTCACCACAATTCTAGGTATACAAACAGGCCCTAATCTATTTCTAAAGTGGAATTATTGTCCTAAAAGAAACAATTTAAAAACAGACCAGTATGTGCTAACTTTTACTCTTTTCTTTAACTAGAATTATTATCATAACGATAATAATTTTAAACGGATACTACCTCCGTTTTAAAATATAAGCATTTTTCGATTTGAATAAGATCAAACTATTTTAATTTGTACTAATAATATCTAAAAAATTACATAATTTCTAATATAAAATATATTTTTATGAAAGCTTATTTCATAATGAATTAAAAATATAATTTTTATATAATAAAATGTTATTAATTTTACATTATTAATAGTCAAAAAGATAAAATTTTAACTTTGATTAAATCTAAAAATAGTTATGGAAAGGCGGGAGTAGAGTATAAGCCGAATCATAAGAACACTGATACTCTCAAATTTGGGAAAAAGACAAATGCACGCATTAATTGAGGACAGCAGTGTCTGCATACTACAATCACACTGTCAAAGTCACACAGCTCCCCAGGTCGCTAGTGGATCTCTAATCTCAACCAGTACAGGACAACAAATGCAAAGGTATTGAAGGGATGTTCCACCATGTTTACAAGGCAGATAAACCATCCCAGGAAAAAACCGCTAGCTAGTTAAATGTCGGAAAGAGGATCTGGTTGACTCCTGGCAGATTCAAAATTATAATCTTGGGGAAACATCAAAATTTATCACAGAGATGCAGCAAAATTTCTACTTCTGTATCTACAAAACATGAAGGTTATCAGAACAAACCTGTCTAACATTAGCATTCAGTGATGTACTCTATCCACGTGTAGTTAGTTCAGTCCCTGAGCCCCATCACCTCCCGCCTCTGCCTTCCAACTATTTATTGCATTTAGCAGAGCATAATTGGGTATCAAGTTTTTGTCAGGAAGCTGCATTTTTGTCAGTGGTGATACCTCATTCTCGCACAGCCACATCTCAATCCCAGCTCGGTCATATGAGTACCCATCAGATGCAATGCATGGATCCTGCATTACCCTCTGCAGCACAAGACAAAGTTTCACCTCAGATCCTTCAAGTAAAATAATGCAGATAACAAAATAAGTCTTATTATGTTCAAATTCTGGATCAGTTACAGTCACAACGTTCTTCAGATTTTAAAACACATCAATGTCCTTGATGCAATTAACTATGAATAAAATGACGCAATACATCAGGTACCTTGAGTATAGGACAGATGAAATAGACTGGTGGTCGATTTGGGACTGCCTGTCCTGGGTCAAAGGCTGTGCTGGCAATATTATTGAGCCTCTTCAACTCTGGGAGAACATTGCCCTCCAAGTCAGGTCGATCCCTACTACGCATTTCCAAACAACTCAGGCCAAGTTGAGCTAGGTCATGTGCTTCTTGTACAGGCCACATTCCTGCACGCTGGTCAAGGATGTCAGCAAAGTGATGCTCTTCCACTGCTCGCTCCACGATGTCTGCAAGCCCCACTGCTGGCATTGCAGTCAGCAGCCGCAAGAGCACCATGCCCAAGGCGTATGTGTCAGATTTTGATGAAACCTGTCCTGTTCTCTGATACTCTGGATCCATGTAAAACAGTGTACCGGCTAGATTTGTGTCCTTGTAAATTGTGTGAGTTGAGGAGACATCCCTTGATGGAAGCAATGTTGCAAGACCTACGTCACCAATTTTGCTAGTGAAATTCTTATCAAGGAGTATATTTGCAGGCTTAAGGTCCCGATGGATGATTGGCTTTGGTTTTGATCTGTGCAGGAAGACTAGTGCCAATGCTACTTCAAATGCAATGCGGAAACGGTGGTACCATGGAAGGGGGGATGTGTCTCCTTTGCACTGAAGCCGATCCTCAAGGCTCCCGTTCTCCATGTACTCGTACACCAAGCAGGGTCTGTCCAGACAGGCACCTAGGAGCAACAACAAATGCTGGTGACGAATCTTACCCAAAACCTCAAGCTGCATAAGAGAGCATTTCCCATAAGAGTTTCGGCATGGGATTACAAAGAAGGATTATGTCACAGTATACATATGTACTTGATTGTAAAAATAGATAGTGATGTAAAATGTTAGGTCATACCTCCTGTTTGAATTGTTTAGTAATGTGGCTGTCATTAGAATTGAGTACTTTTATGGCAACAGTTGTGTGGTGGATCTTGCCCTTGTACACTGTCCCAAAAGATCCTGATCCAATCTTAAGTGCTTCAGAAAATGATGAGGTAGCAGACTCCATTTCATCCCACGTAAATATCGAGTGCGATTTGCTCCCAAATTCAAGAAGTTTCTCTAGATCTCGCAAACTAGCAGCCTCCCTTGCATCCTTCACCTGTATATTCTTTGCTGTCAAAGCTTCTTGTTTTCCAAGATCACAAAAATGCTTGGCTTGCTCCTCTAAAGCGCGTCGCTGCTCTCTCCCTTGACGTACCTCTTCAATGGCACTGTTGTTCCTGGAGTCGACCTCCGTCAGCCGAGCTTCTTCTCCAGCACGTCTTTCAGCTAATTCAGTCATCTAACATATGCGAAAGACATGTAGGATCATGTGAGGAGGTAAATAATATCAGCTTGTATCTAAAAACATTATTCCTAAGAAGTATCAGCTTGTATTTAAAAAGGATATTCTAAACTTACTTGCTGAGCAGCACTGTTAGGCTCAATATGTCCTGGTTTAAGACTGAGTGAGTCAAGTTCAGTATTGACATCATCCTGCGTTGGGAATAAATACATTATTGGCAAATAAAAAATTAATTAGCAAACAGGCCCTTGCTTGCCTAAATAAGAAAAATCACCAGGTTAGAAGTGAAGCAACTCATGTGTTTAGACACTAACCATTATATTTATAGTTATCCATTAAGTTTTCCCTTATTATTTTCTAGGAAAAAAACAACCCTACTCATAAATTGTATAAAGGTTGATTGGGGAAAAAAAAAGAATCCCGTATAGCAAGTAGTGTGATTTTACATTAACTTTAGTGCAGATTACCAACATGTGATTACTGGAGTCTGGAGATAGAGAGGTCTGACAAGAAAAAACTTAGCGGTAAAAAAATAAAATTTACCGGAGGTCACTGATAAACACTGTTTAACATGTGGCGATATGTGATTTAATATTAACTTTAGTGCAGAAAACCCTCATGTGATTAATGGAGATATAGAGGTCTGTCTGACCAGAAAATTTTTATTGGTAAAAAATTACTAGTGGTCACTGATAAACACTGTTTTCAGAATATAAGAAAATTAAATAAATAATGTAAATAATGTTTATTTTTATATAATTTGAATAAAAATTTATCTGAAATATTGTTTTAAAAATATTTTACTGGCAAGAAAATTTATCAGACTTCACTGATAAAATTGGCAAGCCAGAAATTTCAAACAGATAAAGTTTTCCCTGGGTCTGACATGGATTTTTCATTTATAAAGAGTGAACTTTATGATATGCTCGCAATGCTCTGGGTCCAACTGAAACTTTTGTCTGGGTGATGGGAAAATTACTAAATCCAGGTATTTGACCATTACCACAAGGTGTGCTTGCCTAGATAAGAAATTTGAATGTCAGGAAATCTCAAGCAGTCCAAGAGTTAGTTATAATAGTTGAATTACAGGAAATTTCGAAAACAACTTGAGAAGCCACACAATGTGTAATTGCTATACAGGTCTGTGATATGTGATTGCAGTGCTGCTTTAGTAGGGGCAACTATTTGCAGGAGATACATATATTTAACATGGACTAACATCTGATGGTTCAATATCATAATTCAAAGAGATGAAGCTTCTGTAAGTTATAAAAGGTACAATACGAAGAAATAGCATGACTAAACCTTGTCCTCTGAGAGCATTAATTCCTGCAGTGAATTACTCACAATTCGAGCTTTCTCTGAGATGGGCAAGTTACTAGGTGCAGCTATCTGACCTCTGGCACAGGGACTGCTACATTGATTCTTATCATGAATCGATGATGCTAAACAGCTTCCAGTGAGATATTCATGCGAAGAGCTTGGACTACTATGATCTGCAAGAGAGGAACTGTCCAGATTGTCCCCAGACAAGTGGGATCCAGAAGTTTTAGGTGTATTATCTGCATGGGATGAAAAGGATGAATTTCTTGGACTGTTTTGTTCAAATCAAATTATTTATGTTCTTTTCTCACTGAAATCCACAGGGGCAATTATGCACCATTTATCGGTCACGAAAAGGAAACTAGGTGCTCCAAACTTCACGAATCACAAGTATAAGGAGGTCCACACAACTACTCTGGTCGTCAAAATAGAATAAAAGAATATCAAAGTGGGAGCAAAGATATCAAAGTTGGAACACTTCATCATGCTGGCCGTGCCAGAAAAATTCCCAGCTTGAATGTTTACAATCAGCGAACTTTACCTGATACTGAAGACTTATCATCTGAATGAAGCCCACTATTAGAATTTTCATTGAACTGGAATGTCTCAGAATTGTTGCCACCTAACGACATAGGAGAATAAACCATGGACAAGCCACCTTTTGAAACAGCATACACCATACAAAAGCTTGGAACACTTTTGCATATTCGAGAATAGATCCTAGCTCCCTTGGAGGTCCTATAAATTTCACCAAGCCATAATCATTTTCATATATGTTTTTATGATTAGTTTGAACACATAAGTTTATTATTACCTCACAAGTTTGCCTTGAGAAGAGACACCAACAACAAGCTTGTTGATTTGGCACGCTGAGATAACACCTGAAATAGTGTCTGCCACATCCTCACCCTTGACAACCAATACTTCAGCTTCAACCTGAATAACAGAGCATCAAACGATGTACACTTGTTACTCTAGGGAAAAAATGCACACTTACGAAATCAATTTTATCATTACTGACAACTTCACTTTGCTGTTTAAATTAATTTATAATTCTCATATAGCAGTAAGAACCAAATCAAATTTGGAAATGGTATGCCTAAATATTATTTTCCATTCTACTTATTCACTTTTATCTCGTTATATTATACTCCAGTTTGTACTTTACAACACTAAATTTTCTAGAGAAAAATAAGAGATATATTAAGTAGCAACCTCATACCTTTTGATCACACATGTTCTTGTACATAAGTAGCATATTTTGGGCCTGACATTCGACATCTTTTTCGTATGCACTAGCAACGTCACCCCTGATTTGATCAATTGGGACATAGTTCCCCACTACAAATAACCAAAAGCTGAATTACAGCAAAAATACGATGTATTGCCATTGCAATAGAGCATGCACATTTGATAGAATAATGCTTACTTGGGGTCGGGATAAGAGTGACCTTTTGTCGGACGTGAATAAGCATGAACCTTGCCCTATCCCCAGCCACGAAGTTTTCCAGAGCCCATTTCACTGCATACTTGCTGGACTTGGAACTACCCACAGCCAACCCAATAGTGATAGATGGATCACAAGATGATGTTGATACGGGGACCTCAGATTCTTCACGGGTGGCCATAGCCTCACGACTTGTTTGCCTGTACCTTGCCCAAGAGCCCTGAGCCAAGTAACATGGCATAATCAATAAATTTAGCAATTGGAATCTGAGTCCAGTAACTGTATCACCCCGTTAAGTTTCCCAGGGCATCAAATCACCAAACACAAATTGCTACATCGTGTAAAGTATACTTCAGTGATTCCAAGGAAAAGCTTGAATCATCAACAAATTACAATGAGGAATCAGTTATTGTAGCCAACCAGAGAGCGAACCATAAGAAAATCACAATCACATCAGGAGGACCGAGGCGGAAATGAACAAGCAAGGAGCCAAATTATGACGCTTAAACCCTCTCATACATCAATTCGGACCGAGCAATACGGCGAGGTACGGCAGCCGCCCTACTAAACGCCAGCGGAGAGACCCCGCTCCTCCTCTCTCCACCAAGAGATGAAAATTCCCCTCCAAATTCCCATCCTGAATTCGGATGAAATCACCCCGTCCTCGTCCTCGCCCTCAAGCAGGGATCGATCGACCCATCCCCCGCAATGTCCAGCCAAATGTCATCTACAAAAGGAAGGAGGAGGTCTCGGCTCTCACCTGGAGGAGAAGGCTCTGGCCAGTGGCGTGCCGGACGAATACAGAGCCAACCACGATGCAGTTTGAGGCTCTCCGAGAATAAATGGAATGGAATGGGGAAGCAGCAGCAGAGAACGAACAGGGAAGGGAGTTTGGGGAGGTTTAACTTCTGCTACCACTATTTCGTCGATGATGACAGAATGGGCCGCACACACGCCACCGCCCACATAGGCCCAAACTCACTCGACAAAAGAAAAGTACCGGGCCATGGCCCTCTCGAGAACCAGCTCGTGCAAGTCTCTGGGACATGGCCAACCGGCCGCCAGGCACGGCCCGGCCCATTCATTAAATGACAGTCTATTTAGTTTCGACCCGGCCCAGCATGCTGTGTCTAATCGGCCACGCCACCCCGGCCCACGGGCTCAGACGCAGATCTATAGCACGGTCTAAAATCTAATATTCATATCGGGCGTCCCAAGTTTTATTTGGTCCGATGCTAAACCTAAGCCTAATACGTCTTATTTTGTTTATCGCTGTCATAATTTGATTTATGTATTTATTTTCAGCAGAAACTATTTGATATTCTTTTGGATTCTCTGATTGGACTTGGACCTTACCATCTTGGCGCCCTCTGATGCATTCTGCACCAAGTGTAACACATGTGGTTGGCGTCCCTAGTGCCAAGTGGTCGGTCTCTTTCTGATCATTTTGTTCCTCCAAGCACACGGCGCTATCTTACTTTAATATCCTCATCAAAAATCTTTTTCTTTATGCACGTTGCCGGCTGCGACAAGTTTGTCACTCACCAGGAATTTTATCATCTGCCTGCTTGTCGTAATTAAATCTCTTTATTTCAACAGTAGTGATTCTCTGATTGAATGCGGAGACACATTTGGTTGTGAATTCTAATGTGAAAGTTCACTTAAAAGTAGCATGGCCTTAAGATTTTATAAAACAACAATATTATATTGTGCAATGTCTTTTCTTTAGTTCATTCAGTTAGTAATTTGGAGCTTCCTTACAGATATAAGGGGAAGAAACACAAGATAAAAAAAAACCTAGCCGAGGGATGGGAACGAGCCCTAAACAATTTACTTGGGCCAAACCCGTAAAGCCCAATCCATGAGTGGAGTGCAGAAATCTCCTCTACTGCACAGGTGAAGGTGGGCCGGAAAGTAGAGCTGTCGCTTCAAGTTTCCAACCATCAGATCCGATCCGCCGGCGCCACCGCCGAAATGGACTTGCCGGCGAGCCGCGGCCGGTGGCGCCATCGGAGCGCGCGGTCACACCTGCCCCTCGTCGTGGCTATGCTCGTACTCCTCCTCCCGGCTTCTCTCCTCTTCTTCTCCGCGTACTCCTCCTTGCTGCGCTCCCTCCCATTCTCCGCCTCCGGAGGCGGCGGCGGGCCGCTCCAGTGCGGAGCCTCGCGGGAGCTCGAGGGCGAGAGGTTCCTATGGTACGCGCCGCACAGTGGGTTCAGCAACCAGGTCGGGGAGCTCCGCAACGCTGCGGTGGCCGCCGCGTTGCTCAACCGCACCCTCATCGTGCCCCCAGTGCTCGACCACCACGCCGTCGTGCTGGGGAGCTGCCCCAAGTTCAGGGTCACGGAACCGGCCGTGCTCCGCGCTGCTGTCTGGGACCACGTAATGCAGCTCCTCCGGGAGCGGAGGTAAAGACATGGTCTACTCTTTCTGATTGCTGCTTACCCCCTGTGAAACAAATCGACAATCAAACTCTTATCATTGTTTGGATGGAAAACTGCAGCTACTGCAATATGACTCGGTAGTAGCATCGTCGCGGCTAGAACTTAAGCCATTCTCACAATGCATGTACTCTGCCTTCGTTGATGAAAATATACAGAAATTATTTCCTTTACCCTGTAGGAGCATATAAAGAAGTATCTTTGTTGCACGCATGGAGAATGGAGTACTCTTTGCGTAGAACCCTGTGCTCCACACCATTCTTGTCTACTTCTCTTTAGGACAAACTAGTTAGTCCAAAATTGAGTTGGAGATAGTGTAGTAACCCTCTATTGGAATGCGTATAGTATAATACTAGTCCCTCTGTTCTTTCACATATGACGTTTAGGACAACAATTGTAAACATCATATATTTAAGAGTCAGTGTAGTATTAAATAATCCTAAATTTCATAATATTTATTGCTAATGTTCATTTTTCTCAACATTCAGGTACGTTTCGATTGGTGACATAGTTGATCTATCCCCAATAAAATATGTTGTTAGGATGATTGATTTCAGGGTCTTTGTCTCACTGTGGTGCGGTGTAGATATGAGAAAGACCTGCTTTTCTGGATTGTGCTGTGCCCTTTCTGGTGGTAGCGCTTTGTCAAATGGCTACACTAGATGCCGGTTAATGCTGACTGGTTTAGGAGGCAGTGGTAAAGGTTGTGTATATCCCATACAGGAAGACTGCAGAACAACAGTCTGGACATATCAAGACAACCATGATGGGGCATTGGACCAGTTTCAATCAGACGAAGAGTTGAAACGGAGGAAGAAGATTTCATATGTTAGGAGGCGCAGAGATATATACAAGGCTTTAGGCCCGGGTTCAGAAGCTGAAGCTGCTACCTTGTTGTCATTTGGGACGCTCTTCTCAGGACCATACAAGGGATCAGAATCTTATTTTGATATCCATGAATCACCAAAGGATCAAAGAATGCAGAGTGTGCTTGAAAAAATTAAGTTTCTTCCTTTTGTCCCAGAGATAATGGCTGCAGGGAAGGAATTTGCTATAAACATTATCAAGGAACCATTTCTATGTGCACAACTACGATTGCTAGATGGCCAATTCAAGAATCACTGGAAATCTACATTTTCTGCCCTCAAGGAGAAGTTGAAAACTATTGAGCGGGGTATGAAAGGAAGCAAGGCTAATGGTCCTGTTCACATGTTCGTCATGACTGATCTTCCGCAAAAGAACTGGACCAATACCTATCTTGCAGACATTGCAAACAACGAGCGATATAAATTGTACACCCTGCAGGAAAGTGATCAATTAGTGCGGCAGACTGCAAAAAGGCTTATGGCTGCTGAACATGGTGTACGGTCTGGATTCCTTCCAAAAACCATGGCAAACACTAAACAAGATTGTAGCCCTCTTCAGCTACCAGAAATTTTGCTATATGTTGAACAATCTGTTTGTAGCTGCGCATCACTAGGATTTGTGGGGACTACTGGATCAACCATAGCAGGAATAATAGAAACAATGAGAAATAACAATGCCTGCAAATTATAGCAGTGCAGCGGGAATCATTACACCAAATTGCCTGACAAACTAACCAAATCTAAGTAACATCTTGATAGCAGTGTGGGGAACATTACACGAGAGAACACTGAATCATGGCACGTTTTGTCCCAATATTGCAGACATGAGTATGGGATAAACCCTGAGTCTTGAGCATCTCACTGGGAATTTTGGTTATTGTGCAGAAAACTCTTTCTCGTTGATGTTGTGTTGAAAGATATGGTTCATAGCCATGTGCTGTGCCCAAATATTTCTTTTCTTCTTTATTTACCATCAATTTTGGAAATCTCTTGCCTACGCAATGTAATTGATGACAGGGGAAACTGAAGTAACTCAGCATTTTGGACAGATGCTTGGATGAGACAGCAGTACGAGGATACATTTGTGGATGAGGGCAGTTTTCAGGATCCCTAGCAAATGCAGTTTACGTGGCCATTTGTGCAGGTGATAGGGCTTTGCATTTAATCTAAAGCTCTGTTTGTTTGAGATTTATGTCAGATTATTTAATTTACAATCTAGATTATTATAATCACACAATTTTCTCAGAAGGTGCTTATTTTAGATTATAATCTGACAAATGACCCACTACCATGCTAACTTTGTAGATACCATCCCCAACCGAAACCCACCCCCACCCCCATCGTGACCCTGCCTCTCACAATCCTCTCTCTCCTCTCTTCTCCCTAATAACCCTAGACTAATCTCCCCCAAACTCCTCCAAAATCCGAAGCTTTAGAACACAGTATGATTCGAAAATAGAAAAATAAAATATACTCAAGCAATTCAAGGGCATTGTTGTCTTCTGACATGCAAAAGAAACAATCTATGTTCTAATAATTTGAGTTGCCAAATAGACAGATTCAAATTATAATCTAGATTATAATATCTAAATTATATAATCTGCTCGGAAACAAACACGGCTTAAGACTCCTCAACAATCCATTTTCAAGGGTGTATATTATTCATATAATCTGCTCGGAAACAAACACGGCTTAAGACTCCTCAACAATCCATTTTCAAGGGTGTATATTATTCATTGACCAAGACGAGGAGAAACTTGGGATTCGACTAGCCCATACTTGGCCCAACTTTACTACATAGGCGGCCCAATTTAGTAGCGATGTGTACTGTATATCTTCTACCCTGAGCTCTTTCCTCCCTATCCCCAACATGGCAATGCAGCCTCCCTACTCCCCTCCATAGTTTCTTTTGACACCGAAGCCTCTTCAGGAAGGCCTATCAAAATCTTTCCGATCATAAAAAAAAAATTGTTCTATATCCACATAAACCGTGAGAACTCCACAAGAAGCATGATATTGTGAAGAATGACATAGCCTCTATAGCAGAAAGGAAGACAGAACCAATATTAGGGAAAGTGAAGGAACATAATGACAGGAGAAGAAACATGCAGGACGGAGGTGGTGATTGCACTTGAAAGCATTTTGCCATATCTAGGCAAGAAGGAAAACATTTCAACTTGCTAAAACAGGTCAGGTAGATAATGTTTTTTTTTGTCTTAATGAGTCTTTGCCTGGCCCGTTGTGTTGTAGCTTTCATTCCATTCAATATCTAACGTTAAGCCAGGTAATTACTTGGCATTTTAATACAAAGCAGGTAATTACTAGACATTTTAACAATGCCAGCTAGCTGCCAGTTTTTTTTTTTAAAATTTATTTATAAAAAAGATCCAAATACAATTGGGTTGGTTCCTTTCTGTCTTCATGCTCGGTAGATCTGGTTTCTCCTGTCTCTTTATTGTTTCTTGGTTCTTCTGGGAAGCCACCACGTACCTGCTGACAAATGAATCAGTTCATCTCATACTTCATTCAGTTTTTGATAGGTGATGTCACCAGGACAACTTTCTTAATTTTATTTGAAGCCGAAAATATTGGACGTAACACAATCAAACAAAACCAGAAGGAGTATAAGGTACTTCAGTTCAAATTTGAAGTAGAGTGACAACAACAGAGGGAGTATACTGCTTCGTCCACCATGAAAGGAAATTTTGCCTACACTTTGGACTGTGATTATGTTCTTTACCAATCCTCTCTTTCAAGTAGTTTTTTTAAAAAATATAGTTTTTTAAATACTGCAAGACAACAGGCACTAAACTTGATAAAAAAAATTGGACTTGCTTCAGTTTTGAATGACAATATTACACATCAACATTAACCAGCAAAATAAATTATCAAGCCAAGCACGACAATGATACATAGTCACACGATCCGCTCAAACACAGGAACTAACAATCCAGTTTCAGAAAACATACACACAGATACATAGATAGACTCAGTGATGAACGCTGACAAACCCATATGATAATTAGTACAGAGGCTTATAGAGTTGCACCCACATGTCGCGGCCTTGCACCCTGAAGAAGATTGCAGTCTCTTGGCACATCACTTCGTCCCTCCGCTCTGCGCTCTGGAACACAACAACTCCATGCTTTGGAATCCGCTCTTCATATCTTTCCTCCATCGCCACGTGCTCGATACAGTTATTGAAAAAAAGATGCCTGCACACATAAGACAATCATGAAGAAATTTCTATACACATCAGAGAAATTTATGCGCTATATATAATATAAAATATATTTAATTCTTGCGTGCTGCACATACTGTTCAAAGTAGTATAAGATCTGTTGTGCCCTTAGAGGAGGGCTATCGGGGAAGGCAATGAACGCTGTCCGGAAGTCCTCGGATGGTGACCTCTTTTGGATGACGAAGGGCTCCAATAGCTCCGGTGCCGGTATGGCATTCACCATGGAGTCCATGTCGTTTTCATACTTGCACAACATCATGTGCAAGTGGTCACTGTCAACAAGCGGTACCACGGTGTTTTGTATCACATCAACGCCACGCGCGACTAGGGCCTTGTGGAATTTGAAGAACCTGAAGTCGACTAGTTTGTGTGCGCAGAGCGATATGATGGTGGGGATGTTCTGAAGATGCTCAGGCAACATGTAGCTTCCGTGGACAACATAGCCATAGATGGCATTCGCCTCGATGATTACCTGTGACATCATGATGCTGTCATGTGCCATTTCTGACACTTTTTGGAGGACCTTCACCCCTATGATAGTCTCAAGCCAAAGGAGGATGCAGATCACATTCTTGGCAACCTTCTTCTGTGTGGTCGGCCGAGCAAGGACACGCTCATATGCCTTGCGGGCGACTTCAAAGGAGCCTAGAACTTCCCACACCCGAACAATCGTGGTGGAACTCATGGTGAAGATCAAGATAGGGGATTACGGAGGAGGAATAAAGAAGGGGAAGAGAGTGGGACAATAGGATGCTATGGTTGGCAAATGAGAGAGGCTTTGGGTTTATATATATAGAAGGAAGTGACCGTGTAGACGACATGAATCAGTGCTGGTAGCAACGGATAGAAATAGTGATGTGAACTTACACGTAAGGTCATGCGTCACTGTAACTTGCCGTTGGTACACATAATTTTTTCTAGCCGTTGGTGTAATTTTAGCTAGCGGTTGGGCCTTTGGTAGGTACGCTTGTCTCATCACATGAAGATATGAAAGTGTCTCACATTTCCATCTTGGTTGCATGCTCTTGCTCTGGTCTAGTAATCTATCTATTGAGGTGGTTGTATGTATGAAACTCCTACCTAGTATTAATTACGAGACACAACTGCTAACATATAGAGACACAATACAACATGATATTATATATTTAATATTTTAATATTATATTATAAATTTTAGTATATAAACTAATATAGAAATGTGATGCAGCTAAAATATAAAAATACAATACAAAAAGTTTAGTCATTTTTATAATCTATATGTTTTATAAAACATTGAGTTAAGCAAAGGTAATACAACGGCCAAGTGTAGAGTCAACATAACTCATTCTAAATTTAACACAACTTATGACTCAGGAGTTCACATTCATGTGTGTGTGAGATATCAGTGCAAGGATATCTTCTGTTATTGCTCAGATGTAGCATATTATGACACGAACGCACTTGTATATGGTGGAATCAACCACATGCATGCAGATAAAATTTTCTAAAAATATTTAGGAAATTTACTTGAAATTTAATTTGGATTATAATAACAATGTGTTGGAAACCAAATTTTGCAAGTATCGAACTATCCAACACCTTATCGAAGTCTTCGGTGGCACCCCTTCTTGTGCCGGGTTTTTTCCCACAGAGTGTCCGGCACCCTACCAGAATCTTATGAGAAACCCCTTCTGGAGTTGAGTTTTTACCCACCAGAGTATCTGACGCCTTACTAGAGTCTCCCACGACACCCATTCTAGAACGAACGTTTATCCACCAAAGTATCTGGTAAAAGGACCAGATGTCCGAGACCACCTTTTCTGGAGTTGGTTCAGACTCACCAGAGTTTTCGGAACCCAGCCAGACTCTTGTACGTGACCGAAGTATCCAAGAATATCAGTTTTTGGTAGTTTTAGTCGAAAATCAGATCTGATTTGTTACCAGTTTGTTAGGATTTGACCCCTCACGGGATAAGATTGTCCCACTTCTATATAAAAAGCTCAAGGTCAATTGAGGAAGTACCCAATCATCATTATCAAAATACCTTACATTTTTTACCTTTCAAACTCTAGTTCCCCTCTCTAGCCCTAATTATCTTCTTTTCACATCCCACCGGCGTGTGAAGAGGATCTGGCTAGCATGCTGAGCCCAGATCAACTCTAGAAAGCTCTTGTCCACATGTCCCTCCTGGATTCAAGCGACCAGGTGCTGTTGTGATTTTGATCCTCGTGATCTCGTTGTTCTGCACACAAACGTGCGTGTGGCTTGTAGATTTGATCTACTTTTTGGTGTCAACACAATGTTTATTGTTAAATTGTAAGATAGGCTTTTGATTAAGTTTATAAAAAGTCGTTGTGAATGTTATAATAAAAGTTTCACATAAGTTTGAAACATGACTAATAACCTTTTACAATTTGCTTTATAATTAATGTTTTTTTTAAACAAAACTAATAATTTTACATATTTCAACAAAATTTTTAAATAAGACAAATGGTCAACATTGACGTTAGAAGTTAACAGTATCAATATTTTAAAACCGGATAGAGTATTAAAAAAATACAATAAAGTTGTTATACAGAGTACATTCTGTGACGCCGGCATTGTAATTTTGTGCTTGTAAGTGATAATTGCAGAGTGAAGAATATTTTTCCCGTGACCATGATCGCTAATCAGTTGTGCACGATCACGTCATTCCTCGGCTGTACGCTCCTGGACATGATGATTCCGTGCTTCAGCCTGTGCGCCTGCCACTCGCGTGGCTGCTCTGTCGCGATGCAATGTCCGAAACACAGATTCCTATGCACAAGACATGTGAAATCCTAGCACCGCACATAGATTTGTGTTAATAGTTTTTGAGTACCTTGTACCTGCACTGTGCACTTACTGCTGGAAGTGGTTCACGATTTCTTGTTATTGCATATAACGTTGCGGATGACCCTAGGTCCTTGTTCATCACCTTCTCCAAAGACTACCCTATTAGCAGGGAGGACATCTATGAGTTCTTCAACTCGTAAGATCCAGGGCGAAGGATTTTTTCCTTACTTAATTTTTTTCTTTGTAAAATTGAACTAATTCTTATAAAATTTTGTGTTTCAAACGAGACCTAACCTTTTTCACCTCCCCCCCTCCTCGCCCTCGATGTGGTGGATGAATATGGTATTGGGAAATATTCCTCACACACAAACTCATAGGGCGCACAGGTAGTGAGTGCGCACCGACTTTTTATAGAGTAGAGCAACCTGACAGATTTTTGAAATCTTTTGAAAAAGATAGCTTGAGCTTACGGTAAGAAATTTGTCTGGATATAAGTAGCATAAATAACATGTGTAGTAGCATCGTGTACTATGTAGTGAACCAAAAGCATTGCAACAGATTTTAAAAATCTGTTGAAACATAGATTGAGTTTACAGTAAGAAATTTGTCGATTTATAAGTAAGCATAAAGCATGTCCATTTAAATGGGGTAGAATCAATGCCAGCCTAAACGACGTGGTATTGGGTAATTTGCTGATATATTGATTAGTTTAGGCTAGTATGCATGCCATAGTGCATGTAACTTTTTCCCTTGTAATGTGGTAGCCACATGGTCTTTGTAACTCTCGATACTAAAGTGTGGTATCTACATTTGTTGATTAAACATCAAGTTAAGAGATCCCTTCTTCACTACGGTCAAGAAAATAAAAGTTTTTATCCACGAGCCAGAGTGCCCGGTGCATCCAAATCTACACCGAACTGAAAAACGTCCAAAAAGAAAAAAAAAACTTAAACTGCTGAAAAGGTGATTTGTACTCTTATAATAGGGGTAATGTACAATATATTAGGGTGTTTTAAGCACGCCCAACACTCAAGTTTTGAATTGTTCCCGAACTGCTCAAGTGCTCTGTTTACAAAGTCCCCTCACAGCATGTTACCAAAACAAGTACTCCATCCGTTCTTAAATTGATATTGCTATTAACTTTTAATATCAACTTTTATCATTCGTTTTATTCAAAAATTTGTTCAAATATGTAAAATTTGAAATTGTGACTCAAATTACTCTAATGATAAATTAAATTATAACAAAATATATAATATATATATATATTGAATATCTACGGCTTAAAAAGCACAGTTTTTCGTACGTACACACGGTAAAATATCCTCAATAGAGATGGATTAGACTACGTGCACACGAAAAATGCACACAAAATTATCTCTTCTTACAAATCGGACAAATAAAATTTCTCCACAGGCTCTTCACATACACCCCTTGCAAATCTAACGGATGAGCTCTTCCAAATCTCTCAAGTCATGTACCCACATAGACTATTGTTAGTTAATAAAATACAGCTAATTGAAACAAATATATGAGATAAAAAAAAGTCGTTGAAAAAAAAAATCGACGAGGTCACCTATTTTCACTCCTAACGACGAGGGAGATTTGGTCGGCCTGCGTCTAATGACTCTTCCAAGCTCCCATCGCGTGGACGCGCTTCTCGTGCGGCTCTCTAAAAACTGTTGTCATATGTATGTTCTTCCTCCCTGTCGAGTCCTTTCCATTGGTTTCATCCATCCCGTGCTTCAAATTTCAGGTAACTGTCTGCAGGGTTAACAAAACAGCGAAAACGGATCCGGTCCAGTCCAAGTGCACCGGACAACTGTTTTTCTTTTATTTTTTTTTAAATTTGAAATTTTGAAAAATTTCGGAATTTCAAAAACTGGTTGATACAAGTAAAATTGAGAGGTAAATCGGTGAAACCGGTAAGTTTCAAACTTTGAAACCTGAAAACTGGTATAACTGAAGAAATCGGTCGATAAATCAGTGAAATTGCTCGATAAACTAGAAAAATCAACCTATTTTGGATCAAATTTCGTTCAAATTTTTATTTTTCAATTTGTAGCAGTTTTTTATCCGTTTTTACGATTTTCATCGAACCAGTCCTGACCGATTTTAACGGTTCAAACAAAATAAAAAAACGTTGCCTACCGGCCATTACCTGTAGCAGATATCTGCACGGTCCCTCTCTTGGGTGTTATGAAGTGATCTGACCATAAGGTAGTGGTATAACCTTATGCATCACACTGAAATGGGTTCTATTTCCAGCCGATATCGATCCTGTCCGCTCTGGTCCGCCGCGTCACGCCATTGGCTTACCATGATGTATATTGATAAATGTGCAAAATAGGAATATACTCCTCATTAACTTCTTTCTGCAATTATTGAAATACTAAAATAATGAGTGTAAATAAAATATACTTATATTTGTCCAGAAATGTTTAAAGCGCATCAAATTTTAGATATGATGTATGTAAACTTTGAATGATTAGTTTGTATTTAATCTTTTACGATGAAGAATGAGAAACTTCAGGTTTTAATATTAATATATTTTTATGTTAATTTTTTTTTAAATCGTAGCGTTAGCACGGTCATCGGGATTAGTAAGGCAAATAGTCAAAGTTGATGTTAAAAGTCAATGACGACATTAAAGCTACACACAAGAGGTTAAACCCCGGGTCACTCAAACTCCGATGTTACTGCTGAGAGCCACTCATGTGATTAAGGCACAACGGGTTATAAGCTCCCTGACGTGCAAACAGCAACGTGCACGCTCTCTCGTGTTGCTCTCGATCGTACTCACCACATGAAGCAACAGCCATGCACGCTTTCTGATGTGCAGCCTCTGTCCTCTACTCGCCACAGCCACGTAGGAAGCAACAGCATCTTTTGGACTCATGCTTGCATTTGTGGTCTTGCGTTTTTCACCAGGATTCCATGCTCTTCTGCTGGGTTCAGTTATCAGGACGATGGCCGTGACGGAGCGCGAAAAGGATACGCGTTCCCTGGTGGGGCGCGAGCGCCGCGGCAAGCTTTTGCCTGGAGTCTTCTTTCAATACTTGCCGCAATCATGGTGGAACTGATCATGGTGAAGATCAATATAGGTGATTAGGAGGAGGAATAAAGAAGGGGGAGAGAGTGATGCTATGGTTGGCAAATGAGAGAGGCTTTGGGTTTATAAATATAGAAGGAAATGACAATGTAGACAACATGAATAAGTGCTGGCAGCAAGCTCAAAGGTTTGTCTAACCTGGAATGAGGTGAGTATGAGCAGTTAACATAATAGTATTACTGCATTCCCTATTCACAAGAACAGGATTGGCAACTTGGTTTATTAAAGTGTATGTTCCGCAAGAGGTGCAACAGCTAGATGCATTGGTGTACAAAGGTGCAATGGTTAGAAACAGTGATGTGCACCTACACGTAAGGTCATGCACCACTATAACTAGCCGTTAATTGGTACACACCACTTTTTCTAGCCGTTGGCGTAAGTATCGATCTAGACGTTGGGGTTTGGCAAGCGAGCACACATGGTTGTATCTAGCAGTTGCACATGTCTCACATGAAGATATGAAAGTGTCTCACATTTCCATCTTGGTTGCATGCTCTTGATGTGGTCTAGGAATCTATCTATTGAGGTGATTGTATGTATGAAACTCATAATATTAATTATGTGACACAATAGCTGACGTATAGAAACACAATACAACATGATATATTTTTAATATTTTAATATTATAAATGTTAGTATACAAACTAATATAAACGTGTGATGCAGCTAAAAAATAAAATACAAAAGGTTTTGTCATTTATGTCATCCAGATGTTTCAGAAAACTTTAAGCAAAGGTAATACAAGGGTCAAGTGTAGAGTCAAAATAACCCATTCTAAATTTAACACAACTTATAACTTAACTCACATTCATATGTGTCTGAGATATCAGTGCAAGGATCTCTCTGATACCATAATTTTTGACGTTTTGGACAAGAATTAGGTCAAACATTGGAAACATAAATTACAAATAACTTTAAAATAGTTAAATTTGAAAAATATTAAAACTATATGAATAGATTTGTCTCAAAAAACTCTTTAATAAAAGTATACATATGCCACTTTTAAATAAAAACTTGTAGAAAAAATAGAAGTAAAAGTTGCATTTTGGAGATCGTGTCGCTTTCCAAAACATTAAGAATTATGGGATTGGAAGGGGTAGCATATTGTGACACGAACACTCTTATATATGGTGGAATCAACCACATGCATGCACATAAAGTTTCCTAAAAATATTAAGGAAATTTACTTGAAATTTAATTGGAATTAGTAATAACAGTGTTTATTGTTAAGTTGTAAGATAGACTTTTGATTAGGTTTATAAGAAGTTACTGTGATTGTTATGATAAAAGCTTCACATAAGTTTGAAACACGACTAATAATTTATTGGGAGATCTGTCTGTGGGATAACGTGGATTAGTGGCTTTGTCTTGGTCACACTGCCCGTCTTGATTTTGTCCAGAGGACATTAAAACAGTTTTTTTTTTTGTCTGTAGCATACTACGCTGGTTACTTAAATGTTTTAGCCGTTGGAATGAGAGATATAAGAGGAAAATGTATGAGTGCTTTTCAACTTAAGCACTTCTCCTTTCTTCTAGTCACCTCCTCTGTTTGTTCCAATTCAAATCTTCATCTTAGGCCTCACCACAGCCGACCAACCGTGCTTATCTAATGAGATGAAACAGGAGTCCGATGACAAGAATTAGGATGGTAATCACACCAGATGATGCCGGTCTCAAGTCAAATGGGCACTCACAATTTTTTCTCCTCTTTCTTTATCCTCTTGACTACTAAAAAAGTTTAAATAATTATCAGGATGTTATCCAGACAAAAAAACATAAATTTTATAGTGCCCTTTTGATAAAATCAAGACGTGCGGTGTGATCAAGACAAAGCTACCAATCCACGGTGTCCCACGGATAAATTTTCCTAACTTATTATAATTTGTGTTATAATTAATTTTTGAAAAACAAATTATTTTACACATTTGAACACTTTTTTAAAATAATATAAATGGTCAAAGTTGATATTAAAAGTTAACGGTGTCAATATTTTAAAACCGGATGGAGTATAAAACAATATAATAAAGTTGTTATACAAAGTACATGCTGTGACGCCGGCTTTGTAGTTTTGTGCTTGTCAATGACAATTGCAGAGTGAAGAATATTTTTCCCATGACCAAGATCGCTGATCAGTTGTGCATGATCATGTCGTTACTCAGCTATACGCTCCTGAACACGACGATTATTCCATGCTTCAGCCTGTGCGTGTCCCACTCGCGTGGCTGCTCCATCGTGATGCAATGCCCAAAACACAGACCTCTATGCACAAGACATGCCTTGGTCTTGGTGCACTGCCATTCCGATGTTGAACCCGATAGCGTCACCATGGGTTCGGATGCGGCAGAGCACCCTGCCGAAGGTCATAGATCATCACCTTCTCCAAAAAGCTACCCAGTCAGCAAGGAGGACATTTATGAGTTCTTCAACTCGTAAGCTCTTGAATGGAGGATTTTTTACATAAAATTAAACTGATTTTTATAAAATTTCTGCATTTCAATCGAAGCCTAAGCCTTTTCTCCTCCTCCTCCTCCCCCTGGATGTGGTGGATGCGCATGGTATTTAGAAACCTTTCTCACACACAAACTCACGGGGTGCACAAGCAGTGAATGCGCACCGACTATTTATAGAGTAGAGCAATTCACATCGAATCAAGCAACCTGATAAATTTTTGAAATCTTTTGAAAGTAGCCTGAGTTTACAGTAAGAAATTTATCCTAATATAAGTAGCATAAATAACCTGTGTAGCAACGTCGTGTACCATGTAGTGTACCAAAACTAGCTGCAGAAAAGGTGATTTAAACTCTTATAATAGGGGTAATGTACGTGTTTTAAGCACGTCCAACACAAAGTTTTGAATGGCTCCCGAACTGCTCAAGTGCTCTGTGTACAAAGTCCCCCTCACAGCATATTTACCAAAACAAAAAGGTGCCAACACGCACAAAGCTACACACAAGAGGTTAAACCCCGGGTTACTCAAACTCCGAGGTAACAGCTGAGAGCCTCTGCGGACCGTTCTTCGATTCACGCCACGTGTACAGGTTGAGCAATCCAACGGGTGCGCCCACGAGGCTACAATTCGGCTCGCTCGTTCCCTCGGCTCGCTTGATCGAAGCCTCGATCCATCGAAGCCCACAACAGCTCGTTCCCCTAACGGCTCGTTCCGATTCCACTTCCGAGCAGAAAAAAAAGATAGTAGCGGCGATGGAACAGGACGCTCGTTCGATCGTGTTATAAATTGAGGGAAACCGTGTAAAAAAACCGGTCAAAAATTGTTCCAATATAAAAATCAAAATTTGAATGAAATTTACTCAAAATTTACCCACTGCTTACCCCTCAGCTTTAGTGGTAAAATTTTTATTTTTTAATTTATTTGAACTGAAAACCAGACTACCGGTGACAATATAGATCGATTTCACTGAAAACTATGAAAATTAATGTGTTTTCAATGCTTTTAGTGAACCTTGATTGCGCCCACAATGGTTTTCTAGTTGCAGGCGAGGAAAAAAATTTCTGTGAAATTTAACTAAAATATCGCATTTATCAGTCAGGTATGATATTCTTTTTATATACCGAAATTTCATCATTTAGTATCTTTAATCAACATTTTTTTATTTGTATATATAACTATGTTGTTTTATAGATTGAAGGCAATTATTTGTGAGTTCATATCAATTAGTTTTAGAATTATTTAAATTTATTTACTAAAATTTTGAAATATTACATTTATTAGTGATCTCTGATATTTTCTAGATATCAGGCATCCACACTCTGATCATATCAAAACATTCACGGTTATCCTGTTTGGAACATACAAATTTCACGTGAATCCGTTCAATTTTATAAGAAAAAATAAAGTAATTAGAAAAATTCCCTCTTTCAAAACAGGGCCTAGTCTCTCTTTGGACATCAAAATTTTACAGAAATTATATAAAATTTTCAAATAAATTAGTTTAATTTCATAAAAAACAAAAAAATTAGAAAAAAAAACTTTTCCAAGAAAGCAAGCATTATTTATTGACGAGCGGCGAGCCGTCCAGCACGCGCCGCGGGGATGAGCGAGGCGACGAGCCGCTCGGCACACGATCGGAGCCGTATGCCCTGTTCCGCCGAGCAGAGCCAGCAAGCCGCGCGCGTTGGTCGTTGGATTGTTCAGCTTGTACACGCGGCGTGAATCAAAGAACCGTCCGCAAAGGCCCGCGCTGCGGACGGGTGGTAGGGAATCAAAGCATCCTTCGGATGCATGCTTGCATTTCGCTCAGTGTGGTCTTGCGTTTTTTTCACCAGGATTCCATGCTCTTCTGTTGGGTTCAGTTATCCCGACGATGGCGGCCGTGATGGAGCGGGAAAAGGATATGTGTTCCCAGGCAAGGTTTGCCTGGAGTCTTCTTACAGTACTCGCCCCGGACGCGACGACGGGGTGCGTGAGACGCCCTGGCCAAAAAGCAAGTGAGCACGGCGTTCACCATTGAGTTATTCCGTCGAACAGGAGGTGAGAGTGGCGTGGCCGCGAAGCTTGCGCGCCGTCTCGTGTGTCCGCGAGCGGCATGCATGCTCTCCCTGCGCATCCGCTTCGTCTCGTAGCCACCATGCAGCAGAAAGCTTGGATGCACGCTCGCTTTTCTCTCAGTGGGTGAAGAACACGAGAGGGTCTTGCGTTATTTACCCGGCCGGGTCGCGTGCTCTCTCGCCTGTGGTTTAGTGATCCATCCGGCGAGCTGGTCTCATGCGTGACGGCATTGTGTAGGTTTGCGGGGTAGGGAGCTCGCCGTCGTTCTGTCCCCATGGCTGACTTGAGGAGCAATGAGCGCCGGAGCCCCGGCTTCAACAAGCTGGAAGCCGATTTCTTCCACCGGCTGGTGCACGACCTTGGCCAAGACCCGACCAACACACGGTGGGTGATCGCGTTCTGGCTCTGGCTCGAGTCCGTCGGCCACTGCAACTTCATACGCCGCGCCTACGTGCTGCCGGGACCCGTCGTGCTGAGGCTCGTTGAGGAGGCGGGTGCGTGCCTCAGCTGCCTCGCCGGGGAGCGACAGGACGACAGGAACAGCCGCGTCGCAAGCCTGCCCTGCACCAACGCCTTCCTGGCCGAGCCCGTTGACGACGTGGGCTACTTCTTCGAACACCGCAAAACGATCATGAAGAGCGTCAACCACATGTACATGACCGTCTGCCTCGTCGCCTGTGTTGGCAACACCGCCACTGATGTGCCCGCAGGCAACACTGGTGGTGCGCGGGCTGCTCCTCCGCCGACAATCAGCACCCCTGATGGCCCCGTGGCCACGCTAACGATGAGGTCACCTGACCTCTGCGCCCCTCTGATGATGAGGTTGCCTGACCGCACCGCTCCACTGATGATGAATTCAGCTGACCACGGGGCCCCGCTGATGATGGGCTCGCCTGGCCCCGTGGCCCCGCTGACGATGAGCTCCTTTCGCCACGGCGCGCCGCTGATGACGAGCTCACCTGACCACCGCGCCACGCTGATGATGAGCTCGCCTGGCCCCTCGGTGCAGTTGATGATGAGCTCGTTTTACCACGGTGCACCGCTGATGATGAGCGCACCTGGCAGCAGCGTCCCGCTGACGACGAGGACGCCTTGGTGCGCTGCCGTTCCGATGCTGAACCCGACGGCATCGCCATGGGTTCCGATGCAGGGGCAGAGCGCCTTACCGGAAGATCACAGGTCCCTGTTCGTCACCTTCTCCAAAGGCTACCCTGTCAGCAGGGAGGACATTCATGATTTCTTCAACTCGTAAGGCTACGAACAGAGGATTTTTCTCTTTCTTGTTTTTTTTTTTTTGAAATTGAACTGAATTTGTAGTGAAATTCCTGCACTCCAAAAGAGACCTAAGCCTTTTTTCCTCCCCCTCCTCCCCCTGTATGTGGTGGATGTGCATGATGTTGAATGTTCCACACAAACTCGTGGGGCGCACAAATTGTGAGTGCGCACCGACTATTTATAGAGCAGAGCAATCCGTCCGAATCAAGTAACCTAACAACTTTTTGAAATCTTTTGAAAGGTAGCCTGAGCTTACAGTAAAAAATTTGTCATGATATAAGTAGCATAAAAACCCCGTGTAACTGTGTCGTGTACCATGTAGTAGACCAAAACATTGCAACAGATTTTTAAACGTCGTATGAAATTGCCATTTTATAAGTAAGCATAAACAACGCGTGTGTACCGTTGTTGTAGATGAAATCAGATCCAACAGCCCAAACATGGACTTTCCTATGTAGGCATGTTGTGTACTATCTATGGTTCTATATAATTTTAAATTAATTATTGGATTTAATTCTATATACTCCTAGTTTTGAATTGTTAACGCCGAGAGTATATATAGGATGGTAATTTTTCTCATGACCATGCTGGATGTTTGGACCATGCGTAGAGGCGGTACTGCTGGAGAAGGTGCAGCCAGGAGAGGTGCCGCTTTACGCGCGAGTGGTGCTGCACAGCGCGGCGATGATCCCGCTAGTGCTACAGGGTCAACAGACTGCCAAGTTTATGATCAGAGGCAAGCACCTCTGGGCCAGGGTCTATGTCCCAAGTTCCAGCTAGCCTCACCTTCTTTGCCTGATGGCACCGACGACGGGTTACAGCTGCAAGCTTATACTTCTCATGTTCAAGTGAATAAACAAGCAGATCCTTACTTGTCCCATGTAATAATCCTAGTATGTTAGGAGTACATGATAAACAAGGAGATCCTCACTTACTAGCCACTTAAAAATTTTAATTTTCTTATCAACCACCAATGTTTACTTTCTTTTCTTGTTCACCCCTCCCGTACATATGAGTATTCGAAAAAGACTTGTTTACACATCTATCATTTTGTTTTTGCAAAGTTTGCTTATTATCCATTTTAGTTGATATTGTAGGAATCTGTCCTCTCTTACGAATTCATAATATATATGGCCCAAGAGCTCAAAAGAAAATAAAATGGTTCAAACTAAAATGTTAAAATTTGAATTGGAAGTGAAAATTGTTCCTTGTGAAAAATTTATAATCTTTAAAACCAAACAACGTCCACTAGAATTGGTATAAAAAAAAAAGCTTTGCAAAATATAATAGAGGGGCAAACATGTCATCTTCAAGTCCCCAAATGGTTGATAAGGAAATTAAAATTTTTGAGTGGCTGATAAAGAACTTGTAGTTTTTTTTATGGATGATAAGGAATTTACCCCATCTCTTATCTTAGATAAAAAGTTTGTCCCCGCTTCTTTTAAAATCCAACTGTACATGGACTGATCTTTCAAAAATCAGAGGTTGCATTTTTGAGCTCCAGTTATAAAAGATTACATAGGTTCAATATTAAGAAAAAGAATTACATTTACCATGTATTCAAGTGGAAGACAAATTATGAGCTCCTGCTGTTTTTTTTTAAAGTTACATATTTGAGTTCCAGGAAAAATAAACTTACAGCTCATTCGTTATTATAGTCTACGAAAGAACTACATTTAACATGGTGCATAATACAACAAGCCAAAGAACAAGGAGCTGTTTTCTAAGACGTTACAAAGGCCCAACGACAAGAGAAGATCATGCTGAAACAGTTGTAACACAGCTCACAGTCTCAAACGCGACTCTAAATATCTGAATAAAATAATTAACGAACCGTGCATTCAGCAACACGAAAATAATGTACTCTGAGATGAGAAATGAGATTATTAATTGACGACCCGGCAGTTCCTCCTGATCTCGCTAGTGCCAGTCTTCACCTCAATGCTCGTCATCTTCACCATTGCCTTGGCGAACATCACCCTGAACAGCTGTGCGGTGACAGTACGTTCACCATCACCGACATGTTGATGCGCCGCGACGTTAGCAGCACCGCGTCCAAAGTGAACAGCATGCATGCTCCCTTAAGCAGGTTCTTGTAGTACTTTTTGTCCAGCACATTCAGCGTCCCAACGTCCTGGTTCACGGTGGGGTTGACGGTCACGTTCGGGCTGCCCAGGCACTGCCGCGGCAGTGATGCAGATAGTGCAGGGTTCACGTCGAATGACAACGAGTTTAGATGGCCGTCGTGGACAGTGTGCGCGTCGCAGAGGATGAGAGGGATATGTTTCCGTCGTGGTAGCCGGAGGATTTGTTGAAGCTAACCCTGCCGTTGCTGAGCATGGTGCTGGACATTGCCAGGGCACTCCTCGAGTGCCGCCTTGGCTGCCCCGATGACCTCGAAGCCGCAGACTCAGGAAGTTTGGCAGGGCTAGCTTCTCCGGCTGCAGGTTTGCCGAGGTCGGGTCAAGTAGCACGGACGCGTCACAACCCCATTGTATATGGACCGCACTGTCCTTATAGGTGGACCCTATGAAAGAAGGAAATAATAATGGTCAATGTTTGTAATGTGTGTCTGAGATATCAAATCAAGGATCTCTTTTGTTACTGCTCATGACGTAGCATATTGTGATACAAATGCACTTATATATTGATGAAATGAACCACATGCATGCATATAAAGTTTTCTAAAAATATTAAGGAAATGTACTTGAAATTTAATTTGGAATTAGTAACAATAGTGTTTATTGTTAAGTTGTAAGATAAGCTTTTGATTAAGTTTATAAAGAGTTACTGTTATTGTTACGATAAAAGCTTCACATAAGTTTGAAACACGATAAAACCCGTAGAGCGCGCAGGCAGTGAGTGCGCACCGATTATTTATAGAGTAGAGCGACCCATGTCGAATCAAGCAACCCAACAGATTTTTGAAATCTTTTGAAAAGTAGCCTGATGTTAGATAATAAATGTCATGATATAAGTAGCATAAATAACCTATGTAGCGTTGTTGCGTACCATGTAGTGGACCAAAAGCATCGCAGTAGATTTTGAAAATCCGTTGAAACATAAACCGAGGTAAGAAATTTGTCATTTTTTAAGTAGCATAAACAACCCGTGTGCACCGTGGCTGTGACCGAAATCAGATCCAACTGCCCAAACATGGACTTTCCTATGTAGACAAGTTGTATACTATCTATAGTTCAATTTTAAATTATTGGACTGTTAAATCTATATAGTTTTGAATTAATTAGCGCCAATTACTTCAAACTGAAACCACAGAGAGAGAGAGAGAGAGAGAGAGAGTCTTGGATGGTAATTTTGCTCCTGACCATGCAAGATGCTCGGACCATGCGTGGAGGCGGTGCTACCGGAGAAGGTGCAGTCAAGAGAGGTCCGTTGGATGCGCGAGTGGTGCTGCACAGCACGGCGATGATCCCGCTGGTGCTGCAGGGTCAGCAAACCGCCAAGTTTATAATCAAAGGCAGACACCTCTGGGCCAAGGTCTACATCCCAAGCTCCAGCCACACCTTCTACGTCTGATGCCACAACGACGGGTTACAGCCGGAGCTTAAAGCTTCTACTTCTCATATCCAAGTGAATAAACAAGCAGATCTTTGTTTACATGATAAATCCATGTCAGTACTCTGTAATCCTAGTGTGCTACTATATGGACCTAGTTACTATATTCAGAAGTATAAAGTTTGCTTGCATGTTAATGCCATAGTTCTTTACATTTATGTGGTAAGTCTCTCGGCAAAAGAGCCGATACAATGTTGATGCCCTCTGATTCATAGCGGAGAACTAACTCAGGTTCATTTCTACTCTGCTGAATGCAGTCATATATATCAAGCTCGGCACTTAAGAGAAAAAGGGCAAACAACCATCTGTCAAGGCCAAACAAATACGGTGTGCATTGATAGTCGTATTAACTGAATTCAATTTATTGGCCTCTTTCCCTCCTATAATTGAGAAGCATATCATCCCAGCGAGTGTCATTTCCTTAAGCTTAGCGCCGAACTCCGAGATGAATTACTTAGAGTTTCGATGCTACAGTGTAGCTCTGCTCAGCATGTTTGACGGGGAGCCAGGGTTTGAGAGCAGTGATCAGCCTTTTGATGTCATCCGAAGAATGAGAAGCGCTAAGAGTAATACGTAACCTGCAAAGTGATCCAGCATCAGTAGATGTCGTTGAACTGGTCCCAGAATTCATTCACAACATTATTCACGAAAAGAACTTGTGCGCACAAAATGGTATATAGATTGCACAATAATTGTAATGTGTCATAGTCACGTTACTAAGGTGTCCGGTTTATATCTGCTCAATGCAATGGAAAAATGGCAACCATGCAAGAAATTTGGAACCTGCAAGAATTAGGTGGCACTGTCGGTGGTCGAATTGGTGTAACATGAAATCCAGATCTTAGTAATTGTCTGCATTTTGAAACTAACAATATTAGAAGCATCAAAATGAGACCATCAAGAAAGAAGACTAGAAAAAAGGGACAAAAGGGTGAACCTGCCAGCCCTCAGTGCTGCTTCTTCGCTTCCAACTATAATGGAAATTATGGGACTAGTAATGTTAAGTTTTGTATGTGAAGCAAAATGCTGCACATGCTTCCAGATCACTGATCTCCGCCATCTTTCCTTTCTCGACACATAGAGAGCCGCTGAAAAAAATAGTTCCATGTAACTAACTGTAGTTCTTGACTACTTGTTAATGCTCTAATGCAACACAACTATGTGTATTATAGTTGCAAAAGAATACATTCGTTCTTACATGTCTCTAGACAATAATTGTTATGGTGGACCAAGTATACCAGCACTGCTGTGGCTGAGATGCACAGCCGGCCTTCACCAGATTTCCTAGACTATAGGATCCCATTAGTTGGATTAGTTCAAGTGTTTGTTATGATTCGGCAATAAAGCATAGACTTGATTACTAATAAAGGCAGCCGGAGATTGATTAATCTCTCCCGTTCTCCCTCCTTGACTTGCCTCACACACGTCTCAGCCTCGCCACCGCCAGGAGCCGAAGCCCCGACCTCTCACCTCCTTAGGATACAACCTCCGTAGGATCCCAGGTTCCAACAATAATTTCAAGACCATTAAACAGCATGTTACACATTCTCATACAAGAATATGATTAGAAATATTGATAGCAGTGATTAATGGATGGAATGTTCGATATTCTGAAAGAAAATAATCCTGAAGACATGCATTATTTATTCAGATTAACTTATACAGGTGGTAAATCATATTACCATGTACAGAAGCAACTACTGGCACTGGCAAAGCAGTTGAGAATATGAATGATCGACCGCGCGATTGAATTAGCCTCTTCCATCTGGTGCTGCTCAACAAATTGCAAATTATAGTTATAAATCTAGCAAATGTAGCAATAGTTTTTGTTACTGACATCCATATTTCCCAAGGAAACAAATATCATGTCATGGAATTATAAGCATCGGGGTTTGAAGTGGAAATTTGTGACAATAAGCTTGGACAACATAACTCCAATGCCATGATATCTGATGTTCAAAGTTTCTATAGTTTAGGGAAGGCAAATCTATGCAGCTATGCTCATTACCATGGTGCACACAGCGATAAAAAAGGACAATCCAATATAGAGGAGATTCCTCCTCGGTCCTAAAATAATGACAGCTTCCTTTCTAAGTACTGAATTATATTTTTGCTTCCTTTCTTAGACCTTCCGTTAGTTTAGAGAGCTAACGGAGTTAATTAAGGTGTAAAATGACCATTTTACCCCTCATCTAAATATTTTTTTCATTTGCATTTATATTAATCTGTGCCTACACTATTTTTAAACATAAAAGTGTAACTGTCCACTCACAATCTAATAATCTTGTTCTATTGGCAATTATTGAAAAATAGACAGTGATGCTTTAGGTTTAAAAATAGTGTACGCTCAGATTAATATAAATGCAAACGAAAAATTATAATGCTGCATTTTAGATGAGGGGTAAAATGTTCATTTACACCTTACTTAACACAGTTAGTGCTACAAACTAATTGAAGGGATGTACGGACTGTCTTGGCCCTGCCGTTAGTTACTAGTGGTCATAGGTCAAGGTGTTGTTTCTTGATGTACTGTTGTGGTGTGGGATGTACCGGACTCTTGTCCCGTTTTTCCTTCTTAATATAATGAAGCGCAGCTCTCCTGCGTTTTCGAGAAGAAAAAAACTAACGGAAGGCCCAAGAAAGTAAGAAAAAATCAAATTCAGTCCTCAAAAGGAAGTTCAAAATGAAAAGGGTCAAAAAGAGAAGCGGTCATTATTTGAAGGCCGAGGAAGGAAGTTCCTCTACAATATAATACAATACTATTTAGTTGGTATTGCTTGACTAGACATGTTTCTACATAAAGCGGTCCGCCACCTTTGCTCTAGCTTTGCCCGTGCAGTTTAGCATGCACAGGATGTCTCATTTATCTTTTACCTTGGAAATTAAAAATTACCATGTGATAGAGTATTACCTGCATGCAACAAAACCACCCTGGCAACCAGCAGCCTTGCTTAACGTGCCAACACATATGTCAATGCCATTTTCACATTGAAACAGCTCAGGTACGCCACCACCATTCTCACCACAAACAAGTGTTCCATGTGCCTTAGAAAAACCAAAAACATAATTTCATTACCATCAAGATCTGTAAAAATGTAGTTTAGAGGAGAAAAAAGTACTAACATCATCGATGACCAACAAAAATCCATACTTCCTGCGTAATTTGACAAGTTCAGGAAACGGCGCAAAATCACCATCCATGCTGAATAGGCTGCACTTCACAAAATAAAAGTGATTCTCAGTTTGGAGTCTGACAATGTACACATACAAGAAAATACGTGCCATAGTGTCATTAGTATTGAAATAAAATAAAGACTTATTCAATGATGACTTGCCTATCCGTGACGACGACTTTTTTATCCAATAAGCAACTGGATCTGCACGCATCAATTAAGACATAACTATTAAAAAAATAAAAACTCTGGTTAATGCGTTGCATAATGTGACTAAAAATTGAAAAAAGAAGCGTACAGCAGAAAATCAAGATGGGACATGTCACAGTGCTTGTAGACAAACACTACCGCTTCTTGCTGTCGCTCCACAAGGCGGAGCCCATCGATGATTGAAGCATGATTCAAAGCATCTGAGAAAATCGCAATTCTCTCATCGGCTGCAGGTTTTCTCCCAGCAGCCAAAAGAGAGCTGATACTCCCCAAGGCAGTCATCACTGCCATGTTGGCAGAAAATCCGGTGGGGCAAAGAAGGCAATCCTGTGGAACTGTCATACAGTAAGGATGCATGCTACAGAAATGACAGCATTCAAACTTAGAATGAAATCAGACCTCTTTTTTCTTCAGTTCTGCCAATGATTCCTCCACCAATTTGTGGTAAGTAGTGTACCCGCAGATCAATGCAGACCCTCTAGGACCCATGCCATACTCTAGAGCTGCCTATGTGAACATATTAACTCAGACGGGTGCGCTGAATAAAGATAAAACAGTTACCACGGACACAGGTTTGGCACACCTTCACTGCAGCGTCACGGATTGCAGGATGCGAGCTGAGACCAATGTAGTCGTTCCCGGAGAAAAGAATCAAATTCCCGTCTGAATCTTCTTTCTTGAGGCCCGCCTCACCACCTAACAAGAAGAGAGGCATTCCATGAGCAGCACTGAACTTCGCAAGTTTGCCAGGCCGTTCCATTCGAAGAACGAAGGAGACCCCAAGAGTCAAGAGACCACAATTTCGACATGTCTCGGCAGCGACAGCGAGTAATGACGCTTGTCACTGACCTTCGGCGAGCCATTCATGGAGCGTGGCGCGGTCGAGGCGGATCTCGATGGCGGCGCGGTCCCAGGGCCCAGGGCCCGGGAAGGTCTGCGGGGCCGCAGGCGGCGGCGCAAGCGCGATGGGCCGCGTGGCGCGCAGCAGGCTCCTTGCCGCCAGCTTTGCAAGCGCCGCGTCCACCAGCGCGTCCCACTGCGCCATTTCGTCGAACAGACGGCGGGGGTGGACTGCGGCGGAGCGCGTGCGTGCAGAGCAGAGTGGGCAGGGGAGACGTGCTGCAGGCCTGCAGCCTGCAATCAGAAACGGTGCGGTTTGGTGGGGAGGGTGAGCGACTCTAGCCGGCATGGCTACTGGGAAGTGGGCCCTCCTGGGCTACAAGTCGCGCTGGGGAGCAAGGTTTAAACACCGCTCAAGCCGGGCCTGTTTTTGCAAAATCGGTCAAATCATTTGAACCAATTTGAGTTCAAATTCGAAAACGGTAAACCGAAAAAACCGATAGATTTTCTCTCAAAAATTTAATTTTTGAATTTATCTAATTTTCACGATTTAGTATAACAATTTTTTCAGCTTTCGCGAAAACAAACCAAACCACTACCGACCGGTTTTCGAAGCCACAACGGTTTCCAAAACAAAGCATACCAGCTAAATAGTTAGATCACTTTGCAAAAAAGTGGGGCCGCATTTAATGGGTTACGCAGTTCAAAGCCGAAATTTAACAGTTTTAGGATGCCTTTGATTGGCAGGTTTTTGGCTTCAACTAAAAGAGAGCTCTTATCAAAAAAGTAGTTTTTTTCTAGTTCAAAAATAAAAACAGATCTGAACTTGCTTTTACCGGCTGTGAACATCGATTAATATTATATAATTATAATTATATAATATAATTATAATTACATTTCATAATTATAACTATATTATAATAAGTAATATAAGTATAGCTACATTATAATTATATATAATTACAATTATATCATATAATTATAAATATGTAATATAATTATAATTACATTACATAATTATAACTATATTATAATTATATTAAATAATTATAATTATATATTATAATTATAATTATATATTACTATAGTTACAACAATATAATATATAATTAAAATTATATAATATAACTATAATTATAATACCTTATATATATTTTCTTGCAGTTTCACAACCTCACAGCTGCTTTCAACCAAACAACGTCTAACTTTCTCACAACTCATATTCTACAGCAAGCTTTTCCACAGCTCACAGCTCAACCAAACACACCCTTTACCTGGGGCCTTCACGAGTTTAACTAGGCCTGAGCATCTATCTAAACAGTTTATCTACATTTGCCGTTGGCACAAAGTTTGTCTCAAGAAAATGGTAGCAGTAGACAGTTATTTACCATCGCATATAGCTAGTAAA
>BCLF01000059.1:57819-72444 GCA_001602275.1 Zoysia japonica | reverse complement strand
AAATATCTTATATTTTATTATAATTTTTTTATCAAAAGAGTTATTTGAATCCTGTCTTATAAATAAGTCTCATTTGGAACGTATAAATTTTAGGTAATTCTACAGAAAATTGATAGGAAATAATTCAATTTATAGAAAAAAATATAAAGGAAAATCCCACAATCGAGAATGTGATGCAATCATATGAAACCATATCGCAAGAACGAATAATATTTTTATATGTGAGCTCTCTTGCCTGTTATCTTGCTCACAATGTTGTGGCGAATCTTAAGTTAATCTAATTTGGCAATTTCACTCTCGCTCGGCATACCTTTTTACTTCATCTATCAAAAATATAAAGATTTATAGGTTTTATCAAAATCATAAAGTTTAAAATTTGGCCATCAATATCAAAAAATCATTACACTTAATCAATGTAAATATTGTTATTAGATTCATCATCCAAACTCACTATTATAATAAAATAACGTTTAATATTTGAGATATTTTACTTTTATATTAGGGAGATTTATCTGTATAATACCGTGGATTGGTGGCTTTATCACGATCACACCGCACGTGTTGATTTTGTCTACAGATCATTGAAACATTTTTTTTCTCGTAACACACATTATGTTGGTTACTTAAACTTCTTAGCAGCCCAAAAGAGCAAAATACATGAATGCTTTTGAACCCGAGCACTTCTTCTTTTTTTATCCTTTGCTCTGTTCGTACTAATAAAAAAATCTTCAGCCTAGGCATCCCATATCCAACCAACCATCTGTGTCTAACAAGATAGGTAGAACAAGCTCCAAATTATGTTGGTGATCACATCTGATGATGCCTTTCGCCTTTCTCAAGTTTAAATGACACTCGTAGGTTTTCCTTCTCTTTCCCTCTCCTCTTAACTGCTAAAAAGTTTAAATAATTAACAAAATGTGATACATAAAAAAAACACAATTTTACGGTGTCTTTTGATAAAATTAAGACGTGCTGTGTGATCAGGACAAATCTACCCATCCATGGTATCTCACAGATAAATTTCCCTTTCATATATAGTTAGTCAAAGTTTAATATTTTTATTTTTATCATTCTTAAAAACCCTTGTATTATAGAACGAAGGGGTACACATGGAGTATAAAACAAGCAAAGGAACCAACGTTGTGAAAAGTCGAATCCGATGGAATAATCCGGCCCAATCTGTGAGAAACTGAGAATTCCTGTTGTCACTGGGTCAGGATCGCACTTAGCCCAATCCGGCCCAGCCAAACTGAGGAGTACTCCTTCCCAAAGCAGATACGTGTTCTTACTCCGGTGGCGTAGCGTACCTCAGATAGGCGCCGGTGCCGTCAGCTCTGGGCAAACGGCCACCAGTTGATCCCTCCGCTTTCCCTTTCGTCTCCGGCGAGTAGGAAGGAAGAGGCGGGGCGCCATGCAGGCGAAGCAGAAGCTGTACGAGCTCTACAAGGGCACGGTGGAGCGGGTTACGGGCCCGCGCACCGTCTCGGCGTTCCTCGAGAAGGGCGTCCTCTCCGTCCCCGAGTTCATCCTCGCCGGCGACAACCTCGTCGCCAAGTGCCCCACCTGGTCCTGGTACGCTTCCCTCCTCCTTCATCTCGCACTTCCTCTTCCCTCTGATGGTTTGCTAGTGGTTGGATGGTTGCCTGATTATCTGATCTGGTTGGTGGGTGGGTCGTGCGTGTGCAGGGAGGCGGGCGATCCTAACAAGCGGAAGCCGTATCTCCCCGCTGATAAGCAATTCCTCGTCACCAGGAATGGTATGTTACTGATCTGCTGCAGAGTTAAGCCACGATTATAATCTCCCTCGTTATTTCAATTCAGTTTCGGTGAGTGCTGCATTACTTGTGTGTAGCATTGGTAAATCCCCATGTACGGCGTGGGATCAAACATGTTAGGGATCCCATGTTAGGAATATTATACCACAAGGAAAACGGAGGAAAGTAGAGATTTAGTGATCAAATGCTTAAAAGCTTTTGAAGAAGTCACAAATTGGGAAATCATGCTTTTGGGCTGATGAGTTTTGCCTTGCTCTCAGTGCCTTGTTTAAGACGTGCCATATCTCTCGAGGAAGAGTATGATGCAGCAGGGGATGAGGTTGTTCTAGATGATGACGAATACGGCGAAGGATGGCTTGCAACTCACGGTGTGCAAGGTCTGTGTCTCATTGCTGCTCAGTTTTGCACTTGTAGTTGTTCGATCTAATTTTTTTTCTATTTTATGAAAATAATTTTTAGCATCAAAAGCGGAAGAGGAGGAAGACATACCCTCCATGGACACGTTGGATATAGGGACAGGGGATGGGATTAAGTCTATCCCTTCTTACTTTGGCAGTAGTAAGGAGGAAGAGGACGAGGATATACCTGACATGGACACTTATGAAGATAAAGGGGATAATTTGGTAGTGCTAGTATGATTTCTCGATCTTTGACAAGGCTAAGCAAGTGTCATCTTTCTTATTCGAGGTCTCCCTTTCTGATCTTATTGCAGGCTGTTGCTGAGCCCTCATACTTTGTTGCAGAAGAGCCTGATGATGACAACATTCTTCGTACTCGGACGTATGATGTTAGCATCACGTGAGTTGTTTTATCTAGTCTGCACAGTTTTGGTAATTGGTTTCTTTAGTTGAAATTGTTGATACATCCAATCATCCATACTAGTAGCCTTTTTTGTCATTGTTCCATATTAAAGTGTTATCTATCCATGGCTAGACATATTTTGTGTGTATGTGCTTTAATGTGCGTGCTGGTTACATGATGTTCTTATGAACATTTTCCAAAAGATTTGTCTACTTTTGATTTTTTTTAAAAATATATCTTTTCAAAATTACTTGTATATCAAATAAATAATTGGCACATTGGCAGAAATATGCATGATACTCATCTGATGTTGAAAAGAGTCGAACTCTATAACATTTCAATGTTGGGTTTGCCAATCTTGCTGGTTGACAGTTAGATGGACTATTTTGGTCCATTCGCTATAATAAAAGTGTCTTTCATGCTTATAATTGGAAAGCATCTAAGTGATTGCCCTGTTTCAGGTATGACAAATACTACCAGACTCCACGTGTCTGGCTTACTGGATATGATGAGGTAAATCTCTGTACATGCAAAGTGCTTGTTGGGTGTAGCTATTTGTAGTCTTGCAGAGCTTGATTTGAGTTCTTCCAATTTGTTGGTCACTATAGTCAAGAATGCCACTAAAGCCCGAACTTGTATTTGAAGACATAAGCCAAGACCATGCACGGAAAACGGTAAATTGTGTTTTATCTTTCTATTTTTTATTACTATTGCTTTATCTTTCATTCATTCTATTTATCTTGACTATCTGACATGTGAAATGAAACCCATAGATAAGTCAATTTATACAATTTATGTTTGTAAAAGTAGTTCTGTTGTTTTGTGTTGTGACTTGCTAAATATCAGGAAAATAAGAGCAGTTTGATTTCATAGGATGCACAGCTATATCCTTTCTTGCAGGAAAATACCTTTTCATTTTGTCCTTAGGAAATAGTTTCACTTTCATTCACGATGATTTTCTTTGTACCCTTTCTTTGTCAGAATTCATAAATTTATTGTTTCCCGTAATATTCTTGCGTTTCAAGCTATGTCCATCCTGTTATGGATGGTGATTATATAGAGTGAAACATAGGTATTTTATACAAAAACACTGAAGATGTATTTTGTTGATTTGTACAATAGTTGGTAAAGATGTAATTATCACATTGTGTGGCACAGGTGACTATTGAAGACCACCCTCACATATTGGCTGGAAAGCATGCTTCAGTGCACCCATGCAAACACGCAGCTGTGATGAAAAAGATTATTGATGTGCTTATGTCTCGAGGGGTTGAACCAGAAGTTGACAAGTAATATTCTTTATCTTGATATGATTTTCTGTAGGCAATAAGTGCATCACCCCTCTCCTTTACCAGCATCTAATTGATGGCTCGTCTTTTGAAAAGGTACCTTTTCATATTTTTGAAATTCATAGCATCTGTCATTCCAACAATTGAGTATGACTACACTATGGACTTTGATCTGGGCAGTACAAGCTGATGATTGGTTAACTGAAGGTACACAGAAAACCTTTCATCATCCAGCGTGTATTTCCACATAATATCCAACAATAAATCTGCTCAAACTTGCTCTGAGCCATGTGATTTTACAGATCACTAACGCTTTGCTTAAATACGTGTGGCATTTATATCGATTCTGCACTGACGCAGATAACAACTTCAGCGCTTGTTTGCTCGTCACGGGAAGACGAAGAACCCTACAGAAGGCACAGGGTGGCTGAATTGCTTAGTTATTGTTGAAAATAGTTGTGCGTGCATTGGTTCCTTTGGATTGGGATTGTAAACTTGGAACTGTGAAAGCTCAGGCAGACCCTCCTTGTAAATTGTAACACTGCTTGTGTATCATAGGAATTATTCTCCATTTATGTTCGATCCATCTGTCGTTGGTTGAAACTGATTAAAAATGAGTAAAAGGTGAATATCATCATCACCTTCATCAGGGAAAACTCGCACTGGCGACACAGTTTGTGATCAACAAGAAGAAAACACGCTAGTCGGTAGGCATGGCAATGCAACCTTACAGTTCAGTCTCTGGTTTTCTGCTGCTCTGTCAATGGGCTGACCCATCCATGTATCGCAACGCCAGGATCATGGATTATCAATAAATCGACATCTTTTCGGCATATAGGCCGCGGCACTGCATCGTGGGGTGTAAAATGAACCTAATTTAGGCTACTGTAGATTGTCTGAAGTTATAACATTAATTCAGAGGATTTGAATCCATGACCTCGATCTTTCCATGACTGATTCAGATCCTCCGAATTTTTATATAAATTCAGACAATCTGCAGTAGCCTGAATTAGGTTTATTTTACAGTTTTTATTGTTATATAATGACAGACTATCTACAGTAGCTAGAATTAGGTTCATTTTTATTGTTATAATATATGTTTTGATGCAACGGCTGTTAAGGCCCATTATTTTTTCGATTTTTGAAAGTTTCCTTTTTATATTTCAGTTTTTTCAAACTCATGTAAACTTTGCTTAACTCAAAGCTTTCAAACTTCTAGATTATAGACTAAACTTTTTGTATTATGTTTTTATATTTTATACATCACAATTTCTATATTTTTATATACTAACATTTGTAATATTAAAAATATAATATCATGTTGTATTGCGTCTCAATATGTTAGATATGGTGACCTATAAATAATACTAGTAGTATCATAGATGCAACCACCTCACTAGACCGGAGCTAGAGGATGCATCCAAGATGAAAAGACGTGAGACACATTCATATCTTTGTGTGAGACACGTGCAGCAGCTAGATATAAGGTGTCTTCATGTGAGACACGTGCAACAGCTAGATACAAGGTATCTTCGTGTGAGACACGCGAAACAGCTAGATACAACCTTGTGTGCTCACCTACCAAAGGCTCAACGGCTAGATACAATTACGCCGATGGCTAGATAAAATGGCTCGTACCAACGGCTGCTTACCGTGACGTATGACCTTACGCATAGCCACACGTCACCATTTCTATCCGTTGCACCTATGTACACCAATGTATCTAGCTATTGCACCTCATGTGAAACATAAACTCTAATGGATCAAGTAGGCCAATCCTATTCTCTGAGTATGGAATGCAGTAATACAAATATGTTAAACATTCATACCCACCTCATTCCAGGTTAGTCAATCCTATGAGCTTGCTACCAGCACTGATTCATATTGTCTACACGGTTATTTCCTTCCATATTTATAAACCCAAAGCCTCTCTCACTTGCCAACCATAGCATTCTTTTGCCTCCCCCCCTCTATTCCTCCTCAGTAACCCCTTATCTTGATCTTCACCATGAATTCGACCATGATTGTTCCGGTGTAGGAAGTTCTTGACTCCATTGAACTTGCCACAGGGTGTACGAGCTTGTCCTCGCTCGGTCGACAACGTAGAAGGAGGTTGCTAAGAACGTGATTAGCGTTCTCCTGTGGCTTGAGACTATCATGGGTGTGAAGGTCCTCCAGAAAGTGTCAGCAATTACACATGACGGCATCATATTGTCACAGGTCATCATCGAGGCAGATGCACTCCATAGCTATGTTGTCCATAGATGCTACATGTTGCATGCCTGAGCACTTTCAGAACATTCCAACCATCTTATCACTCCGTGGACACCAACTGGTTGACCTCATGTTCTTCAAGTTCCACGAGGCCCTAGTCGCGCATGGCATTGATGTGATACGGAAAACCATCACACCACTTGTTGTCAGTGACAACTTGTACAGAATGTTGAGCAAGTATGAAAAAATGACATGGACTCGACGGTGAACCCGAGGATGGCACTGGAGCTATTGGAGTCGTGGTTGTCTGAAAGGGTCATAAACCAGTCGACAATGTTGAAGGTGGCTGGCCAGTTCATCGGGCGCAAACTCGGCTGGTTCATCCAGCTCGCAATTAAACAACACACGCGCCTAACTGTGGGACACTGTGAGGAGATGCAGCACCGCTTCTAGGGCCGCCTATGTAGCAAAGTTGGGCTGAGTGTGGCCTAGGCAAAGCCCTAGTTTCAGCTTGTCCAGATCAATGAATAATATACACCTTTAACAATGTCTTGTAAAGGAGTCTTAGAAGAGTTTGCCGTGATTCTATGAGGGAGAGCTAAACAATGAAAGAAGTGTTCATTTGAAGGAGAGTGGTGGTATGGATCCAGAGCACTAGAGATCTAGATGAATTTTATTTGAGCACGAGAGATGAGTGGATACGAGGAACGTCCGAAGGCGCCTCCAGAGGGTCGGTGCTGGTACGGCCATGGGCGGAGTAAAGTGTCGGTCAGAGTGGGCCAGGCTCTCTGGCCTGTGAAAATTGTTGAACATTTAAACATTTAAAAAGTAAAATAAAAACACTTAATATATAATATATAAAAGCAGTCAATATATTTTTATTGTTTAAATATATTTTTATTATTAATTACTAATAAGAGTACCGATTAATTTTAAATCTACTTACTTCTCAGTGCAATTTTTTTCTCTAGCTCCGCCGCTGGGTTCGGCTGTACCTACCACTACCGTACCGAAAGTGGGCGTGGGCTCGGATCTGGTCGGCATTTTCAGTGGTGAGCGTCGAAGCAGGCTAATCGATTTGATGTTTCAACGAACGGTACTCGCCTCATATCTTTCGCGGCTGGCCCATCATGCATCGTCCGCGTCCGCAAGCTGGGGAAGAATCAAGAGCTGTTCCCTTGTTTCAGGACGTAGGTGTACCAGTTGCCTTACGTGCCGACGCGCCAAACTCATGAGGTGCGCTGCCGCCGGCGATGAGTGGCGACCCGCCAACCACACAGCTGCATCTCTGTCAACCTCCCGCGCGCCGTCAGCTCTAGATATGATGATGATATCCCGCTGGTGGGGTACCGCATTAGCAGAGTGTTAGCGAAGAGCCGCACGGCTCTGGCGCGACACGGGCCAGGCATCGGCTTGTACAACTGAGAAACAGGCAAGCTGTGTCGTTGCTCCGTGCCGTTTTCTCTCAGCCTTGCGTCCTGCGGTGGCGCGACACGGGGCCGGTAGCAACTAACTGATCCGGACAGGGACACGGAGACCCACGCGCCCTCCGCGAACGCTCACCGCAAGCTCGGCATCGGTGGCGAGACCCAAAATACGGGCGCCGATCCCGCATCCGCTCCGCCGGTCGGAGCTCGTGGCTGTCCGCGGACGCTGGAGTCACTACGAACGCGGCTTAGCTTTCGTCCGTCGCGCCCCGTATCAGGCCCTGAGCGGAGCGGCCGTCGCGACTCGCGAGGAAAACCGAACGATGCGGTTCACAAAACGCCGAGAAAACGACGCCGGCGGAGCTTGTGGACGTAATGCTGCCGCCCGGCTGGCCTGTCAGACAACATGGGCACGCACGGCAGTTCCGCGTTGCGCAAAGTGCAAACCGGGCATGCAATTTCCCGGAAACTAAAAATCGACTTGTAAGTTGTAACACGCTGGCTAACGCGGTCGTTCGACCGGCCTGTAGGCAGCGGCACATCATCGTCTCCGAGAAGGACACGGGAACAGCGCTGAAATTCTCGCTCGCTCTCTCCCCGCCACAGGATTCTTCGCTGAACCCCGTCACGTCACACTCGCACTGGCCCTGGGGCGACGTCGACGCCACGCGAATTCGCAGCCACGGACAGCGCCCGCCCGGCCCCGCCTCCAACAATCTCGCGGCGGTGCCGTGGAGGTACGCGCTTCCTTCCAGCTTCTTCATTCTCTCTCTCCGTCTCCCCTGTTTGTCGCGGCTTTGCTGCGCCTTTTTGTGCTAGGTGCAGGCTGCAGCGCTGAAGAAAGAAGCAGATTGCTCACCAGTACCGCGAACGACCGTCTTCGTGCGTCCAGCATCCAGGGAGGGTGTGCCGTTTGTACAGTCGCTGCACATGTAACGTCCTTCGCTCGCGGAGCCAGTGTTTTCGTGCACTGTTCTGCGTGATCTGGACCTAACCACATTGCACGTCTGAAACTGAGAATCTGCCTAGACAGAAGAGTACAAGGAGTACTACAGTATTTCTATTCAGGTCGTTTCAGAGGGAATGTAGGCCTCTGTACAGATCATTCACATATCTGTTTACTTACAGCCACACACATGCATTTCCAACTGGGTATGGCGATTCTAATGCTTCTATGTCCGATTCGATGCCGTAGATGGTGGTCAGTAACGCCGCTGACTGTCATTGTCCAAGCGCACAGCTTCTTAGACACACATAAAAACTCCTTACCACTAGTAGTAGTAGTAACAAGGTTAACTTAATGACCAACACATGTCTGTTTAGAAGAGCACTCGTATATATATGTAGAAGATGTGACTACACAAAAAAGCAAATATATACCTTCACGTGACCATTGGTTCGATCATCACTATTATATATGTACTTCTGTTCTAAAATTTTGAATTAATCAGCGACAACAAATTTGAAACGGGAAGAGTAATATATCACATCGATGCTTTTGAATGCTAGTCCCACATCATCTAATTGGGTACAGATAGATAGAACCATCTAGCACAGTGATCCTGTAGTCAACTGTAGTGCATTCTGTTCATGCGTGGTGCTAGATGGTAAGCAATGAACAGTGTCTCCATCGCATTTTGATATGATTAGAACGTGGATCTCCTGCGTCCAAGCCTTTTTCGCCGGGAGTGGATGGATATGGCAGCCGCGCCCGCGCCTTTTGGGAAACATCCACGACAGCGACCCGGGTAGCGGCGCCATTCACACGACTATTCTTCGCCGCGCCAGCGCAAATCTCAGCCAAGAGCATTCCTCGTTGTACATGCGTACTGTCTCGTGTAGTCGTGTGTGATCAATTGAGTAGACGACGACAACTTAAGTTGATTGGACCCAGATGATTGATTCTTAATCCTTCGCATTAAGACAAAACTCGATCGAACTAGGTATCTTCTCACGCGTAAAACTTGATGATGTGCTTGTTGAAACTGTTCGTTAAAGACCTTTGTTATCACTTATGATTAGACCACTTAATGGTTTCCCAAAAACTTTTTTCTCTCAGATTATACGTCCGGTACAAAACAAGCATGACTATAGCTCGCTGAAGCAGGTTGGTCAGCTAAGAATTGAGCATAGAGCACTATCAGTTATGGGCATGTTTGTTTCCACTATGGATTCTCACAATCTGCTTGTAGAATTGGTAATCAAAACAAACATATTGTAGATTTTGCTTTGATTATCATAATCCACCTCTCAGATTCTCAAACCAAAGAATCCATTTCCTCACAGCTATTGACGGATTTTGTAAATTATGAGAATCGGCAGTAGGTACAAATAGGACCTAGTCCTTCTGTTCTTATTGACTTTTATAATCAACTTTGATCATTCGTTTTATTTAAAAAATTGCTCGAATATGTAAAATTTTAAGTTGTGACTCAAATAACTCTAATTATAAATCAAATTATATCAATATATATATAATTTATCAAAACATTTTAAATAAATCAAAATTAAATTTAAAAATCAACCGCGACATCAATTAAAGAACATGAAAAGTATATTACGGTCTTGGTGGTCGGCCAATGGATGCTCGCCAAAGGATCCACCACTTGAAGTGGAGAGAGAAGGTGGTTCCGGATCCTCCACGTAAGAATCCCTCCCGTCTCATATCGTTTGCTCCCCTCCCATTGGCCCGCGTGCGAACTTATTCCCACCTTGCCCTAGCTCCCCTCCCCCTCCCTTCGTTCTCCTCCACACACGAGCCCGGCCGACGACTCCACATCGCTTGCTCGCCTCGCCAGCGCGTGAGCGAAGCAATCGACCAAGCCAGCGCGCAGAAGCAAACACAAGGGGGATCGAGTGCTCGTTAAGAGCGCGAGCACACGGGCCACACACGGGAAGTGTGGCGGGGGAAGGAGGAGCAGGGGTCAACCAGCAAACAGAGTGAGCTCGTGCGACGTCGTCCTGCGTACGTAGGATGTCGGCGTCGTCGGGCGCCGCGTGCCGCGTGTGCGGTGGCGGGGGCTTGGGGGAGTGCGCCTGCCACCACGGTCACGGAGCCGCTGGGCGGTGCGGGGTCGCGGACCTCAACCGCGGGTTCCCCGGGATGTGGCAGCAGCATCAGCAGCAGCCGGAGGAGGAACCATCGCCGGCCGTCGTCGGCGGTGGCAGCGTCGCCGCCGCGTCGGGGCCGCTGCACGAGTTCCAGTTCTTCGGCCACGACGAGGACCACGACAGCGTGGCGTGGCTGTTCAACGACCCGGCGCCGCACCTGCAGCGCGGGCCGGCGGCGGCCGTCGCGAACGGCGTGGTGAGCGAGGGCGCCGCCGACACCGAGCAGCGACGGCCGCCGTCGTTGTTCGACGGCTACGCCGCGCAGTACGTCCAGCTTCCGGGCCGCGGGCTAACGTTCGACGTGCCGCTGAACCGGGACGGCGAGGCAGCGGTACTGGAGGCCGGCCTGGCGCTCGGCAGCGGCAGCGGCAACCCCGCGACGTCAAGCGGCACAATTGTGAGTGGTTCGGTTCCATCTCTCTCTCTCTCTTGATCGGTCTAACTACTGCTTGTTCCGCACGCGGCTCAGTTTGGTCTTTTCACGCCGAGGCCCTTACAGCACTGATTGGCCATTTTCACGACATGAACAAATCAAAATCTCGGCGCCTTTGAATGCATAAAGTCACGATAGCTGATATGTGGACCAGTCACCGTGCCGTCGTGAAGTTGAAGTAAGAGGATGAGAGGATCTTACTCCTATCCGTTACTGTCTGGTCCAGCTGATTAATTACCGGAACATGGTGCAAAACGTCAAAGGCAGGTCAATTCTGTGGCCCAACCTATAGGAGCTAGTCCAACACAGTGCACCATCACTAAGCTACACGGTTGTTTGTTTCCTTTCCCCTTTTGGCCTCTTCTTTTCCATAGGGATGAGGTCGTCCGATGAGATCCACGATTATGCCTTTGTAAAGGTTCTGTAAAATTGATCCTTGTGTTCCAAAGAGACCCACGGCTAAGTATGCCCCTTATGGAAGTTGATGGATCTTTGTTCTGATTAGTTTGAGCAACCTGGCTTAGCAGTTAACTGCATTTCTAATGTTGTTGTCAATTAAATTAAACTGGTGGCAAAAGAAGAGGAACGAGCAGTCAATAAGGCAAACCAATTGTAATGGGCCCGTCCATTTAAAATGGTACTGAAATTAAACTGACCATTTAGAAAAGAAAAAAAAACTGACCAATTCATAAATGAATGCTCAGTTTTCCTCATTGTCGTCGATTGAGGTTTAAAGGACAGATGGTAAATTAGACTCGTGCCATGCACCCAAAATAATGTTAAAGCCCTAGCTAGCCCGTCCTGCCAGCTGCACTCTTCCAGGGACATGGCCACGCTAACTATTTAACCACCCGAACTGACAAACCAACTCTCGTCGTCGATTGACTTTTATGACTACTGAATTGTCCAACATTTTAAGACCTTAATGGCTTAGATGATGCATTGGTCTTTGAGAGAATTCTTTATTCGTACTTGAAAATTTATCTAATTTCTTATTCGCCTAAAAAATTTTTAATTCTCTTATTCGTCTCTCATTCTTAATTTTTTTTCCTTAATTTGCCCTAACTGTTATATAAAAGCATATTTATTACCCATCTAAGTTGAAAAAGATCAAAATGCCCTGAAACTAAGGGAAGTAAAATTTGATATTCTTAAACATGTTATGTTTTCATAACAAAAAAATGACTTCAAAAATATGAAAACATACATGTTAATTAAGTATGTATTTTTGAAGTCATTTTTTTGTTACGAAAACATACATATTTAATAATATCAAATTTTACTTCCTTCAGGGTATTTTGATCTTTTTTAACTTGGATGGATAAAAAATATGCTTTTATGTAGAAGTAGTTAGGGCGAATTAAGAAAGAAAAATAAAAAATGAGGACAAATAAGGGAATTGAAAAATTTTGTGGGCGAATAAGGGATTAGATAAATTTTTGAAGGCGAATAAGATTTTTGCTCTTGGTCTTTTCGAGTACAATAGATAATGGCATTGTTATTTCGTTTGTTGTTGATAGAAGTTTCTAGTACCTTCACTCTCCACTCACAAAAAAAATTGCATTATAAGATTTATAACTATTTTTTAAGTATAGTCAGGAATTTTTAGACCGGTACGGTAACGCGTATTGGTGCTTTGATTGTCACTCTCAGGGGAAATACAAGTTACCCTAAGAATGGCTTGGCCATTTAAAAACAAAATTTCAAAGGAATGTACTAATAAGCTCTCGGTCACTCAGACATAGTACACTAATAAAATTTTACGAATACATGAAAAATATATAATGATCAAATGCTATTGAGATGAAAACAAAATCTCAGGTGAACGATAATGAGTAAAATTTCTAAAATGGAATAGGAGATTTAGTGGCAACAAACTGACAGTCGACTCATTGCTGATTCATGTGGTAGATCATGTATTGACCGCAATGTGTCCATTACGAACCCGAGCATGCTGAAATAATTTGTAGCACTAAGACTTACCAATGCAGAGCATTATTAAAAATGTCAAAATGATGCGTCCCGTGCATAAGCATGCTCGTCCTTGCAAAGATCCTGATCAGATGTCCCTGTAGGCTCCCTCGACCATGTAGTGTTGGTGGCTTCAATTCAATTCTATCCATATCTGACCAGCTGAATTCGTATATTCAGGTGTCCTTCTGCGGGACCACGTTCACCGACGCGGCGAGCACGGTTCCGCGGGGAGATGCGGCGGCGGCGAACGGCAGCGCCGCCCCAACCGGTGACCCGGCGATGAAACGGGAGGCAGCGGTGATGCGGTACAAGGAGAAGCGGAAGCGGAGGCGGTACGAGAAGCAGATCCGGTACGCGTCGCGTAAGGCGTACGCCGAGATGCGGCCGCGCGTCAAGGGCCGGTTCGCCAAGGTGCCCGATGTCGGCGACGGCGCCACGCCACCCCAACAGCCGGAGACGGCGGGAGATTATGAACCGGCCGGCCGGGTCGACCTAGGGTGGTTCCGTTCCTAGCTCGTACGTACTGTACCGAACGTATGCGCGGGCTGCAGGCGGGCGGCTGGCATAGGCCATTGGTTATTTTTTTCAGTAGAAATTCATACTGATACATGCATAAGCACGCGAGTATATATACAACCACGACGATTAGCTAGCATCTGAACCTCTATACAACTTCAATTCGTTTTTTATCTATTAGCTCTACAGTATACATACCCCGTGTTGAGCTCACAAAAGCTTTATGAGTGAGCCATGAGTATACACTAAGGATCGCGATAGATTTTTACTCATACTAAGCACTGTTTGGCAGCTAGAACTTTTTAGAAAAGTGGGTAGATGGTAAAAAGCTGAAAAAAATACACTACTTTCTATTATATTTTTAAAAGATATTAAATTAATAAGCTTTGGAATAAGTTTATTATTCATCACAGCCTCCGATTATTTCTATAAATAAACTGTAAATAAATTGTGCGGAACAAAACCTAAGAGCCGCATCAATCACATTATATAGGTTGCTGAGACGAAAAAATCAGAATAATTATAGGGAGGTTGTCATGCTTGCACGGGTTGATTATTCATGTGGGCTTCAAAAACATTGGGTTCCAACGGCAATCTAACTGTATCAACTTCCTAGGTAGGGAAGCGGTCCCTGACGCTCATCAGGAGGACAAAGCGCCACTAATAGGTGGGCCAGTAGTGGCCGTCAGGTCCACCGGTCCCGTTTGTTATGTAGATTGATCGATGAAGTTCTTTTATTTAAAATTTCTTTGACTGCCAACTATCACAGCAAGTGGATTTGATAATCTTATCAAAATAATTTTGTGTCATTATCAGCAGCAGCGGGTCTCCATTTCAAGTACTCTTCCTGATGACTATGGTCTACGGTTTTGAAAAGGTACCGTGAAGTAATATGTCGGTGGCAGAATAGATGATAACAAATATAGATCCTCTCCTCCGTGTAATCTCTATGTATTTTACCTTCGATGTAATTTACCCTTGTGTGGTAGAACCTCAGTTTGGCTTGCCAAATCTTTTTCCATACTAATGAAATTCAGGTGAGGATACCCCCCCCCCCCCCCCCCCCCCCCCCCCCCCCCCCCCCC